>CM028682.1:22332173-22894673 GCA_016760335.1 Gastrodia elata
TGTGGCTCCTAACTTAGCAGTTCAAAGATCATTATTTAAGATACTATTTGATAAAGAAGGGAGAGTTGTGTTTTCATCATACAAGTTGTAAGGGACTGGTGCCATACTTGCATTCATGCAACTTTTAATAAACTTGTTTTCATGCTAATTAATGAAGTGAATATAGTGTTCTTAGATTGGCCCTCTAATTCTGACTATTTCAAGTCTAGTGCACAAGATGAACACATAATGGTTCAATCTTAGCACTTAGACTCTCATGTGATCAATTTGAATTATTAAAATTCCCTATGTCTAAGTTTTCAAACTAAAAGTATTAGTTCAGCGACCATACGAGCTTGATATCCACACAATTAGTGTTACATGCAACATGCGCAGTCTTGCAAAGGAAGTGAATTGTGAGACTACATAGACTATGTCACATCATCCAGGTGCTCTCAACAATTCCTCTTCCTCCCTTGACGTATGATGAGCCATGGAGCTTGATTGGTGGCTCTTGGCTCACATGCATCGACCTCTCAACTAAGCTAAAAGAATAGTGTATCTAGGCTCAAGAGCTTGTCACTGGGATCTGAGCACTAAAGCACTTATTCTTAGCTTCACGTCAATTGGTGAGCAATGAGGTACAAAAAAATCTGAGTTATCAAATCCCTTTTACTTTTCAATCTCAAGGTGTTTTACATCGAGAATCCTCGCGCAATGAACATGTGTTCATGACGAGAACCTTTATGTGCATTCCCTTTGAGTTTGAATTGTAGAGGTGATTTAATGTGTTTTTGTTATAAACCCTTTTTTAAAATAAGAAATATACATTCAATCTAGGCATTCTCCGAAAATTCTCAAAATTTCACTATTGGCTAATTTGAGGGTGAGGATCGCAATAGTGAAGTCGGATTTTAATTCCGACGAGTATTTAATTTTCATATTTTTCGGGATATTTAAATATTATTAAAATATTCGTCGAAATCTCGACGTCTTCCGAATGACTTGAAAATGTCACCCCTAGCTAATTTTGGGGCAATGAGCGTAATGGCGAAGTCCATTTTTCGATCAGAGGTTAATTTAAGTTGGTCAATTTTCATGGTTTCTGGATTTTCAAAAAATTAGGATTTGATCCATTTGACCCCGGATTCAGGCTTGGTCTTAGTGGATGATTCCTAATGCTTGATTAACACTTAGGATCAAGATTAGGATGGAGATTAGTCCTAATTAATAAGGGTAACAACTTGGGTTGTTACAGACTCCGCCACTTAAAAATGATGTCATCCTCGACATCACTCTAGTGGAAAGAAATGGCGAGTAATAAAACATGAATTGGATTTGGAAGCTTATAATGCTAAGAAAGGGGTACTTGGATTGTCGAAGAGTCTAGGATATTTGGATCGCATATCAGATTCCTTCTCCCAAGTGGCTTCGTTGCAAGAATGATTCTTCCACAGAACTTTGATCATGTCAATATCACGACTTCTGAGCTAGTTACGATCACGAGCAAGAATTTGAATTGGCTCCTCGGCATATGACAGATCGGGTTGGATCTGAATTTCTGGGAATTGCACAAGATGAGAGAGATCTCTGAGGCACCTTCTCAGAGATGATACGTGAAATACATTATGAACTGCAGCAAAGTCATTTGGAAGGGTTAGTCTGTAGGTGGAAGAACCTACTCTGGCTGCTATCTCAAATGGACCGACATAACGGGGACTAAGCTTTCCGGCTATGCCGAATCTGAAGACTCCTTTCATTGGACTGACTTTTAGGTATGCAAAGTCTCCAATTTTAAACTCCAGAGGATGATTATGAAGGTCGTGGTATTTACTCTGGCGGTCTTGGGCTGCACGAATTCGCTGCTGAATCAATTGAACTTTCTTGTTTGTTTATTCTACTAATTCAGATCCATATAGCTGCACACTACCTGTTTCTGACCACACCAGTGGAGTACTACACTTTCTACCATATAAGGCTTCATATGGAGCCATCTTTATACTGGTTTGAAAACTGTTGTTATAAGAGAACTCCACTAGTGGGTGGTGATCTTCCCAAGATCCAACAAAATCAAGTATACACAATCTAAGTAGGTCTTCAAGAACATGATTCACTTGTTCTATCTGACCATCCATCTGTGGATGAAAGGCTGTACTCATTGCTAGAGTTGTGCCTAGATCTTGATGCACAACTTTCCAGAATTTAGAGGTAAACTGACTGTCTCTATCAGATACGATTGTATTGGGGATCACATGAAGCCTTATTATCTCCTTAATATAGAGTTTTACAAGTTTCTCAATTGAATTTGTTTGCCAAATAGGAATGGAATGGGCAGATTTGGTTAAGCAGTCAACTATGACCCAAATAGCATCTGCTCCTGATCTTGCACGAGGCAATCCCATAACGAAGTCCATCGATATATCTAGCCATTTCCATTCAGAAATTTCATGTGGGTGAAGCAGACCACCGGGCCTCTGATGCTCTGCCTTGACTAAACTGCAAGTGTGGCACTTTGTGACGAACTCGACCACACTTTTCTTCATTCCTGGCAACCAAAAGGATTGCTTCAGGTCTTGGTACATCTTTGAACTTCCCGGATGAACTTGATATCCGGAGTTATGGCCTTCAACTAGCACCTCTTGATGCATAGATATAGGGATCCATAGACGATCTCCTTGATAGATGGCACCTTTACAGAATTGAAGATCAGTACGACGGCCACTTTCAATGGCTTGCTTGAAGCCCAAGTACTCTTCATGGTTTGTGATACGAACACATCTCTGTGAAAGGTGGGTTCCACATTGATGTTTGCCAATGCGGAGCTGAGTTTGTCTCCATAGATAAGCTTGATACTCATTTTGCGAAATTCTTCTACTAGCGGGCTTTTTGTTATAATGGCATTTATGGTGGCCTGATGACTCAGGGTGTCAGCTACGATGTTGGCCTTTCCAGGGTGATACTGTATGTCCAAATCGTAGTCACTGATTAATTCCAGCCATCTTCTTTACTTACAGTTTAGCTCTCTCTGGGTGAATATGTATTTTAGACTTTGATGATCTGTGAAAATTGAGCATTGAACCCCATACAGATAGTGATGCCAAATCTTCAAAGCAAACACTACAGCAGCTAATTCCAGATCATGTACGACATAGTTTCTTTCATAGATCTTCAGTTGATGGAAAGAATATGATATGACATTCCCTTCCTGCATCAATACAGCACCTAAGCATATACCAAAGGCATTAGTATAGACTTGGTAGTTTACTCCTTCCTTAGGAAGGACTAGGGCAGGGGGCAGAGGTAAGCGCATCCTTTAGTGCTTGGAACGCGGCTTCATAAGCTGATGACCATTCAAAGGGTACCGCCTTCTAGGTAAGTTGCTACTTGACAGAGGAATTATTGCTATGAGTCACCAAAGTATGACTTAGATCTTAATGTTTGATTACCTAAGCTAGGAATAAGTAATTGTCCAATGTGACACCATAATATAATACAAGTAAGATTTAAGGATGACTAAGAATAAGAATTAATAATGAAGTGACTATAAAACTTAAATGATGAAAATAATTAGGCAATTGAATAGGTGTACCTGAAACAACAGCGTTGCCTCTGGCCACACCTAAATGGGTGCAGGATCCTTGTAGGCCTATTGTTGCATCTTGTCTTTGTGGAGGCCTAGCCAAAATGGGTCAAGGTGTGTTGGCTGTTTTCCTCTTTCGACCTAGTGTTGCAGCCTGAGGGTGCTTGGAATGGTCAATGCAAGCACCGTCTATGGTCTTATTGCATATGCAATGCTGGAAGTTGTGACCCTGTCGGCCACAAGTATAGTAGTGTCTCATGCCATGATAACACCTTTCATCAGGATGGGGCTTTGTACAACCATTATATGGATCATTAAGTGGGGCTACTGATGATTGGGGTGAATTTTGATTGGCAAGTGCGATTATTGTTCTCTCCATTCCCTCGAATAGCTTGGCCTAAGTGTTGACCAAGACCCTTATTGTCTCTAGCAGTGTGGTGGCCTCGGTTGAGGAGCTGCTAGGGACCACAGAAGAGGGAGATGATCCAGGATCCATAGATCAATCTGAGTTGTAGAAGCGACCAAGTATCAAATTCTAAGAAGAATAACATAAGATTGATTTGCACTTTATTAATCATAAAGTGGTTGGCGTAAGACGTACAATAGGTAGATATCCACTAGATTGAGATGAACAAAGTTCTCTCTTTCATAATACAGTATGTTGGGTTTCTATCTCGACTCATAGGAGGGAAGTCATTAGTGAAATAGTAATCATAGATGCTAGTGGAGGGTTTTGGTGGCTTGGTACAATAGATGGTCTCCCAATTTAGTGCTTTCACTTCAGCCTACTATCTACTGAGAGTTTAATATTCTAACTAGTTTTAAACTCTTTAGGGATATTATTAGCCTTAATGATTCTTAAGAGTAGGTTGTGCTATTATTATTCTTTAAGAAGACAAAATTTATAAAGTGGAAGGTAACTACTTAAAAGTGTTTTAAGACCTATTTGCTGATTTAAAGCCTTATAGGGATTCATATATCTTAGTATGAAAGTTAAGTCATAGCATCTTAAGTTCCTACTTATTTAAGTTCTAGTACCATAACAGTGTTTTATATTTCTATACTCTTATTATTCTGAGCTCATGATACTGTGGTGTTCTTGGATGTGACTCTAATGTTTCTGATATAATGACTGAACTGGCAGAAGAGTCTTCTATTAAGTAAATAAGAATGCAAATTCTAATCTAACACCTTATGAAATTCTCTGATATCAACTGTGGCGCCCCACCCGTTAATCCATAAGATTAAGCTAAGGGGTGGTGGCTCACTCTGGCTAACCCTTCTCTTATCATTGGATTAGGATGAAATCCACAATCTATCTAATAACGGAAGGAGTAAGCACATAATCAATATAATCAATCACTATCTACTAAAAATATACAGAGTGTGGAAGCGATTTACAAATGAGAAACATCCAACCATCACAGTATAAATAGTAGAAAATAACTCAGAATAAAAGCATAGTAATCCAAACACATAGTCAAGGGTACCTGTATTATTACATTAATTTAAAGTTCAAGTAATTCAAAGTGAAAATACTCTCATCCTCACTTCAAATAAAATTATGAAGCTTCTTCTAAGGGCTCCTCCTCTGGATAAGGCTCCACTCCTAGCTCCTGATCGTCTAACTGAAGGGGATCTGCCATTGTCAGTTTCACAATGTAGGGCCCCAGCCAAGAAAAGAAAAATCTCGTGTTAGACAATTGTTTAAGTACATTTTAAGCTGATACATTTTATTTATTTTGTAATATCACTATTTTACATTCTCTAAGCAACAACTATATCAAAAATAAGAAGCAGCTAGCAATATAATAAGAAAGGGAAAAGCTATAAATAATCATATATAACCTAAGCAAAAAGGGAGGCTAAGACATGCCTCACATGCAAACTAAACAAGGTAAGACATATATAAATAACTAAACAAGTGCTGAAAGAAAATACTACATCCTAAACATGCTGGTGATCAAAGAAAATATGCAAATTAAATAACATAACTCAGCAATGATACATATAATAGCAGCAAAATTCTAACATTCTAATATATATATATATATAAGCAGGACAAAGGAATAGTTGACTGAATAAAAATACTGAAAGGTAACCAAAACATCAAACTGTATATATATAAATATCTGTGTACTAACTGCCATACAGAAAAAGAGCTAATCTAGCCCACTGAATATCAAAAAGATCCTAGTGTCAACAAGGAGACTAGGTGCAAAACTATATAACCATAGTGTCATGCAAGGAGACTAGGTAGATATATATGATTTTCTCCTAGTATCATCAAGGAGACTAGGCAAAAAAAACACAACAAATCTTCTCTTAGTGTCAACAAGGAGAATAAGCAAAGAAGATATAAACCAGGTCTTCTCCTAGTGTCAATAAGGATACTAGGCAAAGAAGACATAACTGAGAGGCAGCTCTAACATATATAATTATTATCTTCAATCAATCACTTTAATATTTTCACAAGTAATCTAAGGAGTTTCCATATTTCCTTAACATTTTATTTATGCATCAAAAATCTTATATGGTATGTTCAAGGAATTATGGCACAAATATACAATGAATGCGTAGCAACAATCATCAAATATAAGCAAGGGACTCTACTAAACATGGTGATATCATTTATTTTCTATTTAACCATTATAAGTATTCCAAGTTACACAAGTTCAGGATCACCATTTTCCTACTATCGAGTGTAACTTAAAAATTCATCCTTATAAGTTAAAAAAAAAGATTAGAACTGATCAGGTTCTAGTCTAGTTCAATCAGATAGACGACTACGAGTTGAATCAATAAATTATATGTACTAATTTTTGGTGAATTTAGACGTTCTATCTAAGATCTGATCAAGATCTTCTAAACCTATAGATTATGGATTAAACACCATGAGATTGGGCTTAGTCACATAATCCAAAGAATAAGACATAAGACCTAAGTTTTATTCTAAAAGTGATCTACTAATTAAGGCAAATCCTATTAAATAATCAAACTTAATAGGATGAATCTCCTATCCTAAAACTAAGTTAAAAGACAAAATAATCAGAATAAGTTGTAAAATTCTAGAAACTAATAAAACCAAGGTTTCATTCATTAAATAACCCATTTATCTAATAAATGAAATCTAACCTAGGATTTAGTCCTAGTCTCAAGAGTAGTCCTTATGTGATATGTAATATCCTAAGGAAAATGGACTTAGAGAAATTTTAAGGATTTTAACAAATTTGACATAATAGCTAATTTTACTCAGATGATTCTAATGTAGGTATAATACTTGTTTTACTGACTTAGAAGATAATCTAGGAGTTAAAGGTACTTAACCTAAATTTTGGGCAAAATGACTATTTTACCCCTACTTAAGGGTCTAAAAAGTTAACTTTTGATTTAAGGCTCCAAATTGGGATTTCTTACTTGTCAAATGATTCCTTATTATCTAACATGAAGATAGACAGTAAGTATACCAAATTTGGATAAGAAATGGGTTCCATAGATCCAAACTAAGGTTTTTGACCTAAGGAGTATTTTGGTAAGTTCCACTTAATGAAATTTAAATTTTTATATAGTTTACTATTGGTTGATGTTCAAGGACTCCATAGAGTCTAAGAACACTAAATTATGAGATCTAATGAATTATTTATAGCCATTTGAATTCCTAAGGGTAGATTTGGAAATTTTTCTAAGTTAAGAGGGGTCAAAAAGGCATAACTCTTTCATTTAGTATCCAAATTCAGCATACTCAGGGGCTATAACTTCCCTACATCACACTGAATATTTTGACTAGTAGTAGGCCCAAATTGAATATAAATTGACCAAGTTATGACCTAATTATAATTAGGGGTATTTTAGTCATTTCTAATTTTTTTAAAGTTCAAATCCCAAATAATTTTTTAGATTATTGTAGGCACTAAAATTTTAGGCTATCTAGCACTTTAAATATTGAATTTGGAGTCCGAATGATAAAGTTATGGTCGATTTAATTTTCTCGTCGCTGCGGCGCGCTGTAGCGCACCGTAGCGCGCCGTAGTGCGCTGTAGCAGAGTGCGTTGCAGTGCATTGTAGCGGCCCAAAACTTCATTTTTAAGCGCCAGGGTGCGCTATAGCGGTCCCTATTCGAAACGGGGGCGCTGGAGCGCGCTATAGCGCGCAAAAATGAAATTTTCGGTGCTATGGCGCATTGTAGCAGCTCTGGGCGCTGCAGTGCGCTGTAGCATGAGACAGTGATTTTGCCTTAGCGTAAACAACGATGGGTCAATTGTCAGGCAAGATTACTCTCAACCTAGAGCACTTCACATTTGGTGCCATATACCGTTGGAAAGCTCTTTCCGAGACCTTTCCATTGGTACCTAAAGCAGCACCAAACAATTAAGGTATCAATATAAACAGTGGGGTTAAACAATTGGGTATGCAGAATGGAGGAGAAACAGGTTTGCTTTATCTTCCTAAAATTGCAATCTTAATAAGTTCTAATGAACTCCATACCTTAACTAGAGATTTCTAAAGATGCAAACTAAGCATAAGAGTGAAGTGAAGTAGCCATTGAATACATTCAATGGGGGAAAGGAAGTACCTTAGTGTTGACAATGGCAGATTTCCTAGGAGAGGCTTGAGAGCTTGAGAGGTCCTTTCTTCTTCTCTGTCAGCTACTAGCAAGAAGAGGAATGGGATAAGGCTTTCTCCAATAGCAGGTACAACAATAACGGAAAGTAGGGGGAGAGCTTCAGCTGGCCAAAATGAGGGGGTGGAGAGTTTGAGAGCGAAAGGCTCTCTTCTTAATAGAGGAGAGGACAGCCAATAGATGGGATAGGAGAGGGGCTGGCAGGAGATAGGGGACAAGTAGGCTGAGCACAGCAGGGGGCTGAATGGAAAGGGGGCTCAGCAAGATTTGGGTGGCTGTGGGTCCCACCCAGCCAATTAAGAGGGAAGAAGATAAAGATTAGAGTTTAGGAGGCTAATTTAATAAATCTCAAAAATCTTATTTAAAAACTCTTCTCCAATAAATCCCAAGAATTCACCTTAAGCTAATTTGGGGGTGAGGAACGAAATGGCGAAATCGGATTTTGATTTTGACGACAAATTATTTTTCTTATTTTCTAAATAATTTAAATATATTAAAATATTCAAGAAAATTAAATGTTCTCCGAAAAATCTCAAAATTTCACCATTGGCTAATTTAAGGGTGAGGATCCCAACAATGAAGTCAGATTTTAATTCTGACGAGTATTTAATTTTCCTATTTTTCGGGGTATTTAAATATTATTAAAATATTCGTCGAAATTTCGACGTCTTCCGAATGACTTGAAAACGTCACCCCTAGCTAATTTTGGGGCAATGAGCGTAATGACAAAGTCCGTTTTTTGATCGGAGGTTAATTTAAATCGGTCAATTTTCAGGGTTTCTAAATTTTCAAAAAATTAGGATTTTATCCATTTGACCCCAAATTCAAACTTGGTCTTAGTGGATGATTCCTAATGACTTGATTAACACTTAGGATCAAGATTAGGATGGAGATTAGTCCTAATTAATAAGGGTAACATCTTGGGTTGTTACAAGCACCCAGGTCAGCTGAAGAGATAGCGGGCCCCACGAGAACAGTGATGTTGATAGGAGCGGGGCCTGCACTAATGGATGTGCGACATTCATCCCTTCTCATAGTGACCATGTGGGTTGGATTCGACCCGACCTGACCCGAAGGGGCTTCATCTTCATGAGCGTCTTCATGACTAGGGTATAAGTTTTAGTGGCATTACCGATGGCAGGGTGGCTCATCCTGCACATCTTCGAATAGGGATTGACCTTACCTACCCAACCCTGTCGGACCATCGGCTGAGATGCGCCGAGATGGCCGTGAGGTCATGCCCTATGTCCTAGAGTTCGGCGAGGGTCTACTAACAATTTCAACTATTTGTGTTTTATCAAATTCAAACAATCTATCCTACAATGTTCCGATCAGATACTAGATTTATACAATGATTCACACACAATAAATTGATCGATGGATAAGGAATCGAATGCGCAAATTAGAGGGAAGGGAAGTACCTTGATCGATGGGTACCAGCAATTAGGGTTTAAACGGTATCTGGATCGGCTTCTGAGGTCCTAATTGTGTGTAAAGACTAACTCTATGTGCTGCCGATGCTTAAGAAACCCCGGGGCAGAGGTGGTGAGGCAGGGCATGTGCTAGATTGGCTGCTAGGGCGGTGGGGGTACAGCGTGGCACGGGTGACACTTATGAGGAAGAGACATTACGAGCCATCCGATTAGACAACTTGGATGATCAGCTCAGAATGAGTCGATCGATCATAACGGATGTGGATGCAGAATGCGGATATCTGAACCGATATGGATATCCGACCCGATAGCATAAGTATACAGGATTAGGCATATAAGTATAGCTTAAGTAAAGAAAATATTTAAAGAAGAGACTCATCCTAAACATGCTTATGATCATATGAATTATGCAGATTTTAGAGAAAGTAATCTAACTGTTGTACATATAAGTAAGCTGAAAAAAATCTAGAATCCTGTAAATATACAAATAAGTAAGCAAGGTAAAGGCTAACTGTAGTAAAAATAATAATAAAACAAAAAAGTAAGTATGTAAAGACTGCCATATCAGAAGGGTTGTCTAATCGGACCACAGTAAATTCCCATAGCTTTTCTGGGCTAGAACAGAAACATAAATAGATCTGAGGAGGTAGGAAATACACATGCAATGAGTTTTAGTTATTTTACTTTACTTCTGTGGACACATCTAGAAGTGGCTGAGGAGTCAAGCATGTCTGCAAGACTATTTGGGTTCTGACTTAACACAACACTCTCAATGAGTAATGCTAAGTTATCCCTTATTTCTCATTAACCCTTGTCTAGTGGAGGAAAAAGTGCACAAGAATCGACCAAAAATCGAACCCAATACAAATATTATCCTATTATTCTATGTTTTCATTTCATGCAGCAATGTTATCTTGTATGACATGTTTAAGGTAATGGCACAAAGTACAAGAAATGCAAAAGCAACAAGTAAATAAATAGTAAGCATGGGACTCTACTACATATAGGTGATATCCCTTGTTATCTACTTAATCCATTCTAACTATTTTAAGTTATACAAGTTCAGGATCTCGAATTCTTACTATCAAGTACAACTTAGAAACATGACCTTATGAGTTAAAAAATAATTAGAATTGATCAGGTTCTAATTCAATTCAGTCAATATTGCTTACAAGTTAAATAAGTAATCAATAGGTCCTATTTGATGAATTTAGACATTCTAAGATAAGATCTGATCAAGATCTACTAAATTTAGAGATTATGAATTAAATACCACAAATTGAATTTAACTCCACAATCCAAAGGTAAAGTTTGAGGACTAAGGTTTAAGTTTAATTATGAACTAATAATAAAGGCAAATTTTAATAAGCATAATCAAGTTTAATAGAATGATTCTCCTAATCTTTATTTAGGGTTGAAAGATAAAATAATCATAATTAAATTATAAAAATTTTAAAATTAATAAAACCAAGGTTTCATTCATTTAATAACCCATTTATTCAATGAATGAAATCTAACCTAGTATCACTTCCTAATCTTAAGGAAAAGATCCTAAGGTGAAGGTGCAAATCCTAAAGAAGCACCTAATAGATGACTTCTTAGTTGTTGATTATAGTTAATACAATTTATCTTTATGTGTTGTTCTAATTTACTCAAAGAGGTTAGAAGGTGTGATTGGGGATAAGTTAGAAGGTATTAATTTTACTTAGGATTTTTAAGATTAGAAATGGGAATTTTATCAAATTACTCTATGATTTGGATTAAGGGCCTAAATTGATTATAAATCAGTTTGATTGTTGATTTTAATGATTTAAATGATATTTTAGAAGTTAATGACACTTAACCTAAATTTTGGGTAAAATGACCATTTTGCCTTTACTTTAAGGGTATAAAATGCTACTTTTTGATTAAGGGCTCTAAATTGGATTTTCTTGATACCAAATTATTCCTTGTTGTCTAACATGAAGATAGACAGTAATTATTTCAAATTAGGACAAGTGTTAAGTCATATGAGTTCAATTTAAGGATTTTGACCTAAAAGGACAATTAGGTCATTTTACTAGTAAAATCTAAAAATTTGTTCATTTTAATGTTGTTTACTATCCAAGAATTTCACAAAGTCCAAGAACACTGAATTTTGATGTCTATTGGTTAAGTAATGATCATTAAAATATTAGGTTCAATTATATAATTTTAGGATTTAATAAAGGGTCTAAAACCTAACTTTTTCATTTGATGTCCAAATTCAGCAAACTGAATGGCTATAGCTTCCCTTTAACACCCTAAGTACTTTAATTGAGAGTAGACTCAAATTGGACTTCAATTGGTCAAGTTATGACCTAATCTAGTTCTAGGGTGATTAGGGCTAAATAGGTTTCTTAGGGGTTAAAACCCAAATTTATTTCAGTTTACTGTTAATTAGGTTTTTCTCATCAAAATAGCATATTGGATGACCTAATTTAAAGTACAATTGACTAAGTTTTGGCCAAATAATACTTTAGGTCATTTAGGGTAATTAAGGAAAGGTCATAAGAGTGATTAGTCAAACTAATGGCCCAACAGCAAAATGAATACTATCAGATTAATCTAACCATTCTCCTAACCAAAATGAGATCCATATTGACTAAGTTTAGATCTATGGGTACAAAGTTATGAATGTTTGAAGTTTTTAAGGATTTAGGTTCAAGTGTGGAGATCCTAAAATATCACTATATTAAAAAGGTATCTTATAGGAAAATTAATACTACCAGATTATTCCTCTCATTTTTTGAGTATAATGAGATATATATTTAATATATTTGGACTTTTGGTTTAAAAGTTATGAATGATTAAAGTTCTGTATTTATTTTAATTCAATTTAAATTAATTAAAGTTGCTATTTGAATAAATTATAACAGAATTAATTAAATTAATTAATTGACTATTGCGGGACCTGCAAACAAACACTCGGAAGCGGCGGATTTGAAGGGCAGAAGAGCCGGGGTCCATGAGCAGTCGACTGAGGGGACAAGGAGACCCACCAAAACATGTGAAAATGCCACAGAGGGCGCCACACTTGTGTTGGGACCCAAGTGCTGAAGCGGTAAGCGCAAGGGTCAATTGAAGAGATAGCGGACCCCATGAGAGTTGTGGTGCTAACAGGAGCGGAGCTCGCACCAATGGACACGTGACATGCGTCCTTCCGCACAGTGGCCACACGGGTCGAGTCTGACTGGACCTGACCCAACCCAACGGGGCTTCATCTTCCCGAGTTGCTTTGCAAATAGGGTTTTAGTTTTAGCAACGTTACCGGTGGCACGGTGGCTTGGCCTGTACGCCTTCGGGGAGGGCTTGACCTTACGTACACAAAAATGGTCGGACTATCGGCTAAGATGCACCGAGATGGCCATGAGATCAAGCCCTATGTCCTAAGGTTCGGCGAGGGTTAGTTAACGGTTTCAGTTATCTGTGTTTTATCAAATTTGAACAATCTATCCTACAATGCTCCGATCAGATGCTTGATTAATACAATGATTTGCATGCAATAAGTTCTTGATATGATGCATAAGGAATTGAATGTGTAGATTAGAGGGTAGGGAGGTACCTTGATCGATAGGTAGTTGCGATTAGGGTTTGAACAGGCGTCTGGATCATCTCTTGAGGTTTGAATTGTGTGTAAAGACTAAATCTATGCACCGTCGAGGCTTAAAAAACCCCGAGGCGGAGGTGGCAAAGCTGCGCAGGCACTAGATTGGCTGCTTGGGCGGCGATGGTACCGCGTGGCACGGGCGATGCTTGTGAGGAAGAGAGATCGCGATCCATCCGATTAGACGGCTCGGATGATCAGCTCAGATTGAGCCGATCGATCCTAGCAGATGCAGATGCAGACTGCAGATATCTGACCCGATATGTATACATAAGTAATGCGGGTCCCACTGCCAGTTAATTAAATATTAAATCTAATAAATTAATAATTTAATTCTAGATTTTTTAAATAAATTGTAAATATTTAAATGACTTCTAAAATTTCCAAATATTCACCTCTAGCTAATTGAAGGGTGAGGAACACAATGACGAAGTTGGATTTTGGTTCTGACGAGTATTTAATTTTCCTAATTTTTGGGGAATTTAAATAAAATGTTCGACAAATTTCTGACGACCATAGATTGCCACCAAAACATCACCTTTAGCTAATTTGGGGGCAATGGGTGCAATGGCGAAGTCTGACTTTTGATTTGAGTTTAAAATAATTAGGTCAATTTCTAAGGTTCTCAGATTTCCCAGAATCAGGGTTTGATCCATTCGATCCCTAACTTGGACTAGATCTTTGTGGTTAACTCTTAATGACTTACTTAGAGTACTAAAACTAAAATCAAGATTGGGTTTAGTTTTAATTCACTAGGATAACAACTTGGGTTGTTATAGACTCCCCCACTTAAGAATAGTGTCGTCCTCGACATCACTCAAGTGGAAAGAATGATGCAAAAGTTAAGATAATGAATTGAAAGGATAGGGAGCTAAGGAAGTACCTAGGTTAAAGAGATTTGAATATTTATGGTGCATTCCGCCTCCTTTTCCCAGGTAGCTTTGCCTTGTGAATGATTCATCCATTGAATCTTGACCACAGGGATAGAGCGGTTCGTCAACTACGTTTGATCGTGGGCTAAGATTCAGATCGGTTCTTTAGCATAAGATAAGTTGAGTTAGATTTAAATTTCTAGAAATTGAACTAAATGAGAGAAATCCTTGAGGCATCTTCTTAACAATGATACGTGGAACACATATGCACAGCTGCAAAGTCATCGAGAAGATTCAGTCTGTAGGCAGAAGAACCTACCTTGGCAGCTACGTCAAATGGACCGACATAACAGGGACTGAGCTTCCCTGGTATGCCAAACCTAAAGACTCCTTTCATTGGACTGACTTTTAAGTAGGTGAAATCTCTAACTTTACATTCTAGAGAATGGTGATGAATGTCATGATATTTTCTATGATGGTCCTGAGCGGTACAAATCTACTATTGAATTAGCTGAACTTTCTTATTAGTTTCTTCAACTAGCTCCGATCCACATAACTGAACACTGCCTATTTTAGACCAAGCTAATGGAGTGCTACATTTCCTGCCATACAGAGCTTCATATGGAGCCATCTTTATATTGGTGTGAAAATTATTATTATATGCGAACTCCACTAGTGAGAGGTGATCTTTTCAATCCAGCAATATTAAGGATACATAGCCTAAGTATATCTTTAAGAATCTAATTCACTCGCTCTATCTACCCATCTGTTTATGGATAAAAAGCTATACTCATCGCTAGTGTTGTTTCCAGATCTTGATGGATTGCCTGCCAAAATTTGTAGTAAATCTACTGTCTCTATCAGATACTATTGATTTAAGGATTCCATGCAACCAGATTATCTATTAAATAAAGAGCTTGGCGAGTTTCTCAACTGAGTCTATTTGACAAGTGGGAATGAAATGAGCAAACTTTGTCAATCGATCAACTATGAGCCATATAACATCGACTCCAGACTTTGTATGAGGCATTCCCATGATGAAGCCCATTGATATATCCAGCCACCCCATTTGGGAATCTCGAGAGGATGAAGTAGACCACTGAGTTTTTTATGCTCTGCCTTAACTAGATTGCAAGCGTGGCACTTTGCAATGCAATCGATAATACTTTTCTTCATTCCAGGCCACCAAAAGGATCGCTTCAAACCTTGATACATTTTTGAGCTCTCGGGATGCACCTGATACTCGGAGTTGTGCTTCAATTAAAATTTCATGATGCATTGACTTTGGGATCCAGAGATGATTATTCATGTATATAGTGTCCTTCTGAAAGCTTAGCTCTGGATGACGACCACTTTAAATTACAAATTGGAACTTCAAGTAGTCCTCATCCTTTGTTTGAGATATAGAAACATCACTGTGAAAGGTTGGCTCTACATTGCTCATGGAGATCATCTCACTTAATAGATCACCACGCACAGGATTGATGTCCAATTTATGGGATTTTTCTTCTAGTGGGCTCATCAAAATGATGAAATTAAGGATAGCATGGTGGCTAAGTGCATCTGCTGCAACATTCACTTTTCCCGGATAATACTGGATATCTAGGTCATAATTGCTTATTAGCTCCAGCAATCTTCTCTGCTTGCAATTTAACTCCCTCTGAGTGAATATATACCTGAGGCTCCGGTGGTTGGTGAATATGGAACACTGGACTCCATATAAGTAGTGATGCCAAATCTTTAAGACAAACACAACTGCTGCAAGCTCGAGGTCATGGATGGGGTAGATCCTTTCATATGTCTTCTGTTGGTAGGAAGCATAAGAAATGACCTTCCCATCTTGCATTAGTACAGCACCCAAGCCTATCCCAGAAGCATCAATATAGACTTGGTAGTTCAACCATTCTTTAGGAAGAATTAGAACTAGAGCAGAGGAAACTGCATCTTTTAGTGCTTGAAATGCTTTTTCACATGCTGGAGACCAGTCGAATGGTATATACTTAAGAGTTAACTTAGTTAGTGGAGAGGCTATCTGGGAAAAGCCCTTAACAAATTTTTTATAATAACCCGCTAATCCCAGGAAGATTCAAATATTGGTTACTGATTTTAGTTGAATCCAATCTTGGATGGCGCTGACCTTCTTCTGATCGACTATAATACCCTAGGCATCTACAACATGCCTTAGAAAAGCTACTGAATCGAGCCAAAATTCATATTTAGAATACTTAGCACAAAGCTTATGGTCACGCAATTGTCCCAACATTGTTCTTAGGTAGTTCTCATGCTCCTTTTTGCTCCTAGAGTAGGTCAGAATATCATCGATGAAGACGATGACGAACTTATCAAGGTAGGGCTTGCGAATGCTCTACATTAGATCTATGAATATTGAAGGTGCATTCATTAACCCAAATGACATTACTAAGAACTTGTAGTGTCCATAACGAGTCCTAAACAATGTCTTCTCGATGTCTAAGTCTTTGACTTGTAGTTGATGATAGCCCGATTGCAGGTCGATCTTTGAGAGCACTTTAGCTCCTGACAGTTGATGGAATAAGTCATCTATACTAGGCAATGAGTACATGTTCTTGATTGTGACTTTATTAAGCTCACGGCAGTCGATACACATACGCATTAAATCGTGTTTCTTCTTCACAAATAGTACTGGTGCTCCCCAAGGAGTTGAACTAGGTCTGATAAGACCATTCTTTAACAGCTCCTGCAACTATTTATTCAGCTCTTGTAGTTCCATGGGTGCCATACAATAAGGGGCTTTGGATATGGGTTGGGTTCTAGAAATTGTATCTATTGCGAATTCCACTTATCGAGTGGGGGAAGATAGGGTAGATCCTCGAGGAAGACATCGGGGAATTCGTAAACAATAGGATTTTTGGCTATGGGAACATTATTCTTCTTTTCACTTAGTATTGTTACTAGGTAAGCTCTACAACCATTACTTACTAGCCTCTTGGCTTCCATGGCATTTATTAATAAAGCTCGGGTACTAAATTTGTTGACAAACAATTTGGCTTGGCTACCACTGCCTAAGATAATTTTCTTCTTTTGGAAGTTGATAGTGGCAGTATGTTGGCTTAACCAATTCATGTTTAGAATTACGTCGAAATTTTTTATAGGTAGAACTATGAGTTTGGCTTTGAATTCCTTATCTCCAATAGAAATTTGTATTTTGCAAAATTGGCGAGCTGGCATATGGGCTCCAGATGGAAACCCAACACTTAAAGGATTTGCTAGGCGATAAAGTGGCAGGTTGAGGAACTTTGTCCAACTTTCAAAAATAAAGGAGTGACTAGCTACAGTGTCGAATAGTATTTTACAAGGTTTGTCATTTACACATATTGAACTTATTTATAGATGCAAATAAATTACTAATTAATTTAAGTAACTATAAAAATAGATTGGTTTAGAAGTGTGTACATGATACCACATGATTATCCTCAGTAGCCTCAATTGGGGTGAGGGCGTAGACACGAGAGGGATCGACAGGCCTATTATTGTAAGTTTTCCATGGTTGCAATCCTGGAGCATTCGAGCGAGGGATAATGGCTGTCTCACATTGTTGAGTGGTGGGAGAAGGTAGTGCTGCTATCAGCTGGGGGTTCCTTTGGTATAGGTCAAATACTTGTCGATGTTTTGAGGGATCAATTTGATCACCGTCGATCGTATCTGTGAACCTACACTAAGAGTAGGAGTGACCTGGCCTTCCATAGTTACAGTAATTGCCAGTCTCATGGTAGCACCCACCATAGGAATGAAGTTGAGTGCAGCGAATGAAGAGATTGGCGGGTGGAGCTTCGGCTTCGAGCTGGTAGACTCTACCCCTATTTGGGTCTTCATACTTATAAGAGGTTGACCCAATGCTCCTCTTGGGTCCTTCTGTTGCTTGGTCCTGCTCTACCACTTTGGCTATTTCTAGGAGCTCAGTGAAGTCTGACAGATGGAGGGGAACAACTTGTCTTCTGATAGAAGCTCGAAGTCCACAACAAAATCGGTGGCAGCAATCTGCCTCTATGGGGACCAAGTTAGTAGAGAACCTTGCAAGATGCTAGAACTCAACTTTATTTGCTGACATGGAGTGGTTCCCTTGTTGCAGCCTTAGAAATATATCCCCCAAATTGTGTCTAGCAGATAGAGGGATATACTCAACTACACTTCGATGAATTCATCCCACATGATGTATTCAATGCTGCTATCAATGATCTGGGTGCTGCAAGTAGTATCCCACCAGTACTCAGCTTCATTTTGCAGAAGGTGGGTGGCAAGATGACTCACTTTAGTGTCAGGGCATTTGATGCTAGATAGATTCTTTTCCACCATCTTTAGCCAACTGGTAGTATTGATGGCTGAAGGCTCCCATTGAAGGTCGGGGGTCTAAAGCAGAGGAAGCTATGCAACAGTCCATCTGTAGACTGTACGTGGTGTTGGAAAGAGTAGTAGGGTTCTGGGGCTACTTCGGAAGTAGGGTGATTTTGATTCATATGGGCTGTTAGCAACCTTTCAATTCTCTCAGCCTACTGAGCCTAAGAGTCTACGATTATCTCAACCTGCTTGGTGTGTGAATCTATCATAAGTCTTACTGCCTCAAGCAGTGCATTCATCTCAGTGGATGACTTGCTAGATTCAGTGGGAGATGGTGACTGTGCGAGATTCATGGCTTTTCTTGAATTTTTAAAAAATCAACACCATTTTAGAATTTAAGGAAGTAAAATGAACTTGTCCTTTTACTACCCATTTTTATTTAGAATACATGAAATAGGGAAGATACAATATAGAGCATAAAAGAAATCACTAGAACATTCATATAACACATCTATATAATATACTCTATAGTGAAAGCGAGATGGAAGTCTTTGAAAGTAACTTATCACTGCTCTCTTCTTCGCCTATGTGTGAGCTCCCAGTAAGTATCGACCCACCAGTTTTTGGCATGGTTTTGAAGAAAAAGAGACACCAGGGTAACTTGGATGTTGTCAGGATACTCTATTATTTCAAGAATTAAGCTTACTAGCTTTAGCCACTCCTTGGATAAAATAGGAAAGTCGAATCCTCTGAAGATGGCATGGTGAAGCATTCGATTCAGCACTCGTATTCTCTATTCCTATACTCCCTCGACATATCTTCCATACCATTGGCCAAGCTGGCAGTCAAACTCCATATAGACTCAAACCTTCTGAAGTACTCTCAAATTGACATCTTCAAGTGTCTAATGATACCACTAGTTAAATCAAGGTCTATTAGTTCAGTTGAGTATTCATAATTATTTTTAAGTTTTCTTAATATATGAGTTTTATGAGTGAACATAATATATAGCTGTATGAGTATTTCTAGTTTATGGTTTTTATTCAGAGCATGATATTGTGGTACTTTGGATGTAACTCAAGTATCTAATTAGTGACTAATTTGTCAAAAGAATAATCCATTAGGTAGAGAGGAATGAAAATTTCAGTTTGACACCTTATGGAGTTCTCTGATATGAATTATGGTGCTCCACCCCCTAATCCACAAGATTAGGTCAAGGGAAGGTGTGCCACTCTAAAAAATTCCACACTTTTCATTAGGTTAAGGTAAGACTCATAATCTACTAATAAGGTAAGGATGTGCCTTGAATATATGCAATGAAATCATTCACTAAGTATATACAATCACAGAGTGCAGAAGCAAGAAAGGTAAAATACTATATCCAATTCATCATAATACAAGTAAGGAATAAAATGTGCATCTCAAAATAAAATAGTACAATAAAAAAGCATACATAGGTACCTGTATTATTACAAATATTTAAATAAGTTTTAAATAAAAATAAAGCTCTCATCCTCACAAGAATAAAAGAGAAGCTAAGCTAAGGATCTCCAGCGGCATCACACTCCTCCTCCTAAATCTGATATTTAGAAGGCTCGACTACCTCGAATAACTCGGAATCTACCATTGTTGATTTCACAATGATAAGGCCCTAGCCAAAGAAAAGAAAAATTTAGTTAGACATATTATTTAAGTGATTTTTAGGCTGTTAAGTTCATGAGTTTTATGATATTACCATTCTACTTAGACTATAAAATAAGCAAAGCATATAGATGCAACAAGCATACAAAGAAAGAAATAAGCTATAAATAAAGGTATTTATAACTAAGCAATATATGAGGTAAAAGAACATACCTCCACACCAAGGCTGTGATGAGGTTAGGCATATAAGTATAAGTAAAGTAAAGAGATATTGAAAGAAAAGACTCATCCTAAATATGCTTATGATCATATGAATCATGCAAATTTTAAAGAAAATAATCTAATTGTGGTGTGTATAAGTAAGTAGAAAGAAATCAAGCAGCCTATAAGTATATAAGTAAGAAGAAAGAAATCAAGCAGCCTATAAGTATATAAGTAAGCAAGTAAGCTAAAGGCTAACTACAGTAAAAATAATAATGAAATAGAGAGTAAGAATGCAAAGACTAACATATCAGAAGGGTTGGCCAATCAGGCCACAATAGATTCCCATAGCCTTTCTGGGCTAGGGCAGAAGCAGAAACAAAACTGAGGAGGCAGAAAATACACATGTAATGAGTTTTAGTTATTTTACTTTACTTTTGTGGACACGTCTAGAAGTGGCTGAGGAGTAAAGCATGTCTGCAAGACTATTTGGGTTCCAACTTAACACAACACTCCACAATGAGTAATGCAAAGTTATCCCATATTTCTTCATACCCCCTGTCCAGTGGAGGTAAAAGTGCACAAGAACTGACCAAAAATTGAATCTAATGCAAATGTTATGCTAATTATTCTATATTTTTATTTCATGCAGCAATATTATCTTAAATGACATGTTCAAGGTAATTATACAAAGTACAAGGAATGCAAAAGCAACAAGTAAATTAATATTAAATAGGGGACTCTACTACATACATGTGATATCAGCCAAGAGCCACCAAATGTGCTCCATGGCTAGTTCTAGTTAAAGGAGGAAGATGAAGTGTTAAAGTCTTACAGGTTATGTGACATAACTCGCTTAGCTTAATTACTCTCTCTCTTAGCTAAACTAAAGTCAATGCATGTGATGCTATTCAGTGGAATCAAGTTTGTATGATCACATAAGGAAAACTATAAATTTGAAGACTTAGACGTTAGTATAAAATTTGACTAATATTAATCACGTGAGGGTCTATGTGATGGGATTGAACCTTCTTTAGTTCATTATTGAGCACTAGACATAACTTAGTTTGAATTAGAGGACACTCTAAGAAAGACTATTATTTCTTGATTATAATAAAAAGATTTAAGAAGTTTGACATTTAAAATTGACAAAGAAGAGTACTTACATGAAATGATTTAATGAATTGCAAGTTAAACCCAACTCTCCCTCCTTTCTTAATGTGTAGTTTATAATCAATAAAACTATGATTGCTAATTTGGAACCAATAACACAAACAAAACCATTGTTCAAACATCATTAAAAATAAATATACTTTAGTAAAGAAACACTTAGTTCTCAGTGGATGATAATTCTCAGGACTTCAAATCCTATATTACTTCACACCACAGGAACTTGCATGTGAGTGTAGATGTGTATTTTCAGTCTGTCACTAGACCCAGTAAATTTTATTACAAAAGAACTGAACTGAAGAGGCAGATTAACTAAAACACATTCTACTGAACTGATATTTAAAGAAATGAATGTGCTGATTTAAAACTGAATGATATATGCATTTCAAAACTATCATAGGATACTCATAATCTGTCTTATATTCAATTGATATGTCCAAGGTATAAGGTCCCAATACAAGGTATGCAAAGCAACAAAGTTAAAGTAAGCTAGATGCTACTAAAATATATGTGATATCTTTTGTTATCTAATTTAATTTATTATATCTATTCTGAGAGAACACAAGCTTAAAATTTCCAGTATCCAACTATCAAGTAAAATCTCAGATTCACGACCTCAAAGGTTAAACATTAGAACTTAACAAGTTCTAATTCATAATCATAAGTATCGACTGCAAAAGTTCAATAATTAATCAATGACTTAATTAATGTATTTTAATAACCCATTCCCAATCTTGATTAAGAAAATTAAGATTCAGGAATTTAAAGTAAAAGTCCAATTTGGGGTTTAAGCTTTAAATCCAAGATGTTAATATCTAAGGATAAAAGGTTTCATTCAAAGCCTCACTCAAAAGATAGAGAATTTTAAGGACAAAAAGACAAAAGATGATGATAAGATCTTAATTTAGAAAGGCTGAAGTCTAACATCATAAGACAAAATAATCAAGTTAAAACTCATAAATCTAAGAGCTAGATTCAATCTATTAAATAATTTTATTATTCAATAGAGTTGAAGCTCATAAGCCATTAAGAAGAGTTAATCACTTAGAAAAGTTTCCTAAAGGACTTTAAGAATAAAGGTTACAAGCTCTAAGAAGGCTTCATCTATTGAGTGGCTCAACCACTCAATAGATTTTAAGCTAATAGAATTTAAGATCTAAGGATTTAGATTAAATTACTTAAGATCTTACTAGGGTTAGACTTAAGATTTTTTTAAGACATAAATTTAGGATAAGCATAAGATTATTCTAAGTATTAGTGAAGTTAATTATTAAGCATTAAAATCGTTGAAGATCTAAGACTTATCTTAAGAGTTTGAATGACTCCTTAAGTGAGTTTTAGGAAGAAAATTAGGGTTTAACATTTTGAAACCATTATTTAAGTGTAAGAGCTTATGAAATGATCTTAGACCAATATTTTATGAATTTAAAGCATTTAATTAGAATTCTAAGGTGTAAGGGTTCTTAAACCAACTTTGGGCTATAATGACCAAAATGCCTCTCCTTAAGGGTAAAATTGGGATTTCAAGATTTAGGGTTTCAAATTGATTCTACGTAATTTTAATAGGTTCATTACTATATAATGAAAGAATTAACACTTTAGTTAACAAGTTTATACTTAGGATAGACCTAATAATCTCTTTTTAGGCTAAGAAAGGTGATTAACAAAATTAGACTCTAAAATTAATGTTTAAGTTCACCAATGAGTTCTACAAAGCATATGAAGATGATTAATATCAAGATTTCATATATTAGAGCTTAAGCTAATAATTAGGATTTAATTAATGATTAGGGTGATTAAGGGATGATTAGTGATTTTACAAATCCAAAAATATTTTTAGTGGCATAATTATGTTCTGCTTTGTCATATAAAGATTTAGAGACCATATTCATGGAATTTGGTCAAGAAATGTATTTAATATTCAATAATTAAGCTCTTAGAGTACTTAGACTAAATTTGAAAATTTAATTACATAAAGTGGAATTTTATTTCAGATTAATGTTCCTCACATTTTTTTGATCAAAATAGTATATTGAATTCTACCATTTGGATCAATATTAGCAAAGTTATTTTATTAATTTAAATGGAATGTTTTAAATTAATGAATCATAAGGTTTTGCATTTATCATTTAATTTTCATAAGGATTAAAAATGTAATTAATCAAATTAATTATTTGTCCCAAAATAAGAAAGCTACAGGTCAGGCTTCCGCCCAGCCCAATACTATTTACCTCCGCTTTTCTCCAAATAATCCCTGGCACTTTTGGAAGGATACTAGGGTTTTAGGTCTAGCTTAAATCCTCAATCAAACGCTCATTGCCTAGCCTTAATTTTATTACCAACATAATTCTGAACTCACTATGCACCCTTAGATGGTAGAAGCCCTATGGTTCAATCCTGAATTCAATACAACCCTAAAAGGTCTAAATCCCAATTTAGGGTTTACTGTGGGAGTTTGTAACTCTCCATAGAGATAGAATTAAGCCAATTAAGCAATGCCTACACCTTTAGTGACCTCACGCAAATAAAACTCTTTTGTCAGCATGTTGATTAGATGCCTGAAAACTTCAAACCTTACTCTCACCTCTGCACCGCAGAGTACTGTGAGGGATGAGCTCCATCAATGATCAATTAAGCTAACTTGACAGATAGACATCGATCTTATGCATTAATTGATGCAAAAACTTGACTCATGAGTACTACAACACTCAAATTGAGTACTTACTGATCATAAATTGAAGCTTCCACAAATGGATTGAACACTCTGTTCAGATGAAAGAGTTTCATTTGAACCTATTACTACTAATAGAATTATACTGCCTAAGCCATTAATTTCATTCACCATGATGAGAACATTAATATGATAAAGAGATGCTAAGAATTGAGAATTAGTTGGGGGGTGGAGATAACTGGAAATACAGAAAGTGAGATGGAACTGCACTAGATTGCAGAGGCTCTTATATTGTTTGAATCTTCTACTGAGACACAAGGTTCAATTGGGGGTCTGGACATCAAACCTCACCCATTACCAAGCTGATGAAGGTTGAATAGAGCTCTATAAGTTGCTGAATTAGGCTATAACCTAAAAATCAGAGGATAGGAGTATAGAGGGAAATGGGACCTCAGGGAATGCACCTTTGGTGAGCAAAGGTTCCACTGAAGTTATCCTAGAGCTAATTATAGGTTAGGAGAAGGCTTCTAGGGAAAAGGCTGAGCTACCATCCTGAGCTTGAAGCTAGGAACCAAGTCCTAGTCCGCGAGAAGGTAAATCAAATAAAATGGGTAGGCTAGGCCATTGAGGGCACGAAGGAGGCAGTGGGGGACAATATTATATCCCCATACTACCATGGTGGCTAGTTGTTGGGATCCTATCGGGACCACACTACAACTATCTTCTTTTGAGATTGAAGATGAATATGATAGGGCATAGGCTTAGCCGTTAGATATATCCTAACATCTAATAGTGGGATCTTATTCAGTCTAAGCACAACTTATGGATCATTAGATCAGAGCTTAGGAAGGCAGAACAATGCAGATTGATTGTCCTGGTTGTCCCGTGTTTAGGATCTTGGATGAGATCAACTGCAAAAATAGTAAATAGCCGTTGGCGGTTAATTAAATTTTAAATAATTGAATTAAATTATTATTTAATTAAACTAAATGAAATTAAATCTAATTTAGGACCAACTGACCTCAAAAATTTCCAAAATTTTACCTTAGCTAATTTGGGGGTGAGGAATTCAATAATGCAATCAAATTTTAATTTAGAGATTAAATAAATTTAGCTCATTTTTAGGGTCCTAAAATTGACAAAATAGCCAAATTGCTCAATGAGCTCCAATTGATCCCAAAATTTTAGGGTTAGGTTTAATTGGCTATTTGAGTCTATTGAAATAGAAATTAACACTTAGTTTAGCTTAGATTTAGTAGAGTAGCAACCTTGGATTGTTACAAACTTGGAGAAAATTTTAGCAATGAACATTGCTTTTCATCCCCTGATTGATTGTCAAACTGAATGTATAAATAAAATTCTAGAAGATCTCTTATGTCTCTGTGTATTAGATTTTGGTGGTTCATTGGAAGATCACCTTTCCTTAGTTGAGTTCGCATACAACAACAACTATCTGCTTAGCATTAGTATGGCTCTTTATGAAGCTCTTTATGGAAGGAGATGCAATACTCCTGTAGTCTGAACTGAGGTGGATGACACTTAGCTATATGGTTTTGAATTGGTTGAAGAGACAAATAAGAAAGTTGGCAGTGCTGAATAGATAAAATAAATATCACGATGCTTGCAACCAACCTTTAAGAATTTAGATTGGGGAAATAGATTATCTGAAAGTTTGTCCAATGCAAAGAATTCAAGGGCTTAGTCTGTTTGGAAAATTGAGTGCTAGATATTTGGAACCCCTTGAGGAGATTGCTAGAGTGGGAACCCACACACAGACGCGCCGGGCTATCAAACTGTAGCCTGACTTAACTATTTTTGCTAGACTTATTGTAATTCTAGGATGAGACTTTATGCAATTGAGGAATCACATTATCCTTATAGTTAAATCCAATTGGAAAAATCACTATAGAGAAGAAGCCACAAGAGAAAAAGAAGAGGCTATGCAGAATAAGTTTCTATAATTCTTTTTTTAATTAGATAATTTGCAATCTTTTATTTTCAATTTTGTTTATTTCATAATAAATTTGTTAGGGCATCGAGGATGGCACCTCTTTTAAGGAGGGAGTCTGTAACAACGCTAGTGTTGTTACCCAATATTTGGTAGTCCAATTAGCTTTAAATATTTGCCATTAGACTCTTATTAACATTAAGAGTTAATCTCAAAATTTTAGTGTGATTTGGAAAGTGTTCAATTTTGATGAATATTTTGAGCAATTTAATAGCCTAAAAGTTAAGAAAATTAAATTGACATCCAATTAAAAATGCGACTTTATTTTTGAGTTCCACACTCCCAAATTAGCTAGGGGTGAATGTGGGGCTCCCGTACTAACAACAAGGAAGTACAGTGCTCTAACTATGGCTAATCCCCAACTTAAGTAAAGTTAGGTAAACCCAACCTGCCTTAAGCTAAGGACTTGTCACCAAGTGCTATAACATACATCAATATATATACTTAAAAATATCAAAGTGGCGGAAGCAATAGGCGAGTAGTAACATCCACAAGCATGCATAGTAGAAAGAGAGAAAACAATATAGTAACTCATCGAAATGCTGAAATGAAACACATCTAGAATTAATTATTACAAACTGAAATTTAAAGAGAATGAAAAATGTCTCTCAATGTCACTGAAATAAAATGCAATATCTAACTAAATAGCAGCAGCACGATCCTCCTCCTAAACTTGCTCCTCTTCTGCGACACTACCCATTAACACGTCTGAATCTGACTTTTGTCGGTATCATAAATGCCAGGGCCCCAGCCAACAAAATAAAAGGTTACAGTTAGAAAATTGTCTAAGTACATTTTAGGCTACTTTAATGAACTGAATATTTAAAAGATATCACATTTAAATTAGCTAAACATGCAAGCAGTAATAGGTGTAAAAAGCTATGAAGAAATAGTAACTATAAACCATCCATTTATAGCCAGCAACTAGTATGAAGTATATACAATGTAAAATAAATAAGGTGAGGCTAAAAGCTAAAAAGAAACATCAACTACAATACAATTCTGAACCTAACATGCTTATGATCATATTAACACATGCTGGGTATATAAAAGAAACATAAGTACTGAAAACATGCAATTCTAGTATCCTAAAGATGACAATATATATAAGTAAACCATATGAGTATACATACAACATGGTAATTAAGAAATGGAAAAGGAAAGGCCACTGAGACATGTGGCAAAAACAAAGCAATCTAAGCAAAGTAAAGCCACTGAGACATGTGGCAAAGCAAGCAAGTACTGAAAATAAGGCCACTGAAGCATGTGGCAAAGCAAAACAGAAAACAATACTGAACAATCCAGCTAAAGTAGCAATAAGCCTAAGACATAGTACTACCATACCACCCAATAGGCCATACAGGGCCTTCAATATCAATCAATCAATCCCATATTTAGCCATCCAAATATGCTAGTTCTGAGTCTAATTTATACAATACTACTACTGAAGAGGCAGACTAAGCTAGGACATATTCTACTAACTGCAAACAAGGCAAAACTGAATGATATGCAATTCAAATACTAACTTAGGATGTATCATCCATATCCTAAGTTTTCCTATTATGCTCAAGGAATAAGGCTCAATAACCAAGGTATGCCAAGCAAATCAAATCAAAGTAAGCAAGAGACTCAATCTAAACTCATGTGATATCTGATGTTATCTAATTACCAAATCTAGCTACTCTGAGAAGGTACATTTAGGATCTCCAATATCCAGCTGTCAAGTACGTTCTTAAAGTTAATATTAGAACTTAACAAGTTCTAATCCAATATCATGTGACGACTATATGGTTTAAGTAAATAAATCAACGACCTAATTTATTAATATTTTACTCTCTTACTCAAATCTTGATTAAGTAAATCAAGATTTAAGGGTTCAGGACTTGAACTCCACTTTGGTGTTCAAAACCTAAATCCAGGGGGATGTCCTAATAAGGATCTAGGGTTCCCACTCTATTCCAAAGTTAAGGATAAAGGATCCTATAAGCTGAAAGATCCAAGAACTATGAACTTCGTGAAGGGTTATTCTACTGATTATAAGATAAAATAATTAATTAATAACTTGAAAATCTAAGATCTATATTCAATCTTTAAGACAATCTCATTATCTTTAGAGATTGAATCATCCTATACCCATATGGAAGATTTCAAAGGGTTAAATAATCAATCATTTGAAGAATGTCAATTGGAGATGATTCAGTTCAAATTGAAGATCTAAGTCTAAGATCTAATATCTAAGGATCTAATGTTTGATGACTTTATACTTTGAACTAGATTTTTACTTAGGAGTTTCCGTTTGTATTTCTTTTAGAATTTAGGTTTATAATCTAACTATATTGAACTCATTAAGGTGATAATTGAAAATCTTAGATATTTGGGTTAGGCATTAAACTAGGTGACCTCTTTTAGGTTACTTAAGATTTAAGTGTCTTAATTAGGGCTTAAGTGAAGATTTCATAAGTTAAGGATCACACTAACATTAATATTGGAATGAGAATTCAGAGAACATTTCTAATCTATGTTAGGGTAAATTACTGAAATTTTCAAGGTTTATAGGGCATTTAAGCATATTTGATCAAAATGACCAAAATGCCCCTCTTAAGGCCAAAATTGGAATTTTAGGGTTTAATTGTCCAAATTACTCCTAATCTATTTTAATGTGTCCCATACTGATAAATATGGTGGGAAATACACTTATCTTTGATTTTGACCACTTAATTAAGCTAATTAGCACTAATCACTTATTTAAGCCAATTTTTGGGGATTAGTAAATTTAGGGCATCTTAGGGCAATCCAACCTTTCCAAATAGTTCTAGTATACTTAGGATAGTATTAGGACCAATCTCCATCAAGATCAGAGGCTTAATTAGGTTTAATTTTACTAATCCCTAATTAGGGTGATTAAGGAGTGATTAAGAGAAATTAATATCCAAAATTAGTTTTAAATGTTTGAAATTGATCTCTAGGGTTCAGGGAGCAATCAGAGCCTTTAATCTCCTCATTTGGATATATATTCAACTTAATATGATTTAAACAATGACAATAAAGAGTTGGGCAAATATTTTTAAATCCAACCATTGGATCTATGATTTTATTTTATATTTAGGTTCCTTGTATTTTTCTGATTGAAATGGTATATTGGATCATACCATTTGGATCAGTATAGCCAAAGTTATTAAATTAGTTTATTCTGAATGTTTATTTAAATTAAAACTATAGGAACTGATTTATGAATTAATTTCCTTAAGGATTTTAATTCTAAAATTCTTTTTTATTAACTGTAGGCCCGTTCTCAAAACGCACAAGTTGGGGTCGGCCTGACCCAAAATCCATCATCTTCTAGCGCCAAATTCTCCGTGCTCCGGTCACGCCATGCCCTGATTTCAATGGCTACACGATCCCTGACCCTAGACGCACCGATTAAGCCAAGAAGCCTTAACTGGGAGGCACCGGATCGATGGAGTGCCATTCAACCGAGACCTGTCAGAAAGTGCACCTGTGCGGAGTGAATTCTCCTCACAGAGTCCACGGGTCACGGCCATCTTGATCCCGACATGTTCAGGGATCGATGGGGAAGCGATAGGGCGACTCGAGAGGTTTTGAAGTGGTCTGGATCACTGGGAGGCTACTCTGCGTATTCTGTCATTTAGAGCGGCGATTGGATCGATTGATTCCAATCGAATCGATCGATCTGGTTGAACCCAACCATCGATACCAATTTACAATCATCGCCCAAAGGTTTTGGCACTAGTTAGACGGCTAATTGTGCACGACAACATGGCATTAGGCGAGCCAGAGGTTTCTTTGGCAGTGCCCTCAGACGACAAATTCACTGCCTGTCCCACTGCCACACCTCACCCGCAGACTCGAACGTCCACAGGGGAGCTAGGGAGAGGTCCTACACAGCATCTAAAGCTTGAGCGAGGAAGAGCCGAGCTAAAATTAGCTCAACAGGAGGAAGGGAAAGAATGGTTGTACCTTGGTTCGAAGAAATGCAGAGACAGAAGATAATGCAGATAGGCTGGATCGCACCAAAAGGTTGCAGGAGCTTGGCAAGGGGGTCTGAAGGCCAGGCCACACCCTCTATCAGCAGACGCGGCAGGACCAGTCGTCGCGTTCACCGAGAGCTCCAATTGCTTCAGTCGGGAGATGAGGGGATCACAGTGAGCAAAGGAGCTCACTGTGATTCTTGGGAGGTACTTATAGGCCGGGGGGAGTCCCTAGGGGTGGAAGCTAAAGCTGGACTAAGACCTCGGGCTCAGACCAGAGTCACCCTCAGCCAGCCTAGAGTGGAGAGCTCCCAACCTCTGGATAGCCCTAGTAGGCTCGGCCTTGAATAGAAAGTTGCTAACGGTCTAATTGACCTGGCGGGAAGGTGGCAGACAGGATCGACGTGGCGGGGTACGGGAAATTTCCCGCTGTCGGGCAAGATCATCGTAAGAACGACGATCCACAGTGGTAGGGGTCGTCCCTGTCGTCTGATGCTGAGACCGTTTGGGACTGACAGCCAGATGTGGCTTCTAAGTAACCGCAACACGGATTAAATCCTGAGCGTCGGATCTAAGATGTTGATCGGGCGGGTAGGATTCGATCGAGGTGTGCGAGATGTAAGCCATTGGATTAAGAGCGCTAAGATGTGTGCTCGGTCATCCATTAGGTGTGTTTGGTGCCCCGCTGTCGGGACCTCGCAGCGGATCTACCGTGGTCCAGACAGCCAATCCTGATTATTTAAAATAATTTATTTATTTAATTTCAATAATTTAAAATCAAATTAAATAATATATGATTATTCTTAGTATTCTAATTCCAATTTAGGACCAAATGAGCTCCAAAAATTCCCAAAAATCAACCCTTAGCTAATTAAGGTATGAGGAGTTCAAAAATAAAATCAGATTTTGATTTGGAGATCAAATTAATTTAGGTATTTTTCAGGGCTTAAAAATAGCCAAAAATACCAAATTTGCCAATTTAACTCCGATTGATTTCAAACTTTTAGGGTTAGGTTTAAATGACCCATTGAACCTAATGGAGTCAAAATCAAAGCTTGTATTAGCTTAATTAATCTAAGTTTAGCTGAGATAACAACTAGGGTTGTTATAATGAATTTTTTGGATTTTTTGAAGCTCATTTGATAACTTAATTTTAATTAATATAATAAGTAATTTTAATTAGATAATTAATTTATTTTAAGCTAATTTAAGATTTATTAAATAATTAATAAGGACCATGACCCTGACCTCCACCTTCCTTCCCAACTGCCTTAAGCCTTAATTCCACTCCCATTTGACTCCTCTTGTTTTGTCTTAACTACTGTTGAGAAGAATTGGAAGCTGGGAGCTAAGGATTGCAGTCTAAAGCTCATTGACCATTCAGCGTCATGGTGATAAGTACGCACTTTTGACCTTCAATTTATCCCATTCCTATTGCTTTTGTGTTTTGTTCTTTTAGTGCATGGGCTGTAGCATCGAATAGGATCAAATGGAGGCTTCGATCGGGTCTGATTAGCTCAGATGAGCTCGGACATGTACAATTATGTAATTGTTCGAGCCCATCTGAGTTCTCAACATCATCTCCCTTGCATCTCATTGTCCTTCCTTACCTCAAAATGATGGCGGTGACATGAGGAGCAGTCTAAGCCCGATCATATAGTCTAGGATTTATTGTGGGCATCGCAAAGCAACCTCGCAGTATACCTTAACCATAATTGGGTCATCCCAAAAATTAGGTCGATGGTGGTTTGATTAGAGAGGGCTTTTGCTTTTATGTTGTAGTACTTCTCACCATCTTTTCAATTGTGGGTCACTCATCTCCAGGGCCCACCAGAGTGGGAAGTTAGGGCGAGCCTTAGCTCTCCACTCTCGGTCTCCCCGATAGAGACAAACAGTGTCGAGTGGGTCGACTCAACCCATGCGACACTATGTTGGGTCCACACATGCAGTCGGACAATGTTCATGTGTTTACGCATGCGGTCGACCCTTGGATGTGCCCAATAGTGAACCCACATGCAGACGTGTTGGGCATGCGGGTTAAGCCTTAGGAATAGTGGAATTAAAATTTTATTAAATTTAATTTAAATTATTTTAATAACTTCTTAACACTTACCCAAATATAGTAAATATATATCATTTTGATCAGAAAAATGAGAGGATTAATAATATCCAATTTAATATTTGTTTGAACTATTATTTTTGCAAACCACTTTTTAAATCATTAGGAGTAATTAAATCCTAATTAAGCCAAATGGTGTCTAAATTGAACCTACTTAGTGTCATTCTTATCCTAATACTATAAGGATCATATGCTTGTTGATTTTAATTAATTTGGATGTCTATTAGAGAATATGCATTGTTTCATCCCTCAAGTATAGGTTCCACCCTAGTTCTCCAAGCATGTAGCTTAGAATTAATAGCTCCCTATAGTGACTTAGTCTGCTATTAACTTAGTTCTTCTTAAGTCTAATCATTTATTTTTATTTTATTGGCTATGCCCTACCGTATTAAATACAAAATATGGTATATTAGGAGCATTTCATGGAGCTTGGAGTTGGGACAAGTACCGACCATCAGTAGCATTTGATGAATTACACCTTTTCTTTAATTTGTGAGGATGAGTGCATTTTCATAACATTTAAATTTGTTGTAATAACTTAGCTCTGGATGTTATTACTTTGTTTTTTAGGACAGATGCATTTTTATTCTTCTTTTTATGCCTGGTTTGGATGATGGATGTGGATATTCTTATATATACATACTTTGCTCTTACATATTACTATGATTTACTTGTCTCACAAAAGATTCTTAGCCATGTAGTACTTAATAATGAGTTAGATTCCTACTAATTTAGTGTTATGTATTACGGTAATGCAGAGTGTTGGGTTAGACTTCTCTAACTTAGCACTAGGTCGTTACAGATTCTATCTTCAACTAATTTGGTAAGCAACTTCTTTATAATTAGCTCATAACTTTAGCATTATAAAGTTCAATGTGGATTTGAAGTATTTGAAAGCTAGCTATTATCTTCATCATTTTTTTCTTATTGCCAAAAAATATCAAAAACAATATACAAATGCAATTTCTGTAAGTTTGTTTGCAACAAAATCTACAAATTTTGTATTTTTCACTTTCTCCTCTATTATTCATGATTTATTCGCTGACTTTGAAATACTTCCTGTCTTGATTCATAAATGCTCTGTCTTATCTCAACAATTGATTAAGTTCTACATAGTGTATGAAATATTCTTACTAAATTTACACATACATTAAGGAGCCTATGTAATAACTCAAACCTTTAAGCACCAAAGTATTGTTTGTTTTGGCCTGAAAGGACTCACAATTTTGCCCTCAAAAGATAACTTCCTAATAGGTCACCCATCCTGGGAGTGCTCCCACATGAGCATACTTAACTTTGGAGTTCTTATCAAGAACTCTACTATTATCTAAGAGGGCACCTTGATGTTTAAGAGTTTCACTTATTACTACTTAAGTGGGTATTTACAATTTCCCTAACTTAAGTAACTAACATCCTCATTAGTATCCACACATAGATCCAAGAACCATCCATTGGGTAGATAGGACTAGAGGTGGCCCCTCAAAAAGTACTCACAATTATGTAGCAGCTTAACCATCATGAGTTCTAGAGGCTGCTCACATAAAGTGGTACTTTTTCCTGTATAGCACTTAGCTCCTATCTGACACCCTATGGCCTACCCTGATACCATTTGTAATAGCCCAAACTCTTAAGCACCAAAGTATTGTCCACTTTGGCCTGAAAGGTCTCATGGTTTTGTCCTCAGAAGATAACTTCCCATCAGGTTACCCATCTTGGGAGTACTCCCATATGAGCATACTTAACTTTGGAGTTCTTATCAGGAACTCCACCATTATATAAAAGGGAACCTCGATATTTAAGTGTTTCACTTATTACTACTTAAGTGGGTCTTTACAACCTATGACCTTGATAAATTATATTCAACTCAAGCCTTGGCCACCTTAAAACAGATTTGAAAGCTAAATCTGAATACATACACTATTTAATTCTCCACCATGATTAGATCAGAGTTACTAATCAAAATTTGCTTAAAATTAGGGCACTGTCTATTAATCAAAGTTTACTTGACATGATTAAGTTGGAGATTAAATTTAAGCTAACTTGAATAAAAAGTTAACAAACTAAGTGGAGTGTTTGAGATTGATTCATTACTTAGCATTTAAATCAAATGAAAATAAGGCAATCACACACCTGGTAACAAACACAGGGAAATAAAAATAAAAAGGGGGATGTGAGTACACACTTTGTAGCACCTCTGCCATATAGTAAGTAAACAATCACCAATTAAAAGAATGCTAAAATACATACCTCCATAAGTAGACCTTAGGATGCATTTGTATGAGCTATGCTCCTAATGTTATTCCACTACTATTATTTTCTTAAGCTAATTATGTTGTTGCGCTAGTCGCATAATTGTTCAAATATATTTCATTCCTATTATTTGTAAGTTGACTCTTATTTTTCACCCTCTATGGATTTATATTTTCCTCTCATAATGAATTTTCCATCATTTGAATATTTCAGTTTGTACTAAATGAATTCTTGATTCATACACTACTATAGTAATATTTTCCTAACCTTGCTCAATGCAAGAATGAACCATTGTGTAAATAGAAGCACAATTCCTATCTAACACCCTATGGATCTCTCTAATACCAGATGTAACACCCCACTACTGGGTTAGCAAAACTAATCTGGCATTAGTGTGTTATTCATCTAAAAATAAAATTTTTTCAGGAATATTTAGTATAATAGTGCAATAAATAGAACATAAATATATCCAAGCATCTAAACATATATTTTCCACATTTATCCATCCATATACAAATAAAAACTCAAAAAAAAAAAAGAAAAACACATTTATTACATTCATTTTAATACATCGTTAATAAGAAATGAAATGCAATTTTTCTCTCGCTCTTCATATACTTTAAGTTGATCCTTCTTCATAATCCTAATCTTCAAGCATTGGTTCTGAACTATACTCTTAATTTGCCATATGTGCATATATGATAGGGCACCACAAAAAATTCAACACATTAAAATTTAAGGATATCATTACTACCAAAATAAAACATAAAATCATACAAAACTACATATAAACTGTAAGACTAAAATTGTGTAAAACTAAAAGAAAAGCTATATAGTAAATCAAAGCTCTTGAAAGTAAACTAAAGACTAAAATATAAGACTACTGAAATACATACAAATGCTGAAATATACAATTGATATAGGTATTCCATACTGAAATATAAAATTATGATATACCAAATGCACTACTAATATAAGATCCCAAATGTGTCCATCGGGTTGCTAATTAGATCCTAAGTGTGCCCATCGCACTGCTAATCAGATCCTAGGTGTGCCCAACACACTGTTAATTAGATTATTGGTGTACCTAATGCACCATTAATTAGATCCCAATTGTGCCCAACACACCGCTATTTAGATTCTAGGTGTGCCTAATGTACCACTAATATATACTGATGTTATGTTATGTAGAAATAATATGACAAAAAGAAAATAAACAAGAGTTAATTAAATTATATTCCCTTGTTTTTTAATTACTTAATGTTAACTGCATGATTCTATCTTGAATGACTGCATTCTCACCTGAACATTTATCTTTATTTCATGATACAAGTTATTTTAAGACTTATCTGATCTCAAGCTAAATTTTAAGACTTATCTAATCACTTAGTCTTAAAATTCTTGTTTACATGCATATATACTCAAAATGTCACTATAAAGGATAGACAGACATTTAGAAAAGGGGCATAACCCTTTTACAATTTATTCTCCTAAACTAAATTATCCAAACTCTAACTCATGACACACTAAGGAATTGGAATGTTTGTCTTGTAATCTATTGCACAAATCCTTGTGCACAGAGATAAGAGGCATAACACTCTTACAACATCCTATAAGATGAATCAACCAACTCATATAATTCAAAGGGAAATATATTAGGGATTCTTACCTTCTACATAATTGTACTTATTGATGCACCCAAAGTTAAGGTGCAAAACCTACTTATAGCTGTGTATATGTTAGAAAGCTAATTCTATTAATAAATCAATGGTCACATATTGTACTTCCTTTACTCATACTAATCAGTTGAATGCTCCTTAAATACCCAATCCAAGGATTTCTCAAACTCTAAACTAACTCATACTAAACACAAAGATAATGAAACTCATTAAATCAAAGATTCTATATTACTAGGGAGTCTAATTTTAAGCTTAAGATTATTTTTCATTATTTGCTTAAAGTATTAAGTTTAATATCTAAAATATTGCATATATAACTTTGTTATCAAAACTTTCAATTTTTTCATACATAAGTGTTCTTTATTGTTTAAGAGGTCTATTAACACCTTAAATCAAAACTTTAGAATTATGTGTCTCTTAACATTTCATTAGATTCTCTTATATACATGCCAGAGTTGATTAATGAAAGTACTCATTGAACTATTAATTTCTAGTGTGCCTAATTTTGCAACTACTAAGAGGATGTTAGTACTACCATGAGAATTCACTAAGTAGTATTGCTTCCCTACATTTGCAAAGTAACACCTATTCCCTAACAACATAAGTCTAAATAACTAATTATAATTAATGATACTAAGGTCTATGCAAGTTATGTACGCACTATACATGGAGCTCAAAGAATAACATGATTTAATCCATTCATAACTAAATAAAAATTCTAAGTACTTAATGTACCTTGCACATGCGATTTGAACTTACGACTTGATTCTTATTTGAAATGATGCAGCTTTACAATTATAATTTTATTGAAGGCGTACTAAACTCCATGCCTCATTATGTTCCACATTTACAATAGCTAAATTAATTTGGCAAGGCAAATCTAGATAGTGAATAATTGATGTGTAATTTGCTCAAGAATAAGAGAGCAGTTGGTCAACATAAATCTTACCAAGGTCACTCACAACTGTTAAAGATAAAAGACTAAATTCAAAACATTATTATATGCTAGAGATTAGTCTAGAAGAGTAATATCTAATAAACTCATAAAGATTATAAGCTACATTTATATTGAGAAATTTAGGTAACTATCTTCATACCATTGAATAAAAAATCATATAGTTTTATTGAAATCAAGTCAATAAGGTTAATATAGATAATCTTAAGCATTAGATAAGTACATTTAGGTACCTTGATGTCATCGACATAAAATCGATGTAAGAGGAAGGAGTGTAAGAATTAGTGGTGAAGAGAAAGACAAATAGAATGTCCTTATGTTCCTCTTGATTGATCAGACCAAGATGAGCTCAAGTTGGACATTGAGGTTTAATGTTATCTCGAGAAAGATTTTAAAAATGGATGGGTTACATTTGTGAGAATAAGTAAGCACCAAATAGATTAGAATCTCTTAAAAGTTCCAAAATTAGATTGGCAAAGTTTGTTTGTCTCAAGCAATATCCTCTTCCTCTTGATTTGATAAGCTGTTGTTTATTCACATTAATGTATAGTTCCACCTAAAAACTAATTCAATAGCAATCATTCATTTATTCTAACAAAAAATAAATACTAAGTATAGTTAACTTAAGAGACCTACAAATCCTATGGTACCTACATCCATATACACCATGTGAGATTAGGTAACGTAATTAAAACCCTTATGTTTCTCATATAGGATTTGAGATGCATCATATCACATTATTTTAAAAGCTATACAAAAATAATTAGGATACCTTACGGTTGTTGGTGATTGTGGATGAGGAAGGATTGATTAGATCAATAAGTTCTTTTGCCGACAAAGAGTGGATGCATCAAATATTTAAGGATCGACATTCTCTCCTTTCATCAAACAAAAATTTTGTAGCGAGGAAAGAGAGGCCAGTGATCAGCATCTTGTGAGGAAGTAAGAAGAAGTCGCAAGATAGAAGGGGATATGGTATGCTTTTGTTTGTGTCAAATGAAGAATGAGAGTTGAAGGAGTCGACCTTGGAGGATAAAAGTGAGATCAGTGAGCTCCTCCATTGATTGGAGAAGAAGGATCAGTGTGTGTCAAGAAGATCGAAGGGAATCGCAGTTTCTTGTGGATTTTAACTATGGGCTTCTCTTTGGAGTCGTTTTATCAACATCTATATTCATAGGATTTGATCAAGATCGGGTGACTATGATTTGCCCAAACTTTCTATCCTAAGATCGACTGCTATTTAGACTCCAAAATTTACAAATTCTGGATTGAATCGAGCATCTCGAAGAGACAAACATTCGCAAACAAAAATCATTGAATTTAGACATGTTTATATGAATTTTTAAATGTAGAAAATTTGAAAATTTCTTACAATCATTCTGAAGTTTGAAGTGGACGAATCTTGGAATATAACATTTTCATTAAATACCCGATCTAAAACTTTAAAATTTTTTAAGTTATGATTTATATTTATTTTTTTTTAGTTTCTAACTTTAAACTTTTAAAATTAATTTAGGAAGAATCGGGATTCCAATCACGCTTAAACATTTGCAATTGGATTTATTTATTGTGTTATATCAAAGGGTGTTTTTATTTGATTTGTATTTGACTTAAAATGGAAATCATAATTTCAACTTAAGCCTATTGGGTTTAGATCAACTCAGCTTAGTAACAACCTTGAGTTATTATAATCGGGGAGGGGCTTTGGAACTCGCCTGGGTTTGTCGGTCTTATAAGGGAAATAAGAGTGACTAAAGAGAGATATGGGAGCACTTGAGATCATTGGGAACTTTCAACTGAGCAAGTGAAACTCCGAGATGGATTTTGATGGCTTAAATAGCTAGGAGACCTCAAGGAGTTTGGAGAGTTTAGGCCATGGCTCATGGGTTGAGCTCGAGAAATCGGCCTCCCATATTTTATTTTATGCCACACCGGGCCTCTACAGTTGAAAGGGATTTCTTCCAATATTAGTATGTCATTGGTGATGCGAGGGATAATGGGGAGTAGGCTCTAAGAGACATTGGTATCAGGAATATCGGCTGTTGGGTGATATCCTTCAGAGATGTAGGTGAACATGAGTGGGAGCCTCTGCTACAATCTGATCCTTAATCAAAATGATGATATGGTTCAGATCGATCATATTTAATATGTGTTGCATGATTAAGCTCTGGTCATTGGATCTATGACGTGATCTGAGAATTTAAATTTAGCGGGCTATGGCAGTGTGACTCGATTAGAGCCGTCTAATCTGATCACCAAAATGTGGAATGATCTTGATCAACTAGATTGATGTTCCATGTTTTGGCTAGCTACACGGGATCTCCATGGTTCCGATTTAAAAGTTAAATTTGATTTTTTTAATTTAATTTTTAATTAAAGTTTTATGCAACGTTATATTAAATTCTTTGACGGATACCAGTCTATTAATTATGAAACTTGTATCTCTAGCAAATTTTGATGTGAGAAATTATAATATGCCCTCAAATTTGGGGTTTAAGATCAAAATGTTTTTCCAAATTTTTGGCTATTTAAATTAAATAAAATAATCATTAAATTTTTCCTTGATTAATTTGGCTCCAAATTTTTTATATTTGATTAAGCTTGATTGGACTGAGTGACAACCTTGGGTTATTATATAGATGAAGAATATCCATATAAACCCTGTCATGTCACCCCATAATCCATACAACCATTAGCATCTTCCCATTCTAGGAAAATTTTTCATGTGAGCCCAACCAACCCACATTTACCCAAAATGGCATATGAGATAGCTCCCTTTATGATTGACTTGAGAGCCATGGCTCAACCTTTGTGGCCTTCTCATGGATATTTAAACCACCCTTTAAAATCATCAAAGCCTCCTTTACTTGATTCAGTGTTTTCAAGGTCCTTAATTCCTTATGATTCCCCTTATATCCACTACATTTCTTTTCCTAAGGCTGACAAAATCAAATGAATCAGATGCATCTCTTTGGTGATCCAGTGGGTGGTACTCGTTATGCTTATGGTGAAAAGCTTATTCTAATCCTTAGGTAGGTGCTATATCCATCAAGGAAGCATGGAATCAGCTTGTGTCGTAAACATTTTCCCCGGAACCCTATGGTGCGAACCTCTTATAGTTTAATTTCTAATGGCTTCATTAACTCTTAAATTATTCTGATTATTACCTAACCAATCTAGAACATTTGTTATTGCTTTTGAATTGACTAAAGTCATCTAGACTAATTCTAGGATCAGGATTGTGTGGAGTTTTCAAAGGATCGCCGAAGCATTCATCTAGGAGATTCCAGCATCTGAGTGCTTGTTAAACCTCTCTTAACCCCTTGATTATAGTTATATAGGGTTAAGATATCATTTTTGAGCTCATCTGGGCTCGATCTATCCTATATGAGGTATGATACTCTTGGGCTCCACAATACTGAACTGTGGATACCCATTGAGTATGCTCTCGATGGCCTAGGTGGGCTCAGATGCTTTGGACAAATTTGTTCATACTATTGTGTGATGGTGAATGTGAAGGGAACATATCACCCTCTGGCAATGCCTGTGGAGGAAACATTTGCTCTCCACAGTAAATCCTAGCCGCCCCTGATTTGTCAAGTAAGGTCCTTGTGGCTTGTGCCACCAACCATGGGGCTTTTAGGGCCATTTAATGTGCCTCATTACGGTGAGTATTTTGGTATCAAGTTTGACTCTGGAGGTGGACAGAATTTATGAGAATTAGTGCCAAAAGACTGTCCTTTTCCTACACTATTTCGACTAATGGAATATTCCCATAATATTTTTGGAACACATCATGTTTTGTCGACCCGCGCATAAACTAATAAATGAACTGGAATATTACCGAAGCATTACAATTTAAGTAAACAACACAATATTTAAATTAAAATCAGAACTATAAGGAATTAATACATAATGTATCAACCAAATAATTTGATGAATAGAACTTCAAAATATAAGATTTATTATGCCATTTTGATAAAAAAAATGTAAGAAACAATATTATAAAAGAAAATATATATTTTAATGAGTAATTTTACTAATCACTTTTTAGGATGCTTAAAAGCAATTAATGAAAATTAAGACATAGAAAATTCAAAAAATTATGCTTAAGGTATCAATAAACTTCTTAGATAATATGAAAACTTTTTATGTATAACTTTAGGGATTTTAGGGCCTAAATTACAATGTCAATTTTTAGTACTAAAGAAATTAATATTTTAATCAAAACTTAGATAACTAATTTAATAGTAGAATTTGACCCCCTAAATCACCTTAGAACCATTAAGTTAATGCATTTCATTTCAACAAGGAGAAACGACTTAAAAAGAAAATATAAAGCAAGCCCACTACCGCGCGCTTAGGCGCGCCACATCGTGCTCGAGCGTAGCCTTCCCGAGAGCTTGGCGCTACCGAGCGCCGCAGCGGGCATCCATATAAAACCATCCCGTGGCAGAATCGCTGCAGCGCGCCCAAGTGCACTGCTGCGCACCACAGAGCCAGAAGCAAATTTTCCCAGTTCATTGCATTTATGATAGCCTCGGGAAGGCCATAAAATCAAGCCATTGGCCTTCCGCAGCCGTTTAAAAATTGAAATCACATTAAACTCTGTTGTATTTCAAGGGAATAATGGAATCTAGTTTAATTGCTTGCCATAAATTCAAGGAAGGGAAAGAGGAGGCATAATTTATGCCAAAGGGCTGAGGAGATCTCTATATAAATTGCTAATTGAGAGTATGGCAAGGTTCCCAATTTTGACACTCATTAACCTGAAATTAAAAGCTGCTGTGAGAAGAAGAGGGAGACCTCACCAGGGAGAGAGAGAGTAGTGATCAATTCAAGGAAGGAAAGGAGACCACACCAAGGAGCTAGAGGGAAAGAAGGGAGAAGGCAAAGGAGAAAATCCTGTGAACGCCAAGGGCAGTTCCTCTTAACCCTTCAAACACTCCTCTCTAGAAATGTCTTCCCAGAAAAAGAAGGTAGTAAACTAGGAGGCGTGGGCCTCAACTTCTGGAGGCTCCTATAATAAAAGGCGATTCTCCTCAGTGGAGGTCGAGCAGCGCCATGAGCAAATTACCTCACGTTGTAAGCTCATTCCGAAGAGAGGATTCAAACTCCCCTATTCGGTCTATTACCCTTGCATCCAGAACCAAGGTTGGGATAAGTTGGTCTCCTTGCAGACTGACCCATTGCCTTCCATCGATAGGAAGTGTATGCCAATGTAATTAATGCAAAGAGGCATACAATTTTAGTACGTGGAAGGTCAGTTAAGTTCAGGCTCGAGGAGATTGAGAACTTTTATGAGCTTAAGGCGGTGGAGGAATGCTTCTACCAGGCCCTCCTTAATTTTGAAATTGAACCAGCGGGCATTGTGAGTGCACTCACTCAGGATGATGCAAGCTGGAGAAGATCTCTGGCCAAAATTCCATGAGCTCTACTCACAGACTCGTGTAATGCATGGCATGTCCTCATCTCTACCATCATCATTCCATCTGGGCATTTGAGTGAGGTGACAAGGTCACGGGTGCTGCTCATTTGCGCGATCAAATAACCTAGAGACATCCATGTCTCTAAGATCATTTTTGAGCAATTTTGGAATGCCCTGACTGGGTTTGCACCGCACTCACCTTTGGATCTTTGATAACTATGATATGCCTTGAACAAGGGGTCAAGGTATCACCTAGTGATGTGGTTATTCCTCCTCAAGCTCCTCTCAAGTGTCATAATCTGAACGTGCAATATCAAGAGGGTAAGAAGAGAAAGCAGCGTAGGGGAGAGGAAGGAGAAGCTTTGACATCCACCGGTCGGACTTTCTCAGATAAATTGTTAATATGGATGTATGCTCACCAAAAGGACTTGGGACATGCCAGTTTGAGTTCTAATTCCACGAAGCTCTAGGAACGATGTTTCAAGAGTGGTGCTTGCGTGGAGGACCAGACGGATTGATGCTGCTGCGACTCCCTATTGGTGAACCCATTCCAGACAATCCTTGGCCGATGGACTACTCATATAAGAACGTAGAATTCGAAGAAGAAGAAGAAGAAGAAGAAGAATAAGAAGAATATGATGAATGACAAGGTTGTTTAGTTTTAGTTTTAGTTTTTATTTTTCATTTTGCTATTTTCATTTTCTATTTCTTTTGTAGCTGTTTTTCCCTTTTTAATAAATAAAACTTGGACTATATTAAACTCGTATTGGCTGCGTTGGTTTGTAAAGATTTAAATTTTAGAAACTTACATTGCATGGATTCAATAAACAAAATTCAAATATGAAGAATTAGTCACCACATTTGCTTAAGGAGAAATGAATAAATTAAATGACATCATTTATGATTTTTATACAAAGGTGATAATCCTAAGTCACACTTTGTCTCCAACAATTTAAATAAAAAAAAAAGAGAGAAGATGCTAAAATCTAAGTATGCGGGTGAAGAAAATTAAGGGATTAAATTAATGAATGACAAGAATGGAGTGAATTCATGAGAGTATTAGGTTTCTGTAGGACTTTATGATCACAATAAACTAGGAAAAAGATGAAGAAAAATATCTCCCTTTAAGTTGAGCAAGAAAAAAAAAATAATTTAGGGATGATAAAAAATATCTCTCTTGAAATTTGATATGTTCATTGTTATTTTTAAGAAGAAGCACACATGACACAAATTTCTAAGTCACTCACTCATGCCTTGATTCATTTATGAAATCCTGAAAAGAACTTTCACCCCTAATTCAAGACACAGCATCTAAAAACTTAAATTTGGAGACGAGAGAGCGATCAACGAGTTGAACTTAAGTATAGAAATGTTTGTGGGTAAATTACTCAAAGATCATTTCAATTAAGCAATTGTTTGAATTGACCAACACTTCACATTGTCATTAAAAACTGAACCCATACTCTTGAAAATTAGAAAATTCATTTCAAGCATACTCGAGGATGAGCAAGAATTTAAATATGAGGGTGTGATGAATTCAAGATTTATTGCATAATAAAGTAGAAAAAATATATAAATCTTTCACTTGAATAGCAAGCTTTGATGTTATTTCCAACTATTTCAGGGACAAAAGGAGAAAATTGCAATTCAGGAGTAGAAGAAAGAATTCTGGGCGAAAACCGCTACAGCGCGCAGCGTGCCATAATGGATGAAAATAATCTGAGGAACTTGGGAGCCATCTGCAAGACTGGGATAAGAATTGCTATAGCGCGCCACAGTGCCCTCAAGTGAATCCAACCTGAGAACTCGACACTGTAGCGCTCTCAGGCGAATCCAACCTGAGAGCTAGATGCTTTAGCGCCCTCAAACGAATCCAACCTAAGAGCTCAGTGCTGTAGCGCGCCGCAGTGGGTCCAACCCGAGAGCTCGGTGCTACCGCGCGCTGCAGCGGAGCCGTCCAAATCTTGATTTTGCATTCATTTAAAAGCCCTCGCTAAAGCGCGCCGCAGCGGTCTCAACCCGAGACACTGGCGTAACCGCGCGCTGTAGCAGATCCAACCTAAGAGCTCAGTGCTGTCGCACGCCACTGTAAATCAACAGAGAGAAAAGACTTAAAAGGAAAATATAAAGCAAGCCTGCTACCGCGCGCTCAAGTGTGCCACATCGCCCTCGAGCGTAGCCTTCCCGAGAGCTTGATGTTACTGTGCGCCGCAGCGGGCATACATATAAAGCCATCCTTTGGCAGAACCACTGCAGCTCGCCCAAGCGTACTACTATGCGCCGCAGTGCTAGACACAGGTTTTTCCAATTCAATGCATTTATGACAGCCTCGGGAAGGCCAAGAAATCAAACCATTGGCCTTTCACACCGTTTGAAAACTAAAATCACATTAAACTTTGCTATCTTCCAAGAGAATAATAAAATCTAGTTTATATACTTGCCATGAATTCAAGGAAGGGAAAGAGGAGGTAGGATTAATTCCAAAGGGCTGAGGAGATGTGGCGACCGGGGATCGAAGTTCGAGAGTCTTTAAAGAATAATTCATCACAATGTAAACAAATACATTTTTATAAATAAAAAGGACATAATGAAATAACAATAGTCCACGGTTCATTTATGCATAGAGCGAAAACATATATGAAATTTATAGTCTATCTTTTATAAAATAAAATATTTACATTCTCCTGTTTCTATATTTCTTCTCCTTTTTAATTAGCAGCTCTTCTAGATTTTTTATTTATTAAAACCTTAAAAATTCAGTTTACCAGTCAGGCAGAAGTACGCAAATTTTTTTTATAAGAATAAATCTAGCATCCTATAATAGGCATAAATCAAGTATGAAAATGACTGAAAATCTGCATATAAAATAAAGCAATTTCCAATTTTCAATTTCTACCCTGCAAGTTAGCTGTGAAAATCAATATATATGAAATAAATTCTATCAAAAGCATTTGTAACAATAAGTCGAGTTCGTAAACTCCTGAGCCCAAATGGGTAAACCCATAGGCATAACCTGTAGGAAGCTTATCTCGCCAACCGTTAGTAGCTTACACAAAATAAGAACTGATGGTGTGTCTTTCCTCTGGATTTGCCTACTTTTTACAAGAGGCTAAATCCCTCCATATAACTCCCAGGGGCTGCTAGCTAGCCCAATCTGTATAGATTCTCAATGTTGCGTTCCACCCTCCAAAGACATACACCACAATATATATAAATACTGTGTTTCATTCTTTTTGTTACATGCTATTTGATATAAATATTTTGCAGACTAAAATGCGGTAAGCAGTGTAAATAATACTCAAATGGAAAATGGCTCAAAGATAAGAATACTGAAATGAGACTTATAAGTAAATTTGCGTACCTGACTGTTTTGATAAAATATCAATCAACTTTAATTCTCTGATCTGCCAAAATAATTAGATTTATTATTTTAATACTTCATGATGAACATTTGAATATTTGATTTATTTATTAAGTTATTTAATTATTATGCCTTATAAGGTCAAATTAGGAATTTGACCTTATAAGGACATTTTAGTAATTTTACCTTTAACAAAATATAAAATTTTTGTTAGTTTATTGAAGATTATGTCCTAAGGTTTCTATAGAGTCCAAAATTATTAAATTCTAATATGAATTGACTAAGTTATAGTCAATCCAATTTTTAGGGTTAATAATTAGGGTTTAACATGATTAGTAAGTGATTAATGAATTTAGTCCAAAAATTATTAAACTAATTATACATTTAGGTTCTACTTTACTTTATGATTTATCTAAAACTGAAATCACTTAATTTGGATTATTATATTTGCTAATATTCACTAATCAATTTTTAGAGTAATTAGGGTTAATTAGAAGATCTAACTATTGGATTCTAAATATTTTTGCAGTTTATTGTAAATTAGGATTTTCTGATTTAAATAGATATTTGGATCACCTAATTTGGAGTTAAATTGACTTATTTATGGTGATTTAAAGTTTCTAGGGTTAAAAGCTTAATTAGGGTTAGGTCCTAATTGTAATTAGTCCAAATTTAATTCAAATGGCAAAATTAACACTACTAAAATATTATTTAGGGTTTTCAGAGTATTTTAAGACCCATATTTGATTTATTTGGGGTAGTGTGTATAAAGATACAAGGGTTTGATATTTTGTGATATCTTTTTGTATTTATTTAAGTATCCTAAATTATCATTTTGTAAAATATTAATCTTACTGAAATTTAGATGGCACTAAAATAATCCTTAATTTTTGCTAATAAATTTAATGTATTTGTTTGTATGATTTGCATAAATATTTTAGGAGTTATTTAAGTTTAAAATTTTGTAATTAATTGAATTATATTATTGTAAATATTAAATATAATTAATTCTATATTAATTATATTTATAAAATTATAAAATTTTTATTTATTATTAATTCTTTACTTTTATTTTTCTGTTAATTATTTTTTTTATTTTATCTGTTTTTATTTATCTTATTAATTAATCTATTATTTTATATTAATTAATATTAATTTTTCATTTATTTAATATATATATATATATATATATATATATATATTTAATATTACTGAGCGCAGACCCCGCCACTTAAGTGCTGCGGTATCGGGCCATTCGCCTGCGTTCGGGTCACGCGAAACCCGAAAGTGACCCGGCTCCTTCGTCCCTCCCAAGCGCAAGCGAGAAGGCGGATTAGGGCATCTTCTTACTCGTCGAACCCTGGCGTTTCCAGAGGCGAAACTTAAAATGACACGAGCTCCTGATCCAGACTTCCTTATGAGCTAAAGAAATCGAGTTGGGTCGACCTCCATCGCTCGGATTTATGATGACCTAAATCGCCAAGTTTATGTCTTTAATGGCTGAATCATTTCAGTTTGATACTTGATTAATGGCTAGTTCTTATCCTATTTGATTTCAATTGTTTAGTGTATATTCTTTTCTTTATTTTTGTATAGCATTTAATTCAAGTTTATTTGGATTTTCCATTAAAGTGAGCTGCTGAGTTTGATGTTCACATGAAATTTGAATTTTAAGGTATCGAATGATATTGTGGAAAATTGATTACATTATATATTATCATTTATTCATTGCTGCGTTAATGGAATTCGAATTTCAGAATTTAGTTTTATACCTCTTTGGTTTAACTGAAATTGAATTTAATCCAATTCAATTAATCCATAATACTTGCAACGTAAAACAATTAAGAAATTTCAAGAAATAGAATGGATGCAAATATTGAAGTATTTTGCTTAAACGAATTTCGGAGGATCGAGTACCTTCGTATGCACCGTTGAAAATAATGAATCCACGAAAAATTTTGACGAACGGGAGTTTTGCGAGATTTCAATTGGTTTTTAGAAATCAAACCTTAACTTAGTTTGATTTGGCTTTTAATGGAAGATTGGAAGCGGTGTGGAGGGACGCACGTCGGTCGCTCATCGTTCGTGCAGGGTGTCGAGCGACACGCGTGATCCACGCGTTCCCCTGTTGGGGACGATGCATACTAGCCGTCTGATCAAGACGGTTGGTTGATCAGACGGCTAGATTTAAGCGCCGTCTGAACAAACGGCTCCGTCAGCCAGATCTAACGGTATTTTAAATATTTAAACGACGTTATGAGTATTTAATTAATTTTTATTTAAATATTAACTTTTCTTTAATTATTATTTAATAATTAATTAAATAAATGTATTTTACAATTTTTCAATATATCAATCCTAACTAATTAAGGGCTTCTGAACACAACGGTGTACTCGGATTTTCAATCCGACTAGTATTTAATTACTCGAATTTTCAGGTATTTAAATAATATTAAAATATTCGTCAAAGTTTCAATGATTTCCAAATGCATCCAAAATTTCACCCCTAGTTAATTTGGGGGTGGTGAATGCAATGGCGGCATCAGATTTTCAATCTGAGGTCAAAATTATTTAATTATTATTAAACAATTAGAAACAAGATTTTGGTATTTTATAGGAGATCACTATATAAACTGCTAATTAAAACTATTACAAGATTACCAATTTTGACACTCATTAACCTGAAATTAGAAGCTGCTGTGAGAAAAAGAGGGAAACCTCACCAGGGTGATAGAGAGCAGTGATCCATTCAAGGGAAGGAAATGAGACCACACCAAGGAGCTAGAAGGAGAGAAAGGAGAAGGCAAAGGAGAAAATCCAGTGAATGCCAAGGGCAGTTCCTAGTATTCCTCTTAACTTATCTTCTAAATTTTTTGTAGTTTGAACCATGAAAAGGTTAAGTTCCTTGCATGTAATTTCCTGTATGTTTATTGCAATGGCGAGCTAAGCCCTCCGTGGGAAGGGTTGGGATGTAATTATGTGATGAGTAGGGTTTATAAAAGGTGTTATTGTAAATTTTCTGCAATGTATAGATGTGCTTAATTTTCTATCTATATTCTATGCTTGTGAATGAATGCATGGAATTCTTGCAAATCTTTATTGAATTAAAAATTGTATGTTAAATGAAAATTGTTAAGTCATCTAAATAGTCTAGATCTAGAGGGAATGCACATAAAGGGGCTCACCACGACATAACGTCGCTCAACGAGGATTCTCGGTGTAAAACACCTCAGGTTTTGAATGGAAGAAATGACTTGGTACATAATCATCTTGAGCTCCAAAGCTCACCCATTAGTGTAGAGCATAGGTGTGTGTGTAGTTAGAGCTTAGAGTTATGTGACAAGTTATTGAGCCTAATTTCATAACTCCTTGAGCTTAGCCTGGAGGATGATGTTTATGAGCCAAGAGCTACCAATTAAGCTCTGTGGCTCAGCAGACGTTGAAGGAGGAAGAGGGCATCGAGAACTCATGGATGATGTGACATAGTCCATACGATTTGATGAGTATACTTCCTTAGCTAAACTGCGTATGAAGCGCAAGAAGCTAGTTGGTGGAAATCAATGCTTATGAGCTCACAAAACCGAATTATTATTTTTGATAACCTAGACGTAGGAATTCTAAAATAAACTTAAAGTAATCTCATAAGAATCTATATGCTGAGGTTGAACCCTAATGAGTTCACCTTTTGTATTAGATTTAAATTTGTCAAAATTAGAGGACCAATCAAAGAAACAAAATGTTCACTTGATTAATTAGTATTATAACAAGTACCTAAAATTGCATGAATTAATTACAACACCTGTCCTTGACAATTCACATGATGAAATCCCAACTCTCCATTTTAATCAAATAGTATCTTCATTTTTCCTTGTATTGTTTAATTAGGGACCTCGAAAAACAAAAATACTAATTATCTAGACATCACTGAACATAGATATAACTTAGTAGCAAAACCACTTTTCCCTGAGGACAATAAAATCTGGAACTCACCGTTCTATTATTACTTCAGACCACGTACACTTGCGTGCAAGCACAGACACAAATTTAAAGTCTGTCAATTATGCTAAGTAACATTTAAAAGAGAACATTGTAAGCATAATTGTAAGTGAAAAGCAATACACACTACATGTAAGTAAAGTAAAGACTATAATGTAAGACAATAAAGGGTATTGTACAGTAAACTAAAACGAATTTCAGTCACAAGGACTGAGTAAGTATTGTTAAATGCTTAGTTAAGTAAGCATAGTCAAAAGACTATTTATCTTATGTAAGGTTTTGTTCTATGGGCAAAGTTAGAGAATAAATGAGGAGTTAAGTATGTCTGCCTAACCAAGTAAAGTGGTATTTCCCATAACACACACACTCCCCCTCTAGAATATGTGTGGTCTCCTTATTACTCCATAGCCTTCTGATGAATCCATTATTTACTTCATATATAAAGAAATTTTCTCAAAAAATCTATGTTTGAATCAGCCTACTTTGATATATTTTGTGTACTTTTAGGAAAAATACAAGATGAACAATTTCCAGACAATTCAATAATGTTTCTACAAATTCTGGAGGAAAACTGCTGCAGCACGCTGCAATGGGCCAGTTTCATAACTTAAAACCGCTACGGCGCGCTGCAGCAAAGGAGTTGCAGGACTGGATCGCTACGGCACGCTGCAGCGGTGTGCCAAATTTTGTCTGATCCATGCATTTATTGCGGTTGGGATGAGACCCCCAACTGTTCCTTGTCTCCCAGCCATCATTCCATCTACAATAAAATAGTTTTTAAGAGGAAAAATAGATTCTTGAAGTGATGTGGAGATTAAAAAAAGAAAAAGGGGATGTCACCTCAATCCTCAAGTGGCATTTGTACTCATTGATGTAGAAATTTGGAGGGAAGAAACTAGAATCTGAAGGTAAGGAAGAGGAGTGACCATCTATAAAAGCAGCTCTTCACTTAAAGAGGTTCCAACTTTTCATCCCAAAATTTAGCTTTTTTAGGGGCTGCATAGAAGAAGGAGGAGACCTCTCTAAGGGAGGTGGAAAGGACCAATGCTAAAAGAGAAAGAGCCAAGGGCTGCACTAAGGAACTAATGGGAAGAAGAAGAGAAAGAAGAGGAGAGATTTGGAGAACCCCATTAAGAGTCGTTCCTAGTAAACTCTAATCTTACATTGATCTTTCTTTTTAGTGGATCATGAAAGGGTCTTCATCCTTGTATGTTTCTTTTCTTTTTCCAGCAGTAATGGAAGGCTAAACCCCCTTTGGGGAGGGTTGGGCTAAGCCCATTGTAAAATGTAAGGGACTATATGAATGATGTAGAACTTCCTCAAGCATTGAACTAAAAAAAAATTTGTTTTTGAATGACACAATGAAATCATCTTAAGAAAAAGTTGAGTAACAAATGAAAATCTTATGTTATAAAAAAAATACAACTATAAGTACTAATAAACAAAAAATGAAAGTCTTGTGTTCCATGGCTCATTTCTTAGTGAAGAGCAAGGTAAGTGTGAAAGAGGAGCTTAGAACTAAGTGAGAAGTTCTTGAGCCTTCTTGCACCATATTTTACGCTCAACTAAGGAGTCTAAGCGTGTGAGATAAGACCTATTAATTGAAGCTCCATTGCTTAGCATAGATGAAAGGAGGGAGTGGATTCTTGAGAACTCATGAATGACATGACATATTCATAGAGCCCAAGGAAATGACTTTCTTATCTCAACTGCGCATGATGCACGTAAAGCTCATTAATGGAATCATGCTCTTATTATTGGCTAATTAAAATTGTAATTTTTGGTGACCTAGACGTAGGGTAACTAAGATGATCTCATTGCAATCTCATGGGAATCTTTGTGCAGAAATTGAACCTAGTGTGTTCATCTCTTGAACAAGATTTACACTTGAAAGATTTAGAGGACAATTCTAAAGAATTCAATGTGCGCATGGTTATTATCTTAATAATAGGAAATGAATGTGCTTGAGAAATAATACAACTTGAAGTCCCATCATTTCACATGGAGTAAGCCCAACTCTCACCTCAATTTTAAATAGTTCATAATCATCTGAATTATTGCTTTGAACATAGAACCACACCAATCTGAATTTACATAGTTTAAACATTATTGAACATAGATATACCTTAGTAATAAAACACCCGATTCCTTGAGGACGATAAATCTTGGAACTAACATTCCAAATTATTACTTTAGACCACGTACACTTGCATGTGAGCACAGACGTGTATTAATCGTCTGTCAAGTTTTTAGCACCGTGGCCGAGAATCGGTAATTGTTTCGTATTAAGGAGAAGACATTAGTAAATAGTGATTTAAATAAATCTCTTTGCATATATATTTTCTTATTTCCTTAGTTTACTTTTCTTTTAATTTTTATAGATTTTATCTATTTTTATGGAGTACACAAATTTCAAGCGTGTGAGCAATAATAATCAAAACTTGTGTATTTGGTGTGGGGGAACACATTTAAGTGCCGATTGTAATACAAACAACCCTTTTGCACCTTCAAAAACAAAATTGATTAATGATATTAAGTTTTATAACAACTTGCAACACAATTACACTCACTCAGATATGAACATTAACAACACAAATTAGATAAGTGAGCAGTCTTATTTAAAAGAATTAGTGGAAGACTCCAGTTGTTATGTGAACAACAATTTGCACGAAATTGAACCAACCTTGATTAGGCACAAGTTTAATTTGGATGATCAAGAGCATACATGTAAATAAATTGAGGCTAAGTTTGAATTTATATTACAACAATTAGCTAACCCTATCCAATAAGTTATTATAACTGAGAAAATAAAGGAACAAGCTGAAGAAGTGTTGATTTGTAGGGAAGAAACTTTAACTCAAATGAATAGTAAAAATGAGAGAGAGGTGGAATATCAACTTGAATTGGACAATTTAAAAATGCAACAAGAGTGTCAAATTGAAAAATTTGACCAAGAGCAATACAAAATTTTTGTCCCATACACATCTCAAGTGCTTTCAATTGAATGCTCAGCAATAGGTGACCCACCATGTGAAAACAACCAAGATGAACTAATTGAAAATAATATGAGGAAAAATAAACTAAGAGAATCTCAGGGTAGTAAAAGTAAAAATATTATTATCTCTGATATCTCAACTATCAACAAACCCCTTAGCAATATTGACAGTATTTGTGTGCAATTTGAATTTGTAGAGAATCACCTTAAGAGTAGTCCTGAAAGAGCTGAGCTTTACACATTCTTACAAAATGAAATGTAGGATGATAACATGGAAAAATATAAAAAGTTTGATAACAAGTATAAAGGAAGAAATGAAAGGAATAAAAAGATAAATAGAAATAAAACATATTATAAGATTGAGGATACTGATTGGGATTATAAGAAAAAGTTAATGAAAATTTGGAAAGAAATTTTGAAAGGATATAAACTCTTGTTGGTCATGCTGAGAACCTTAAACCAAGTGTTGGTTGGGAGGCAACCCAACAAATAATTTTCTATTTTTGTTTGTTTCAGATTCTGAGCAGTACATGTGTATGTCAATAAGGGAGAAGAAGGAATCTCGAGCATGAATACAGTATTGACAATGTGTCATTATTCATATCAGGTTGTTTTATTCCTTACTAGTCATAGTAAAGTATGTTCATTTTGCCTTTTTGAAGAAGTAAATTATGGATTTTCATATTTTCCCAATTTTTCTTTATTGTGTATGGACTAATTTCTTTTTCTGAACTTTTCAGGATTATGGAAGTTACAAGAATATCAATGTAGAAATTGATTATTGACCAAAGTTTGCTTAACAAAAAATAACTAAATTCATTGATAGCATTAAATCATCTAAACAAGGGAATAATTTTAGGTTGAATTTAATCTCCAAATATTTAAATCAATGCTAAGGTCAAAGTATGGGGGAAGACTTAAAAATCAAAATTAGTGATGAAATATGAGTGAGCAAAAGAGTGTGCTAGGCTCCTGTAGGACTTCATGATCACAAAGATTTGGAAGTGGGATGAAGAAAAATATCTCTCCCTAAAGGATGAAAAAAAAAATAAAAATAGGCATTAAAAAAAATGTCTATCCAAAGGAAAGAAACAAAATAGAATGATGAAAAATATCTCTCCTAAAATATCTTTGTGATTCATAAAAAGGAGCACATATGGCACAAAACTCTTGACTACTCATTACCACCCTAGTTCAGTAATTCCAAGGAACCTTCCCCATTACCTAGCACCAAGCATTACAAACTTAAAATTGGAGACTAGTTTATCAACCTTGGTTTATAACCAAAGTTAGAAAAATTTAAATGATGAAAAATGTGCTTGTCATTTCAGTTAAGCATAAACTTTGAATTACAATTAAACTCATATTGACATTACTTATAGTCTCTCATATCTTAGAAACAAAAAAAATCATTTTGAGCTTACTCGAGGATGAGAAAGAAACCAAGTGTGGGGGTGTGATGAATCCATTATTTACTTCATATATAAAGGAATTTTCATAAAAAATCTATGTTTGAATCAGCCTACTTTGACAAATTTTGTGTAATTTCAGGGAAAGTACAAGATCAGCAATTTCTAGATAATTCTGCAATGTTTCTGCAAATTTTGGAAGAAAACTGCTGCATCGCGCCCTAGCGCGTGCCAGCTTCTTGCATACAAATGACTCATATCAAAGGGGACTCTTGAATTATAGAACGTTTTTGCTATGGCACGCCACAGCAAGCCCTAGCGCGCTGCAGCGGGTGAGTTTGCGGGACTCAACCGCTATAGCACGCCACAGCGGGTGCGCTTGCGGAACCCAACCGCTACAGCGCACCACAGCGGATTAGCTGCAGAACTGAACCGCTACAGCGCACAATAGTGGGTGAGCTTATGGGACTCAACCGCTATAGCGCGCTGCAGCGGGCCGGTTTCATGACTTAAAACTGCTACGACGTGCTATAGCAAAGGAGGTGTGATTCTCGATCGCTACGATGCGCTGCAGTGCGCTCCAGCGCACTGCAGGGAGCGCCCTGCAGCGGCGCACCAAATTTTTGTCTGATCCATGCATTTATTGCGGCAGGGATAAGACCCACAACCTGCTCCTTGTCTCCCAACCATCATTCCATCTGTAGCAGAACAGTTCTTATAAAGAAAAATGGATCCTTGAAGTGATGTGGAGATTAAAGAATGAAAAAGGGGATGTCACCTCACTCCACAAGTGGCATTTGCACTCAATGCTACAGAAACTTGGTGGGAAGATACTAGAATTTGATGGCAAGGAAGAGGAGTGACCATCTATAAAAGCAGCTCTTCTTCACTTAAAGAAGTTCCAACTTAAGGGCCGTTCCTTGTAAACTCTAATCTTACTTTGAACTTTCTTTTTAGTGGATCATAAAAGGGTCTTCATCCTTGTTTGCTTCTTTTCTTTTCTCAGCAGTAATATAAGGCTAAACCTCCTTTGGGGAGGGTTGGGCTAAGCCCATTATAAAATGTAAGGGACTATGTGAATGATGTAGAACTTCCTCTAGCATTGAACCAAAAAAAATCTATTTTTGAATGACGCAATGAAATCATCTTAAGAACAAGTTATATAACAAATGAAAATCTTATGTTATAAAAAATGAAAGTCTTGTGCTCCATGGCTCATTTCTTGGTGAAGAGTGGTGTAAGTGTGAAAGAGGTTCTTAAAACTAAGTGAATAGTTCTTGAGCCTTCTTGCACAATATTTTACGCTCAACTAAGGAGTCGAAGCGTGTGAGCTATGACCCATTAATTAGAGCTTCAATGCTCAGCAATACGTGAAAGGAGGGAGTGGATTCTTGAGAGCTCATGAACCACGTGACATAGTCATAGAGCCCAATGAAATCACTTTCTTATCTGAACTGTGCATGATGCACGTGAAGCTCATTAATGGAACCATGTTCTTGAGATCGGCTAGTTAAAATTGTAAATTTTGGTGACCTAGACATAAGGTAACTAAGATGCTCTCATTGTGATCTCATGGGAATCCTTATGCAGAAATTAAATCCTAGTGTGTTCATCTCTTGCATAAGATTTGCACTTGAAAGATTTAGAGGACAATTCTAGGGAATTCAATGTGCACGTGATTATTAGCTTAATGAAAGGAAATGAATGTGCTTGAGAAGTAATACAACTTGAAGTCCCATCATTTCACATGGAGTAAGTCCAACTCTCCTCTCATCTTTAAATAGTTCATAATCATCTAAATTATTGCTTTGAATACGGAACCACACCAATCTGAATTTTCATAGTTTAAATATTATTGAACGTAGATATACCTTAGTAACAAAATACCTGATTCCCTGAGAATGATAAATCTCGGAACTCACATCCCAAATTATTACTTCATACCACATTCACTTGTGTGTAAGCACAGACATGTATTAAACATCTATCACCTTCCTTGGCACATAGTTCACCATATGAAACCCCTATGTTTATAATTTTAAGGTTTTATTCATGTACAATGTCTTGATGTATGTTCAAGGTTATAATCGCAAAGCAAAATATCATACAAGGAGTTTAAGTTAATTATAAACATGGGATTTCCATGTTGCCTAATTTAGTTATCTACCTTAATAATTAGAGGTAATTAAGCTCCCAATTGACTTAGATATTAGAAATCTCAAAGTCAAATGAAGTATAATACTATAAGTAGTTGAGGTTTGGAAAAAATGATTTGATTAGGATTTTAATTAGATAATAAAATAATTTATTATGTATAATATAAATATATGATGATTTCATTCCTATCCCATTACTAACCCTACCATTCCTCTTTATCTACTAGACTTAGACTAAGGATAAGGTTCTACAGTAAGAAGATAGGTTGTAGGTTTACTAACTTTAGAGCTCACTATAACTACTAAGGGTTTGAAGTAGTACTAACTTAAAGGTTCATTAAGTTGACAATTTACTTACTAAAAAAGCCTTAAATATAGAGTTTAAGGTGAGGTCTACAATCTAATAGCTTCTAGGTTTGTTTAAGTGAACTAGGGATTCTAGTATTTTATAAGAGGCTAGGCCATGATAAAGAGCTAATTAATGTTAAGCTACATTCTAGGAGGACTAGGGTGAAATTCTATACTTGAAGGGTGCAAGGATACTAAACCTAGATCAATTCAACACTTAAATATTCTAATGGTGTTTCATATTAGGATGGGAAATCACTTAACCAATATCATTCTAAGGTTTAACATCACTACACAAACTAAGTGTCCAACTAAGTTCGAGGGTTTCACACTATTCTACCAATTCTATGTTGAAGGCTTGACTCTAAATTTACCAATCTAATCCTCAAGTTATCTACCTACATTCTTCATGACTAAAAACCATATTCAAAGGTGTCATATGGGTTCAACAAAAACTTGTGTTTGCTATCCTTGGGTTATGAACCTAAAACATTCAGCTACAAATTATAAAAAAGGCATTTAATGATAATTTGAGGTGCAAAAATGCAAATATTCCAAATAACATCCAATTGGAATAAAAATATCAAATATGGAATTCTTATAGCATAAGAAATAAAATAACACTAAGTATGTTCAATTTGGACATCATTTGGCCTAATTAAGGTTTTAAGACTCCTAATTACAATTAAAAGTGAATAAAAAAATAATAGCTCAATCCTAAATTAAATTGCAGATTAATGTTCTCCTAATTTTCTTGATCAAAATAACCTATAATTTTGCTATATTTGGAGATATAATTAAAAAGTTATTAAATAAATTAAAATTGAATTAATCATTTAATTGTATACACTATTCCTTCTCCACAGTCCATACACACGATCGACGTGCTGAACCCAAAATCCAAAACTGCCGATGACTCTAACTACTGGAAGTGTGATACCCTAACTTTCTACCTAACATGCTAGGGTTGCACTGTGTAACCTTATAACACTCGATTGACTAGGGGTTAAATTAAGCTCGATAGAGCTCAATCAACCCAATGGGATTGCTCGTTGACCCTTGCAATACATGAATGAATCTCAAAATAAGAAAATTGAATGGAATTGAATGTAGTCGACATGCATGTCTTCTTCATCTTGGTAAGAATTAGGGTTAGGTTAGTTGCCCGATTACTGCAGCTTTAAAGCTTTATTGAGCTCTCAGATGAATGAATAGGAGGTAAGGAATGAATAGGACAGGATGGGAAGGAAATAAGGGGGTCGGTAAGGGGTGAAGGGGTCGATGGTAGCATGACCTGCGCTACTGTGCAAACACATTCACTGCGTGTGCTAGGACATATAGTGTGCACCCACAACCATTGGATTGGATGAGTAATCCGACAGTCATATTGACTCGATTGAAAGCTCATCGTCCGTTCAGCCAGATGAACAAGGCACAATTTCCAGATCTCATAGGATTTGTTGTCATGTTAATTGGCTAGCACTGTGAATCTTCGCCTAAATTAAATTAACGGTTAACGATTGGCTGGAATTTAATATATAAATTAATTTTTTTAAATAATTTAACTAATTCTTTTAATCTTTATAATTAAAATTAAACTATAAGATGAGCTCTAAAAAATCTAAAAAATTCACCCATATCTAAATTGAGGGTGAGAAATAAAAGAAGAAGTTTGATTTTAAATAACAGATTAATTTAATTTTCTTAATTTTTTGAGCTTTTAAATATATTAAAACTTTTAGGAAAATTAGATGACTTTCATAAAATCCCAGAATTTCACCCTTAGCTAATTTGGGGGTGAGTAGTTCAATGATAAACTCCAATTTTGATTCAAAGATCAAATTAATTTAGGTAATTTTCAAGTTATTTAAATCGCTCAAAATATTCATCGAAAATGAATGGTCTCCAAATAGCACCAAAATTCAAGTGTTGGCTCCTAATGCTATTAGAAGTGCAATGAAAATTATTTTAAGTAAATTGAACTACCCAAAAATGGGTAACAGCATTAGCATTGTTACCCCCACACTTTTAGAGAATCTTGTAGATGTGCTTGACTCTTTAGTTGCTCAGTTAGCACTACCTATTAGCATATTTGTATGAGTTCTCATTTATAGTTAATTCAGTTTAGCATATGTCATTTGGTCATATTCATGCTAATTTTGTTCACTATACTATCTTAAATTCGAAAGCTTTTCTATAACTTACGGTCAGTGAGATGTGCGTTATTTTTCCTTAGCTTTTGTTCAGTTATAGCTTAGCACAATTATAACACCCCTTTTTTTTATATATCATTGTTGCATTGCTTAATTAATTCTCATGAATGAAATGTACTAAAAATTCAAATGAAACAAATTGCATAAACTATTCTTAGATAATTGTCTAATATAAGAATTCTCATTCTTAGCCAAGGCTCAAGCATGTAAAACTAACATGTAATCTCAGGGGAAATTTGAGTAGCCAACATTTGGGGAGGTGCAAGTGGATGAGGAGGAGCAAACAACCTAACTTTTGATTTAGCAGTTGTTTTTCTTTCATTTTGTGAGAGTGAGGACATTTACTTTACATTATATCATTCAGTCGGTATAACTATTATGTTTTGGATGTATTTTCTATTTATTTTGTAAGTCGCATGTATTTTCTTTTCTTTATAGTTGGATGGATATGGATATATATTTTGCTTCCACACTTGTCATTTTTTTTGTATGTCATTAGATTGAACCATTTTTAGAATCTCGCCTTAGTGATCATCCACTTACCTGCTGTTGGATTAGTTTGTGTACTTACCTGATGACAAGTAGGGCCACCACATAATTGATTATTAGGCTTTAATGCATGCTAGTGACAAGGGTCATTATAGACTCTCCCACTTAAAAATGATGTTATCGTAGACATCACTTAATATGGTAAAGGATTAGTATCTTTATTGTTATGTGGTCACTAAAATAACTTGGTGCATATTCTCTTCTTTAATTAAATTCTTAGCACATGAATTCAATAACCTTGAAATTTTTTCCCTCACAATAACTAGTTATATTCTCCTCTAAGTATTATAGCTTCTGCAGTATATCAAAATATTTCAAATACTTTCATACTAATAATCCTAACACAAATACAATAACTAAAATTTATAAGAATATTTCAAACATTTATTCTTCTCTATATTATTTCTCACTTAACAAACCCCGCCACATCAAATATTGATAACTGTTAAGCAAGGAGGGAAGACTAAACATAGTATTTAAGAACATCAAGAAAATCAAATGTTATAAAAAAATTTCATCAAATTCATGAGAACAAAATCGAATATGTATTGTGTTATTATGTTATCATAATATTTTCACTCTAACTGTTGTTTAACAAGATGGCTTTATCAAATTTAAGACTTTAAGTCGTTACCTAATGAATGGAATTCTATACCCCAAGAATCATATTATAATGCTAGACCAATGTAAATTAACTTGAACATGAACAAATGCCACTAAATATCTTTCAATTTGATAAAATTCTATTTTAAAAATAATCACATTTTTATTTTCTTCTACCTCAGTATTACTTAGAAATTCCAACATATATATTGCTTATTTAAGTTGTTGACCAATTAGTCTAAAATTTGTTACTATTTATAGCTTAGATCCTTTATATTTTAAAGCTTCAATTATTTAATTCAAAATGAATTTAGTCTAAATAGATAAATTTTAGGAGGGCTTCAAAATGAATAATTGAGAAACTAGATTCAACATCAAATATTTGGAAAACTAAATTGAATAGATTGATATATTTATTACTCAATTAGCCAAATTAGAATTGTTAAAGGATTATTCACACACTTTTACCTTTGCTTACAGAAAGAATGTTTAATAATTACTATTATTTTAAACAACATTTAAATTAATTGTACCTAACACAATTGATAAATTTTTGTCCATTAACTTGCACTAGAAGCTTCATCACCCATCATGTAAGCATGATATTAATTTTATTAATCAAAATGTAGATAATAAAAGTTATTAAGATTATTATTGAAGTATTGGCTAGCCTAACTATATATGTAGTAGGATAATTCCATTTCTAAGAATCCAATGACTTCAAAATTTCCATTTTTAAATAGAAAGGAAAAGCAACTCCTTAAATTCAAAAAAAATAAAAATTCTCATGAATAACATCATCTTTCATTAACACACTACCTATGAATACCCCCAATCATTGACTTATCACAACACATTAGACTTATCAAGATTTGAAATTAAATTGTGAGAATGATCACTTGAAAGTTTATAGGTAAAAAATTATAATTCATCATTCTGATAATATTATATGATAGTAAGAGGTGGTGACTCTTGATCTCTTAATTTAGGCTTTATAGAACTTATCCTAACATAAAATTCAAATCTTCACTTTTTTAAAATTCATCTCTACCTTTTTTAAGCTTTATTGATCACCACTTATTTCCCATGACTAACAAATCTAACCTTCAGTAAGTTCCCTGCTTCTTTTTGCCAGTCATAAACTTCCAAATTTGAAATAATTAGGTTACATCAATAATTAGTATAGTTAATAAAATCATCATACATTTTTATAACCTTTCTCAAATCATATCAGGAGCTAAAATGACAATAAGTATTCACTGAATTATTATCTGCTCTCTAAAATTATCTCATTATCTCCATTTAAAATATTTTAAATAAATCAACTAAAAGGCACATCCTAAATATATAATAGAATTCAAAGTGCAAGGATATTTAGAAATAGTATGAACCATAAGATTCTAGGCCCAATTGGGAGAGATGATGCTTCTGATATGCTAAGCATTTGATAAGAAGTTAATTTTCTTCTTGTACCAATAGAGTGACTACAAGATGAAAAACTTTTAGTCAGCTATACAAATACATAGCTAATTCTCAAGGAATATGTGAGTTTCATTCTCCAAATAAAGTAGGATAATCTAAAAGTAGAAATTCCAACTTAAAAACTCATGCCATAATAAAAATTATTAATGTGTATCTTTAAGAGTAAGAAACATAATTTAAGCATGGGTTCAAAAATTAGAGTTTCCAAGAAGATACAAATTTACAATAAGTATGTTAATACTAAAATTAAATTAATAAAAAATTTCAACTTCTCTAATGGACTTAAGAATTCATTACATAAATTAACATCCAAAAATTAGCCATGATGGTTTATTTAAAACTGCTTATAGTAAATATTATCTCCAAATAATGCCATTAATTATCATTTCAATATCACACCTTAATTCAACCTTCAGAAATGTCAACATAAGAGCACCCTATGAATATTATCCATATACAAAAAATTTTTTTGATGGAAATATCACCTTATTGCATGCCTTATTAATTTAGTTATTAAACACCTCATGCTAACTATGACATGGGTTGAAAAGTGAAAGTGATCACCATTAATATAATTTATAAATGATTTTGAAAGATAAGTGTATTCTTTGTAATCAGCTGAGGTGATTCAAGACCAATAATAACTTTTAAGATGATTTTATTTACTCTAGATGAAGTAACAAAAGTGTACCTAAATTCTAATAAGATAATCAAATTTCATTTTGAATGAAGTCACCAAAGACAAGTCAATATGCTTATTATAATAATTAAATTTATGAGCCAAGAATTTTGTAAGTTTTGTTTTTGTCTACACTTAAAAGGGCACATCAAATTAAGAATTCAGTACTACGTCTATAATATGATCTTAAGAAAAAACAATTATAGAGCCTCCAAGATAAGATTTATTAGGTAAGTTTCAATTCATTTAACCAACATTACACAATTTGATCCATCAAAATAAGATTTGATTCATCGATTCATTTTGGTGAAAAAATTATAGAGTTATCTAATCATTTTTTATGTTTCACCAAAAAAAGATTTCTTTGGTAAGGTTTATTTCATTTAACCAACATTACACTAGAGTATCAAAATTAGCATCATATTAAAGTATCATTCATCAGTTCATCATGCATAGAAAAATACTTAGAAGTAGGTAGAGATTTTTAAATGAAACATAAACATCATTCAGCACTCTCAGCTATCCAATTACCAAGTTCATTAATCATATTAGCACTAATATTATTAGAACCATCATGTACCACATTACAACCAATATGATAACTATCATTATCATTTTTAACTTCATAAAGATTCACATTACTATCTACTTCCTTTTCTACACACTCAATCATTTTCATCAAGAATTCTATTTTTAGTCATCTTATTTTTATAAGATCATCATGACACTACTCAATAATTAAGAGCTATCATATATTAGTATACCAATGAAATATCATTTTAAGGGTAATATATAGACTTCATAATCAAGAGACTATTATTTAACAGCTCCAACAAAATGAAATTAGTGCCTCAATTAAACTTCCTTTATAACTTTCTAGAAATATATTTAACCTCCTATAATTGTAAACAATAATAACTATATCCTTATCATTATGAGAATGTTTTATTTTCAAAAATTTTAAATAGTTATAAAATTTATTTTAAATGTATTGGGAGTAAATCATAAGTTCACAAAAATCCCCAAACATTTTAGGAATCACACTATCATATTAACACATGAATTGTAGAAGAGATTATATCACCTAGTACTTGTGTTATATCCTTAATCATAAAGGAAATTGTATGCTCTCTAAGTTCATATTTTTGGCTATTGATATCAAGGAATTTTATTGCTACCAGAATTATTCATTAATAGTATTAAAATGATCAAATCATAATATCGCTATCTTGAGTTATTGTTCTCAATTATAATTATTGTTATCTAATTCTGCTTGAGTTGATGTGCTAGTCAAGTTATTGTTTGCATATGTCATATATTTTCCTATGTTTTGAGTTTTATTTATCTTTTTAAATAATATTGTTTGTACTCTGACCCTTGGATTTAATCTGAATAGATAATATATGACTCTATCTTTCCACCACCTCATTTGAATTTACCCAATCTCATTCTAATACTAACTATAAGGACCTAATGGTTTTAGAGTAAACCTAGCCCAAAATTTTGATTATTCAGCAAGTGTTAAAGTTTACTTCATTTTTGCTTCAAAATGATATCCTTATATTATACGTGTCATTTATCCTTGCTAAAATTGCTAAGTTGGCATTTATAATTGTTTAATATTAAAATAATTTTGAATTAAATGAATGGATTTGTGGCTCTAACCTATCTCATTTAAATTTCCCCAATCCCTCTCTAATACCAACTATGAGGACTTAATGCTAGGTTAGTGAAAATTAAACTAACTCTAGGCTCTTTAAGCCACAGACCTTATTTAGCAATTTAAATGAAATAATGTAGAAGAAAAAATTATTGCATTGATCAAAATATAAGCATTTCATCCTATTCATATTAATTCAACAATACAAAATATAATTAACCCTTTGCCCCATACATGATGTTTATTTAAAAATACAAGAATTTAGCAAAAATAAAAGCTATAAATATGCTAGAAGAATGAAGTAGCATCTCCTCAAAGATTACCTTCTTACGTCTCCATTAGTTCTTGACCTAACATTATAAATACAATGCTAGACATTGTAAATACAATGCCGGGCATTGTAAATACTAAGTAAGGATTGAAATTCCTAGTAATTAGAGAATACTCTAAGTTTCTAAGAGATATTAAATGCTATGCCTTTTCAAATCTTCTATGTAGTACACCAATATAATGTCATACATATTATTGTTAATAATATAATTTTAGCATAATTATGATTTTAATTCCTATAAAAACATGTCATTCCCCACTAGTAGAGCATTCCTATCACAAATATGTCACATATTTAGATCAATCAATCTATATTATTTCTTCATGGTAAAAATGCAACTTTGCCTACCGTTCGATCATACATCTAACAACCATTAAGTTCAAATAATAAATGAGTAACTTAATACAATCTAAATTAATCAAAATTTATTGTTCAAACGAGCTCCAAAAATTCCCAAATGTCACCTTAGGTAATATGGGGGTGAGGATTTCAAAAATGCAATTGGTTTTTCAATAGGAGGTCAATTTAATTTTTATATTTTTCTAATTAATCAAATATATTAAAATATTCATTAAAATCAAACAACTTCCAACTTTGCCCAACATTTTGGTGTTAGCTCGAAATGAAATTTTTAGACTAATGGCAAGATTTTTATCCTACTTAAGCCAACTAAAACTGGGTAACAATGTTAACATTCATACGGACTTCTCCTCTTAAAAGAGGTGTCATCCTCAATGCCATAATAATTTGTTAAACTATAAGATTTGTGATCTACAAAACTTGAAATTGATGGGTTACAAACTATTTAATGGGGAAAGGAGTTATGGGTTTTCTTTTGCCTTTCTACCTCAACCTCTCAAGTGGCTTTCACAGTAATGGGGTTCTACAGATATTCTTCCAAAGATGCAATAAGAATGACACATGCACTATTACAAAAATTTACTCATAGGATCAAACTAATTGTTGACACTTTTACTTTCAAAGTTAAATAAGATGATTCAGTAGGCTAGGATTCTCTCTACCAGATACACCAAATCTTAGCACTATTTTCTTAGACTAATATGGAGATCATTCTTTGGCCACCAAAATTTCAATTGACAGTAGCAAACTCCACAATATATTACTTAACTATCATAAGCTGTCAACTGTCTCCTCTTAATTAGACAAGATTTTCCGTCTCTTCAACAATGAATTTAGCCTACAAAGGCTGAACACTAACTATCTTAAACCAGACTAACGGGGTATTATACTATTGTTAAAAGTTATCCTTATAAGGAGTCTTACTTATAGTTAATCGGGTAGCTAATGCTATAAGATCTAATAAAGATAGGTGCTTTTCCTAATTTTCTTTTGAGGTTTAGGAAAATATAACATATCTTTCAAATTACAGTTAGCTCATTGGTCTTGTAATAGCCTAAGCTCATAAACATAAAGGTATTTGCTCATTTTGTCCAGAAAGTCCTCATAGTTTTATTCTCAAAAGATAACTTCTCAGTAGGTCACCCATCCTGAGAATATTTATATATGGGCATGCTTAACTTTAGAGTTCTTATTATATAAAAAGGTGGCTACATATTACAGAGCTTCTCTTAATTTTATTTAAGTGGTCATTACAAGGCTATCCACCCACTTGGGAATGGAGTTTTGGACTCATGGCTGAAATCAATCCCTATTCTTGATCAATTTACCAGGAGCACAAGATAAATTTCTTACTCGATCAAAGACTTATGATTTCTAGGTGTAGCGAACAAGTGGATAACTTATCAACCTAATTAATTCTTAAATAGATCATTTTGTTGAACGAGATGGTTTGATTAGCCTAATGACCTCAACTCACATTGCATTAGCACTTGGTCTGCTTAGAGGCAATCTAACTTAAAGCTCTATATGAATGCTGACTTACTTCTATTCATGTGTTTCTAAGGATTTCAGAAATCTAGCAAGTTCCTAATACTCCACTATTACTAAGCAATAAGAATGACCTCTTCAGGTCTTGATGCCATCTTGTTGCTTCATTGGGCAAGAGTTAGAGGTGCTTCAAATTTTAAGTTGCATAAATTGAAGTATTATCCTGAACATAGTGTCCTATTACAACTACATAAATTATAGAGCATTAAGCAAAACTAATGGACAAAACATTGGTTCAATCACTTCATTAACTAGCATAATTCAGATTCATTTCTTACACCTTTGATCAAAGAGAAATTTTCCAAATATAACTTCTATAATTTTGTCTTCAATCAAATTTATAGATATTATATTTTTCATTCCCTTCTCTAACATTAGTGATAATGTAGCTCTAACTTAACTATTCTATCAATTATAAGAATATAAAATCTCATAATCTCTAATATCCTACTATCCAGTATAATCTCAACCCACGATCCTAAAAGATCAGAGCATTAGAACCCAATAAGTTTTTACTTATATCAGGCAGTGTTGTCTACTGAAGTTAAATGCTTAAATCAGTCATCCTAATTTGCATTTTTATTACTACCAACCATTCTTGATATAATCTATCAAGATTAGGAGTTAGGAAATTAAACTCTAAACATGGGGTTCAAGACCCTTAACATAAAATTCTAAGCATCTAACGTATAAGATTTACACTTGCTAATCTAAATAGAAGACTAACAAGATAATTACCTTACTCCAAATTAATAAGAGCTATCTTAATTTATCTGGCATCTTACTCAAACTCTACATGAGCTTAAGTTTTATGCTTAAGGATCTAGGACTAATCTAAGCAATCAACTGGCAGCTCCATATATTGCAACAAATCCATTAAAAGTAGAAAGTGTTAAATGGAGAAAGGTATGATAAAATCTATCTTCAATTATACTAGACATTATTTAAGAGATAACTTAGATAACTTTCTAAAATAAGAGAAGTTGAGAAATCCTTGAACTATTGGAATTTGAATATCGATTAGGATCTTTACTAATCCTACTAGAATGCAATCTCATTAAAAGATATAAATAGATTTGAAGATATTGATTATTTGGTAGAGATGAAAGAAATATTGAAGTTAGGATTGAAATTGATTTTCAATTTGAACAAAGAAAAGCAATAGGAAAAAAATTCAAAATAATAATGAAAGAAATTTTGATAGGATAGCCTAGGGAATAAGTCTAATTTAGGTTTATTATCTCCAATGATTGAAGCATCACTATATTTATAGAGTGCAATAACTATCCTAAGTTATTCTTATTAGTGAACATACATTAGTTTTCTGTGTTTGCCATTATGATTGGAAGGGTACTTCTTTTTGCATCTACTTTTCCTTTCTTTAGAACTGCTCTGATACCAACTAATGCCTCATTGCTAGATTAGGTAATATAATCCAATGCTAAGTGTTACTGTAGAACTTAATACAAGATTAATGAGTCTTAACCCACTATTAAGTAGTACGGGGATCCAAGAATCCTAAGTTGGAAAATAGATGCATAATATAGTAAGGATATATACCATTCTAGCCATCCCAATAAGAAAGGAAAATACTTTAATGAAAAGAAAAGTAAAACATCCAGATATAATGACACTCATCCTCATGGGAATGAAAAAGTAAAATGACTAAAAGAAAGATAAGCTCAAAGATGTCTCCAAGGCTGCTCCTTAGATCCAGATCCAAGCTCTCAGATTGGATTACTAATAAGCTCCTAGATCTTTTATATTTTGATTCGAATATAGTAGGGCACAACCTATAAGAGAAAAATAAGTGGTTAGAATTATAAATTCTAACTATATTTTAAGGCATCGAAGTTATTTTTAATTAAAGGATATCATATTTATCATTTACATTGTAAAAGTGGTGTATAATGCATTAAAAATGGAAAGCTTGAAAATAACTAAAAAATAACAAGATAAGTAAAAATAAGTACTGATAGAGCTGCTCAAAACCTACATCTAATATTTGAAGTAAAAAGAGCATGTACTAATATACATACAAGTGTGCACAAGCAAGTAAATACAAGAAAAAATATATCTAATAGGATATATACAGAGTGTAAAAGTAGTGCAAAGAAATGTAAATATAAGCTATAAAATTAATATATTGTAGTAAATGTAAAAATTGAACTATACATAAGTAAATAAATTATAAGGTATGAAAGTAAAGTGATTTTAGTCTCAAGAACTGAATAAACTGTATGGTATAGTAAGAAAACTATATAAAGTACACAATTACTAAGATTATGTCAAATATAATGTTAATTAATTTATCTTATTTAAATGTGTTATGCACGCAAAGTTATAGAACAATAGAGGAGTTAGGCATGTCTTCTAGCAATATGTAAGCAAGGATTTACCATGGCCTATAACAGATGTAAAATACACATTTGCGCTTCCATGTAAGTGTACGTGGTCTGAAGTAATAAGTGGAAGTTTAGTTTCGAGATTTATCATCCTTTGGGAATAGTGGTTTTGATACTAAGTTTTATCTTCTTTCAATAATGTTTAGAAGATTGATTTTTGATTTGAGTTGGTTCCTAAATTAACAATACAAATTACCTTAGGATGATATATAATTTGTTCAAGAGTAGAGAGTTGGAGTTTCATTGAAGTACTTGAAAGGACTTGGTGTTGTCACTTCAATATTTAAATATATAAATTGATTTTTCCATGCCCAATTAAATCAAGTGAGCATTGTTAGAATTGGAGTTAACTTCCAATTACAATAGGTTCAAATTTAGTGCAACATGGAGAACTCCCCTTGGGGTTTTACCTCGGCACCTAAGCCTTTATGAGATCATTGTTTAAATTTATCTTTAATTTCCTACGTCTAGGTTACCAAATATTTTATTTTAATTGTTATATCTCACAAATATGATTTCCATCAACATTGCATCATGTGCTTACACACGTGGTTTAGCTAGATGAGATGAAGCATTGGGTCAATGGACTATATCACATCACCCATTGGATTTCGAATGTCCTCTCTTCCCTTCTACTTTGCTGAGTAGCAAAGCAGTTGATGGGAACTTGGTTCACTAGCTTCAAATCACTTGGTAGAGCTCTTAAAGAAAGGTGCAAGTGAGCTTGATAACTTGTCACATAGTTCTCAGCTCTACTTGCATTACCTTCCTTGCTCATGTCCAATTGATGAGCTAGGAACTCAAGTTCATTTCTTAATTGATAATTCATTAAAGTTTTACTTTAGCAAAGAATTTTGACAAAGTTTCATCCAGGACTCCATTCATAATAATAATAATAATCAGAAAAATAGAAATCATTCATATTCATTCAAACATCTTCCATTACAACACCAATTCTGCCTTACATTTTCCTTCAAATACATCCCAACCTTCTCCAAAGGGATTTAACCTTTCATTACAGAATAAATAAAAGCATACATGCAAAAGGAAGTAAGCCTTGATATTGGTTTACAACAAAAAATAATCAAAAATAGTTTAGAAAAAGTACTAGGAAATACCTAGAGGTTTTTTAGGGTTCTCTTGATCTTTCTTATGCACTTCTACTTGACTTCTCCTCTTTTCCCTTGCTGTCTTCTTCTCTTGACTCTTCACGATCTACTACTTGCCCCTTGGAGAGTTCTTCTCTTTTTCCTCCTACAGCCTTTCCATTTAGTCTTTTGAATATGCAAATTAGAACCTTTCTTTGGTCTGAAATCAGCCTTTAAATAGGGGAATTTTTAGCCCCCATGCATTAATCACCAATGGCCCTTCATATTCATCTACTTTAATGAAAGCCATTTATTTTATTTTGTAAAATCACTTGGGATTCATCAGAGTTATTGTTTAACTCAGGTTTTAAGAGGCAGGGGAAAGCCAAAGGTCTCAATTTTTGGCCTCCCCTATGTTGCATTCAATGCAGATACTTGAGTTTTCTGTAGCGGGCGCTGTGGCACGCTGTAGTAGCCTTGATTCAAATATTATTCCACTGTGGTGCACTGCAGCAGCTGAAGTTCAAATACTGTTCCACTATATATTTCACTCGTTTACCTTGAGGCCGCTGCTTATCCGTTGTGGCACGCTCAAGACGCGCTGCGTCGGTTAGACTTTCATAAAAGTAGAATAGTAACTGTTCAATAAACTCACATTAGGTTTTCATAAATAATCAAAAATTCCACCGTGGCGTGATGCGGCGGTCAAACTGCCGTGAACGCATAATAGTAACTGTTCAATTAGTTCACATAAGGTTTTTCATGATTAATTAGATATGCCGTTGTGGCGCGCTGCGGCGGGCTGCAGCAGTTTTGTCATAGGTCTGTTATAATCCTTATAAGGCATGGCGCCCTATGGCACACTGGGAGCGCATTGTGGCGTACTTGGAGCATGTAGCAGCAGTTAATCTTTCGAGAAAGCGGGTTGGCACTGTTCACTTATTCATATAACATTTTAATATTACTCCCGGAAAATGATGCTATGGCCCGCTGTGGCACGCTGCAGTGATCTTTTCTAGGCCTTCAGGTATGTTTCTAGGTGAGGGAATTTAGTGGACCGCCATGGCGCGATGTGGTGAGCTGCGGCGTGCCACAACAATTTTCATCCAGAATTGTTCAATTTAGCTCAAGCTTGCCCTTTTCTTTTTTTTTTCTAAAAATACATAAATTCTTCTCAAAGTATACTGATTTATATGATTTTTTGAATATTTTAATACTTAATTTTTCCACAGTGCACTGAATTCTTGAAGGTTAGGAGCTGCAGCGCACCGCAGTGCCCAATGGATATCAGTGCTGTTCCAAGACTCGATCTAAAGAAATGGGGGGGGGGGTATTTTTGACATTTAAGGGTTCAAAATAAACCTAAGTACTTAAGGCTAAGTGCTGAGAAGAAATGTAAGGCTTTTGCAATCAGTTTGGAGGTTTTAGTGGCTGTGGAAAGGAAAACTCTAGAAGGAACCCTAAGGGAGCTGCTATCCAGGGCAAGTTTTGCATGGTGGTGAAGTAACTCCAAGTGCACAGCCTCTATTCCTCCTCTCCATTCTAGAGTAAGAGCTTAAGCAGTTTGTGCTAAGGTGATAGCTTTCTATAAACTATGTAATTCTTGAAGTATTTCATAGTGGATTTTCTTGTTGGTGTGGCTCTGTGGTTTTTCCCATTCTTAGGTTTTCCACGTATATCCTTATGTTTTGGATGATTATATGTGCTGCGTTCCTTTATTATTGTGATTTTATGATTTCTAAGCTAGCTCAGTAACTGTTAACACACCCTGATCCTCAAAGGCTTTAAACTTTGGTTTGATAGTGTGCATTACAAGTGGTATTCCACATTGCTTCCCTTATGCTCACAACTAGTAATATCAGAGCATTTTGTTCTTTGTCTTGCTGTTAAGGAGGGTTTGTTTGTTTGAGTGGGAGCAACGACTGAAGAAAAATAAGACACAAGATTGAGAAGTTCAGCAGGATGAACTTTGCATTCTAGAAAATGCAAATGGAAGATTTTCTCTACCAAAAAAAGTTGTATATTCCGTTGAAAGGAGCCGATAAGAAACCTGGAACTGTGACTGATGAAGAATGGGAGGTTCTTGATAGAATTACTTTGGGTTTGATTCACTTATCACTATCTTCTTCTATTGCTTTTAATATTATTAATGAGAAAACTACTGTAGATCTCATGAATGCTCTAACGAGGATGTATGAGAAGCCGTCAGCTTCGAATAAGGTTTTCTTGATAAAGAGACTGTTCAATATGAGGATGATGGATGGCCATTCAATGACTGAACAGCTCAATGGGTTCAACACCACGATGAGCCAGTTGAGTTCGCTGGGCATCAATTTTGATGATGAGGTCTGAGCTTTATTGTTCCTATCTTCATTACTAGATAGTTGGGATGGGCTGGTTACAGTCATACGCTATATATCAGGGAATACATTGTTGAAGTTTGATGACATCATTGGGCTTGTCTTAAATGAGATGGTTCAAAAGAAAACTCATGGAGAGGCATCTACCACAGCACTGAATGGAGTAGAGGAAGACATGCTGAGAGGAAACATACCAGGAATAGGTCCATGTCTCGGAGAGGTAAATCAAGACCCAGAAAAGCAAAGTCGGATTATTGGAATTATGGAAAGGCAGGTCACTTCAAGAAGGACTACCCTACTTTGAAGAAGCCAATTTGTGGTGGTAAGATGATGAACCCCACTATGAATGTTTCAGCTGAGGAGGATCAGGATGCTTTGATCCTCTTACTAGACAACATGGAGTCTTGGGTTGTGGACTTGGGAACCTCTTTTCATGCAATTCCATTGAGGAGTGCCTTGAAGAACTACACCAAGTGTGACTTGAGGAAAGTGTATCTTGGAGATGATAAGGCATGTGACATCATAGGCAGAGCTGACATGGATGTAAAGCTACCAAGCGACGCTATTTGGAAGCTTAAGGATGTTAGACATGTGCCATATCTAAGGAGAAACTTGATCTCAGTAAGCCAACTAGGAAGAGAAGGCTACAGCACTTGTTTCATAGGAGACTCATGGAAGGTCACCAAGGGTGTACTCATTATTGCACGGGGCAGTATGGAAGGTACAGTTTACTTGATCAATAAAGTGTCTAATACTATTGCAACTGTAGAGAAGATAGATGTAGATCTATGGCACCAGAGGCTTGGCCATATGAGTGAAAGGGGGCTGAAATTCTTTCAGTCAAAGCGGAAGCTCCAAGGGATGAAATCAATGGATTTGGATTTCTGTGAAGATTGTGTGTTAGGCAAGCTGAAGAAAGTTTCATTCTCCAAGGTTGGAAGGGAGCCCAAAAGCAATAAATTAGAGTTGGTACATGCAGATGTGTGGGGATTAGCTCCTACATCTTCCATAGGTGGAGCAACATACTTTGTCACCTTCATTGATGATCATACAAGAAAGGTATAGGCTTACTTTCTAAAGCACAAATTTGATTTATTTGATGTGTTAGGAAAGTGGTTAGCTTTGGTGGAGAATGAGATAGGCTTAAAACTGAAATGCTTAAGGTTTGACAATAGCGGCGAGTACTGTAGAAAGGAGTTCAATGAGTTTTGTGCCTTGAGAAGAATCAAGAAGGACTTCATAGTCCCTAGAACACCGTAGCAAAATAGTGTTGCAGAATGGATGAACCATGTAATCACAGAGAGAGCCAGAAGCATGAGATTGTACACAGGTCTCCCAAGGCAGTTCTGGGTGGAAGCCATTAACACAGATGCTTATTTATTCAATAGGGGACCTTCGGTACCCTTGAATGAAGGAATCCCCAAGGAAGCTTGGACCAAAAAAGAGGTAAAGTTGAACCACCTCAAGGTAATTAGATGCTCATCCTATGTGTATATTGATGCAGGATCCATGAGCAAACTTGATTCTAAGGAGATTAAGTGCACATTTGTTGGACATGGTGCGGGAGAGTTTGGTTACATATTCTGGGACAATCTGAGCCAGAAAATCATCAAGAGTAGGGATGTCACTTTCAATGAAAGTGAGATGTATAAGGATTGTATGGGAGCCAAGGCTGATTCCAAAGATGCTTCAGATGAAGAACCCTGACACATAGAGATTGATGATAGCATTGAGCCAGGTGTTAGAGAAGCTCAAGAGGGTGTCAATGTTGAACCACAAACACTTATGTTAAGAAGATCCACAAGAGTATCCAGACCACCACAAAGGTATTCTCCTTCCATATTTTATATGTTGCTAATAAATGGTGGTGAACCAAAAAGCTTGGAAGAGGTACTTCAGGTTAAAGATTCAATCAAGTAGGAGGTTGCCATGAATGATGAGATGGCATCACTCTTGTTAGATTGGACATGGGAGTTGGCACCCTTACCAGTTGGGAAGAAGGCCCTTCAAAACAAGTGGGTTTACCGAGTGAAGGAAGAGCCAAATGGAAGTAAGCACTATAAGGCAAGTCTTGTAGTAAAAGGTTTCCAACAAAGGCATGGGGCTAACTACAGTGAGATCTTCACCCCAGTTCTAAAGTTGAAAACCATCAGGGTTGTACTGAACATAGTAGTAGTTGAGGATTTGCATTTAGAGCAAATGGATGTTAAAACTTCATTCATTCATAGAGAACTGGAAGAGGAGCTTTACATGCAATATCTAGAAGGGTACAAGGCTCTAGAAAAAGGAAAGTCTGAGCCCTTATGGCTTGAAGCAGGTGCCAAGGCAGTGGTACAAAAGATTTGACAGGTTCATGCCAGAATCTAAATATAAGAGATGTCAGACAAATCACTACTGTTACATAAAGTAGTGTAAGTCCCCCTATATTATCCTATTGATGTATGTGGATGACATGTTGATCGTAGGATCAAAAATGGAGGAGATAAAGATGTTGAAAGAGTTTATGTCAAGGGAGTTTGACATGAAGGGATTGGGGCAGGCCAAGAAAATTCTTGGAATGAGAATCAATAGGGAAAGAAGTGTAAGAATTCTGAAGTGTTGTAGAAGGAATATGTTGAAAAGGTACTGAAAAGATTCAACATGAATGAAGCAAAAATAGTGGGCACTCCCCTAGCAAGTCACTTTAGCCTATCAAAATAATAGATTCAGAAGTCTGAAGAGGAGAAGGAACATATAATGAAAGTTCCTTATGCTTCAACAGTTGGGATCTTGATGTACGTAATGATCTGCATGAAACTGAACATTGCCCATGCAGTGGGAGTGGTCAGCAGTTTCATGGGAAACCCTGGAAAGCATAATTGGGATGTGGTCAAGTGGATCTTAAGGTATCTGAAAGGTACAGTAGGCAAAGTATTACACTTTGGAAGATTTGACATTATTTTACAAGGATATGTAGATTTAGGTCTTGTAGGAAATGTTGAAAGCATAATAAGCACTATAGGCTATGTCTACACATTAGGAAGTGTGGCAGTGAGCTGGATATCTAGGCTACAAAATATCATGTTGTTATCTATCATGGAGGTGGAATATATTACCATTACAGAGGCAAGTAATGAGATGATTTGGTTGAAGGGATTCAAGGCAAAACTGTGCAAGGAACAGAAGGATGTGAGGATCTACAGCGATAGTATGAGCACCATTCATCTGGTGAGGAATGTTGCATTTCATGCCAGGACAAAGCACATTCAACTCCATTGCCATTTCATCCAGACACTATTGAAAGAAGGACAACTTGGATTGGAGAAGATCCATACTTCTAAGAATCTAGCTGATATGCTTACTAAAGCAGTAACATTGGATAAATTGAAGCTATGTGCAGCTTCAGTTGGCCTCAGAATGTGAAGAGAGAGCAGTGGTGAGCCACACCACAGTCTTTGACAGACACAGAAAAAGATAATGAAGGGTCTATGAAGGAAAGGAGGGAAGTTTTGCTGAAAGTCTCCAAGTGGGAGATTGTTGTATTGTGGAGACTTTAGTGCCCAGGAATAACACAGACGCTGTAGTGCACCCAGGAAGTCCCAGCTCGAGGCGGAGGCACTGTCGCGCACCTCAGCGGTCAAAAACAAAGTAGGCAGGGCTGTAGAGCGATGCGGTAGAAAATGGTGCTACCGCACACCGCAATGACACTCATCCCAAAAGCTTGACGCTACTGCGCACTGCAGCGGGTCTAAACTCGAGAGCCTAGTGCTGCAGCGCATCACAGCGCCCTGCAGAATTTTGCTTTCATTCTAGGTTTTGCTTTAAGCAAATTTGGGAGCATTTTTGACTTTTGGGGTTCAAAATAGAGCTGACTACTTAAGCCTAAGTGTTGGAAGAAAACCTAAGGAATTGGCATATAAAATTTGGAGGCTAAGGCTGCTTGGAAAGAGAAGAAACCTAAGCTAACCAACGTTAGGGAGCTGCTATGCAAGAATGATCTTGCAGGTTGGAGGAGAAATTCCAGGAGATAGCTGCTTCTTCTTTTATCTATTATAAGAGTAGAGCTACAGATCTTGTGTTGAGGTGATACAGTTCTTATAACTTTGTAGACTTTAACTTATTTTCTAGTGGATTTTCTCATTGGTGTGGTTTCATAATTTTTCTCATTCTTGAGTTTTCCACATATATCTTTGTGTTTGGATGATTGTATGTGCTGCAATCTTTGTATTACAATTTTGTGATTTCAAGACCCACTACAAAGGATTTAAATTTGATTATATGTGCTATAGAGATTGAGTTTCAAATGAAATCTACTATAGAGCAACATGGCAGATTAATTAAAATTCAATTCTTTTGACTAAGTTCCATGAATGTCGCCTTGGCGCGCTGCGACACACTATGGTGCGCTTCAGCGGTATTTTTCTAGATCTTCAGAAATGCTTCAGAGTTTTGCCGTCTGTTCTCTTGCCGCTAGGGCGCGCCGTGCTGTGCGACAGCGGTTTTGTTTCAAAATTTTATGTTTTTCCCAGATTCTTCTTTTATTGTTCTTTTGCCTGAAAATGTTGAAAAAACTCATCAAAGCAAGCTATTCTAACACGAAATCATAAGTATTTCTCCTTTAATTTATTATAACTTTTGGACGTATCACACCCCTACACTTAGATTCTTGCTTGTCCTCGAGTAAGCTCAAAAATAATTTTCTAATTTTTTTATAAGATTTAATTATAGGAGATAATGTAAAGTTTCTTGTCATTTAAATTTTGCTTAATTGAAGTGATTTACAGATATTCAGCCACTAATAAATTCCAAGCTCAATTTTCACTCAGTTGCTTTTCTAGTCTCTAATTTTAAGTTTATGATGCTACTTCTTAATTAGGGGGGGGGGGGGGGGGGGTAGTTCTCTAGGAATTCTTAATTAAGCTAGGCTTGAGTGAGTGACTAGAGAGATTTAAGCCATGTGTTCTCCTTCTTATAAATCATAAAGAACAATTCAAATTTAGGAGAGATATTTTTCATCATTCTATTTTTCTCAGATTTTTATACTTTAGGAGAGATATTTTTCTTCTTCCCTGATTTTGTTATTTTGGGATCCTTGTTCAGCTCAAGGGAGAGATATTTTTCTTCATTCCTATCTCAGTTTTTTGTGATCGTGAAGTCTTACAAGAGCCTAGCACACTCATAAGTTCACTCAATCCATGCCATTCATTAATTTAGTTCCTCAAGTTTTCCCACCCCACACTTGGACTTTTAGCATCGATCTTGTTAAATATTTGGAGACTTGATGCAACCAAGGATTATCACATTATTTGGAAGGTGTTAGGGCTGTTAATTAGTTTTATCACTTTTTATTAAGTAACTTTTAATAACATTATTTTTCACAATTGAATTTTCTATTGAATCCATGGTATTTGAGTATTTAGAAAGTCCAAAATTTATTCATTCAAAAAGAAAAACAACATACAAATGGAACATAAAGGAAAATCAACAAAAATAAAATGTTAAAACAAAAATAAATAAAAAACAAAAACAAAAAAAAACAAAAACAAAAACAACCTTATAATTCATTCTTCATCATCATCATCATCATCTTCTTCTTCTTTTTCTTCACCCACATCTTGGTAAGTATAGTCCAATGGCCAAGGGGTATTTGGAATGGGGTCGCCAACTGGGGGCTGCGGTAGTCTAGATTTGCCCGGTCCTTCGTGCAAATTCCACCCTTGGAACATTGCTCCAAGGGCTTCATGGAATCATACTAGGAATGGTGCTGCCGGGTAATTTTTGCCTTGCAGAACCACATGTTTGTTGCCATTACCTTCCCCAAATCCATTTGATGAGCGTAGATCTGCGTGATCAGCTTCTCTAAAAATGTTTGGCCGGTGGACATCGAGGCTTCTCCTTCTTCTCCCCTCCTCTTCTTGGTCCTCTTTCCCTCATGGGAGCGGGCATTTAGATTTGTACGCTTAAGAAGAGCACGAGGAGGGACGGTGATATCGGTGGATAGCAATTTGACCCCTTGGGCCACACAAATTCCAAAAATTAACAACCTAAAAGCAAGTGCAGTACAAGACCCAGTCAGGGCATTCTTGAGCTGCTCAAGAATAGTGCTGGAGATGTGAATCTCCCTAGATCGGGTCACCTAACTGAGATGCCTAGATGGCATGATGAAGCTGGAAATAAAAACGTGCCAAGCACTGCTCGAGTTTGTGAGAAGGGTTCGAGGAATATTGGCAAGATTTCCTCTCTAGCCTACGTAGTCGTGGGTGAGTTCGCATGTAGCAACAGCTAGGTCGTACTGCGTTCCTACGAGGGCAAGGTAGGAACACTCCGCTACCTCCCTTAATCCATAAAATTGCTCGATTTGCTCGAGCCCGAAAACTACTCCCTTCCACTGCACAGTAATTTTATGTCCAACTGCGTTAATTGCATTGGCATAACCTCTTGGATGATGGATGGGTAGGAATTGGTTTGAGAGCAAACCATCTTCTCCCATCCCCGTGGCAGAATTTGTTCGTGGCTCATGAGGAAGAGACAACCAAACCCTCTCTCCAAAATCAGTTTCCACTTTGAAGTGACTTGGTTGAACCGCTATTCAGCTTCAATGGAGGTAAACCTCTTCTTGTTATAGGTCCCGCTAGCTGTGGGAGCTGCAGCCTCCTTGCTTGAAACAATTTTCTTTCTAGAAGGCATTTCTATTTAAATGAGGTTTAAGAATTTAGAGTGGAAGAGTGCAAGAGGTTTGGAGAAATATTGGAGTGGAAGAGTGCAAGAGAGATGTATAAGCATCAGCAAGTGAGTACCCCCCCCCCCTTTTATACATGTTTAAATACCCAAAAAGTTTGGAAGGACTTCCCAAATAAATCAACATTAAGGCTAAATTAATGAAGGTTAAAGCAGTTTTTTAATCATGCCACTAATGTAATATCAACTCAGCCATTAAAAGAAGGAAAAACAACAACTTTTAGCACATATGTTTCAGATTTTGAGCCCCAAGGTGCGCTGTAGCAATTTTGACTACATTGGGACTCCAAGCAGTCAATATCTACTCCGGCTGTACGCCAGATGCGGTGGCATGCTCTAGCGCCTCAGATTTATAAAACTTTTTCATGTGCCTAAGTCTGTTACAATGCATTGTAGCAACGAAATCCGCTGCGGTGCACTATAGCACCTAAATCCGCTGCAGTGCCCTATGGCGGCGAAATCCGCTGCAGTGCGCTATAGCATTTTCTAAGCAGTATTTTTCCAGCATTAAATTGGCTTCTAGAATTCTTTTGTTCAGTTGTGCTAGGTTGTTTTATTTAATTTTATATATACATACATACATATATATATATATATATATATATATATATATATATATATATATATATATATATATATATATATATTAGTTTTCTATCCTAACTAAATGCTCCTTAGTCCAAAAGTAAACAAAACAAAAATTAGGTTGCCTCCCAAGAAGCATTTATTTTAACATCTCAGCCTAACAAGTTTAAGATTTTTAATATATTGAATTGCTTGGAGGTATCTCTTTCCAAATTTTTGAGGTGAAAGGGTGAGCTCCAGTATTGACCATGCTGAAACCCTCAACTTTTTCCTTCCGCTTATCCTTTACTTTTATCTCACAGTTGTGTTCATAGGTTCCCTTCTTTTTCCTTCTCCCTCTCATAGTTTTCTATTTTTTTTTTATTAGCCCTTCTTTGACACTTCTTCCAGATGAGGTATCCAAATCACTTACAGAACTAGCTTGACTTAATTTCTCCCCATCACCTTCCAGCTTCAAATTGGGGTTTTTGGTCAAATTTTTCTTATTCCATTCAGCCCTTATATTTTTTTCTTTAAATTTTGAGGCCGTTAAGTAAATGATTCCTTCCGGGCCATTTACTCTCACCATCATCATCCCTCGTTCTACATCTATTATGGCTTTTGAACTAGCAAGGAAAGGTCTCCCTAAAATGATAGTGGAGTTTTCACTCCATCTGTCCCATTCACAAATAATGAAATTTTTAGGAATCACTAAACTTCATATTCCTACCTAAACATTTCTCACAATTCCTAAGGGAGTCATAGAGTCAATATTAGAAGATTCAAAAATTATATGGGTTTCATGCATTTCCTTTACTCCAAGCTAGGTGATACGTGTATAGGCATTACATTGACAGAAGCCCCTAATCACACAAGGGACCTAAAAAGACTTCAACTTCAATGACACATGGAATGTTCATCTTCCCCGGATCAACTCTTTTTATGGCTCTTCTCTTGTTTTCTACAATCTCTACAGACAAAAGATTTTATATATAATCAGTTTTGGCAGTGTCTGAGTTCATTACACTCACCGTTTCTCTTGGGTTTACTTCAGTCGAGCTTGGGAGCATCCCTTGTTGCCGAGTAGACAGCTGTTAGGAAATTTGTCCTAATTGAACTTCAATATTCCTAAGAGATACCTTAATTCCTTGAATTGCGATCCCGTGCTAATTCATGGTCAACTCAGTTCTTTTCATAAATTAAAATTTTTTGTTTTAAAGGCCAAAAAGGATTCTTCTAACCCTGGTTCCTGATTTTTATGTTGCTTATAAGAGTTGTTGAAATTTTGAGTTTGCATATTTTCTGGTTGGAGCTATAATTTCCTTGAGAATTCCCCTCACTCCAAGAAAAGTTTGGATGGTTCCTCCACCCTATATTGTATGTATTAGAGTAAGAGTTGTTGTGTGAGTTATTATTATTTCTTAAGAAGTTAACTTGTTCAGTGTATGACGGTGTGAAAGGGTTATTTAGATTATAGTTTTCACTAGAGTGTTTTCGCATGCACAGTTCACAACTGATTTCTTGGACACTGTTCACATTCATATTTTCAATCCTTTATTTAAGGGCAAAAATTTCATTTTGAAGTGCAGAAATATGGTTGGTTTCAAGTATTTGATTGGCTTCTCGTTTACCTTGATTAAGCCTTTTAGTAGGCCATTGATAAGCATTATTAGCCATTTCCTCTAAAAGCTCATAAGCTTCCTCCTAGGTTTTTATTACTAAGGGACCCTACATCAATGAGTGTGCTCATTGGTGTGTTCATCCCATTATAGAATATTTGAACTTGCATCCATTAAGGGAACCCATGATGCGGGCACCTCCATAGGCATTCCTTAAATCTTTATCAGCTGTCATACAAAGTCTCACCCTCGAATTGGTTGAAATTGGTTATCTCAATTTGCAACTGGGCTATTTTTGCAGGAGGGAAATATTTGGCTAGGAATTTCCTAGCCAAATTATCCCAAGTGCAAATAGAATCACCCAGAAGTGAACTGAGCCAACTCTTGACTCTATCTCTAAGTGAAAATGGGTAAAGCCATGGCTTAATGGAGTCTTTAGAAATGCCGTTATATCTGAATGTGTCACAAACCTCAAGGAAGTTTGAGAGGTGTGAATTAGGATCTTCCATGGCTCCTTCGAATTGGTTATTTTGAATCATGCTAAGTATTGAGGGTTTGATTTCAAAGTTATTTGCTTCTATATTCGGTCTTGCAATCGCATGAGGGATACCTCTAACAGTAGGCAGTGCATAATCTCTTAACATTCTAATCCTTGGTTCTTCTAATGGGTTTGCTTCTATGTTTTCTATTTCAGCCTGATTTATATTCAATTGGTTTTGCTCTCGCCTAGCTCTCAGATAAATTCTCTCAATTTTGGGATCAAATAATATGTCAATGTTATCTCTCCAATTCATACAGTTCAAAGTTTGGCAATTCAATTAAACAACAAAGAGAACAATTATAGCAATTTAATTCAGCAATTCAACAGTAGTAACAGAAGCAACTAAATTACTATCTAAATTAACACTACAATTAGCAATGATATAATCACAAAAAGTAATAAGTATATGCAAATTAAGGAAAATTCTAAATCACTATTGACTTGTAGATTGTTCTTAATACAAAACTAATACCATTCCCCGGCAACGGTGCCAAGAACTTGACAGACCTAAAAATACTCGTATGTGCTTGCACGCAAGTGTACGTGGTCCGATCTAATAATGGAAGGTAAGTTTTGGATTTTATCATCCTCAGGGAATGGATGATTTTGATACTAAGTTATATCAATTTTTAATAATGTTTAGATAAATGAGTTTCAGTTTTGATGGTTCCTAACTCAAGCATGCAATGATCTTAATTAAAGATACTATTTGATAAAGAAGGAAGAGTTGGGTTTACATTATGCTAGTGGTTAGGGACTAGTGTCATATTCAAATCATGCAATTTATAATGTACTTGTTTTCATGCCAATTTATCAAGTGAACATTGTTTTCCTTAGATTGGTCCTCTAATTCCGACAAGATAGTGCATGAGATGAACACACTAGGGTTCTATCTCAGCACACAGACTCTCATGAGATCGCAATTTAAATTATTAAGAACTCCTATGTCTAGGGTACTAAAATAGTCTTTTATTTCGACGATCACACAAGCATTGATTTCCACTAGCTAGCATCACGTGCTATATGCACAGTTCAGATAAGGAAGTTGATTTATCGAGCTACATGAACTATCTCTTATCATCCATGAGAACTCAATGAGTCCTCTTCCTCCTTTCACATCTGCTGAGTCGCAAAGCTCTATTAGTGGCTCTTGGCTCACATGCATCATCCTCTTGACTGAGCTCAAGGAATGGTGCAATTAGGCTCAAGAGCTTTGTCACATAGCTCTCAGCACTAGCCACACATACCTATGCTTATGCCAATTGGTGAGCTAGGGAGCACAAGAATATTAATGTTGCTTAATCAATTTTCCATTTCATTCCTGAGGCATTTTACATCGATAATCCTCGCTCAGCGAACATTTGTTTGCTGCTAGAACCTTTATGTGTATTCCCTTTAGGCTTGAAGTGTTTAGTTGGATGAGCATTATTTCCATTAGAAACATTTAAAAAAAAAACACATATTTGCAATCATTCCACTATATGCATTCACAAGGACAAATCTCGATGAACATTTAATGCATATTTTATTTCATTGTAAGAAAAAACATACAACACCATTGTCCCATACATTTCACATGACTACAGCCCAACCCTCCCCAAGGAAAGCTTAGCTCTCCATCATAATAGAAAATAAGAAAAAAATGTACAAGAAATAGAACCTTTTCATGGTTCAATCTAGAAGAAAATAAAGAGAAAAGTTCAGGAGAATACTAGTAACTGCCCTTTCATGGCATTAGCTAGTTCTTCCCCTTGGCCTTTCTATCTTCTTTCCCTTTAGTTTCTTGGTGGTAATCCTCCTTTTCCTTCTCTTGAGTGGATCTCTTCTCCGCTTCTTGGTGAGGGCCTCCTTCTCTTCTTTTACAGCAAACTTAGAATTCTAATCAATGAATATCAAAAAGAGGAACCCTCTTTACATCTTGCATGGCAGCTTATATAGATGAGCCTCCAGCCCCTTTTCCATTAATTTTGCTCACCCTTTCCAACTCCAAATTTTAATGGCTTGCCATTATCATTTATTCCAATATTCCCTTCAGACACAGCAAGACTTTAATTATTTGGAGTTTCCAAACAGTTGGGGAAGGCAACGTTGTAGCACTTCAATTTTCGGCCTTCACTATGCTGTCATTAATGCTCATTTTCTGGCAGAAAATGCGGCGGGCGCTGGAGCGTGCGACAGCGCGCTACAGCATCTCTGTTTCGGCATATCCCCATTGTGGCACGTTGTAGCACTTCAATTTGAATCCCCCCCACCCCGCTGTAATGCGCTATGGCGGAATAATTAAATTTCATTTAAATTATTATTCCGCAGCGGTGCATTGTAGCGATTGAGTTTTTAATGAGGCCCTCTAGAGCGTGTTGTGGCGGATCCATTAAATAATATTTGATTTTCGTTCTGCCATGGCGCGCTGTAGCACTTCAGTGTCAAATCGACCCTCACTGCAGCACGCTATGGCGGAACAATTAAATTTCATTTAAATGATTATTTTGTCACGGCACACAGTAGCGATTGAGTTTCAAATGAAGCCCGTTATAGTGCGCTGCGGCAAATTAATTAAAATTCATTTCTTCTGACTAAGTTCCATGAATGCTCCCCTGGCATGTTGTGGCACGCTTCTACGCTGTGTTATGCTTCTGCGGCATTATTCCAGACTAAGTTCCATGAATTATCTCTTATCACCCACGAACAAGCAGCCAAGTTGAGGTTTCTAATAAAGAGCTAAAGAAAATTCTAGAGAAGGCGGTGAGCAAAAAAGATTGTACTTCCAAACTACAAGATGCCCTATGGGCATATAAAACTACATTTAAAACTCCCTTATGAATGTTCCCATACAAACTTATGTATGGAAAATCCTGCCATTTACCAGTAGAACTGGAACACCGTGCATTTTGGGCTATAAAAAAACTGAACTTCAATTTTAAACAAGCCGGAGAACGAAGCATTCTGCAACTAAGTGAACTTGGTGAAATCCGGCATAATTCTTATGAAAGTGTAAGAATCTATGAAGATAAAACCAAAAAATGGCATGATAAGTTGATTAAACCAAAGTATTTTCAACCTAGGATGAAAGTTCTCCTATTTAATTCAAGGTTGAGATGATTTTCAGGAAAGTTAAAATCAAGGTGGACTGGTCCTTTCACTATAGAAAAAATCCATCCCCATGGAGCAATAGTCATTACTCCAAGAGATGGTACATTTGAGGTAAATGGGCAGCATTTAAAACCACACTTGGAAGAAGAAAATATGCAGGAAAAAGGAGGATGGACGTTGCAAGACCTTCCTGTGGAAGGAATCACATAGGTGAAACTACAGGCGTCAGGATGACAACATTAAAAGAAGCGCTTGGTGGAAGGCAACCCATGTTAATAAGGTTGTTGTAGTTCTTTTTATTTTTGTATTTTCTTTTCATTTTCTTGTTATTTTTATTTCTTATACTCTTTGATCTTTATTTGAATAAATCATGGAATTTCACTATCCCCATGTGTTGCTATGAAAATTTAAGCTGCTTACATCATAAATTATATCTGAAAGTTTAAATTAATGGTGAAATTTTTATCTTGATAATTTTCTTAAACATCATATGATAAAACAAAAAAAGGACAGCACTAAAACTTTCTGAACCAAATGTTCTTCCCAAAAACTACTTGAGTCTCCAAGAAAATCTAAATGAAATGATGCTTAGGATCTTAAGTATAGGGGTGGGGAATCTAAGGAGCTTGGCTAAGAATGGTAAGAAATGGGTGAACCTAAGATTGTGCTAGGCTTCTATAGGACTTCATACTAACAAAGAATTGAAATAGGGATAAAGAAAAATATCTCTCCCTTGAGCTGAATAAGAAAATAAAACAAAAATTAGGGATGATAAAAAGTATCTCCCCTAAATGTTGAAATGTTCATTATGATTTATAAGAAGAAGCACTTATGGCACACAAATCTAATTCACTCATTCATGCTTATCTTATCTAAGAATTCTTAGATAACTTCCCCCCTAATTAAGAAATAGCATTACAAATTAAAAATTGGAGATGAGAAAGGCAATTAAGGAGCTGCACTTGAGTTTGGAATTTATTAGAAGTTGAATTTCTATAAATCACACTGACTAAGCAAACAATGAGTTGATAAAACACTTCACATTGTACTCATAACTAAATTCCATAACTCTAATTTCAAACAAATCATTTTGAGCTTACTTGAGGACGAGCAAAAAATTAAGTGTGGGGGTGTGATAAGTTTAAGATTTATGATAAAATAAGAGAAGAAATACAAATACTTTTAATCTTGAATGGTGTACTTTAATTGGTTTCTCACAATTTCAGTATAAAAAAGAGGAGCTGAGCTAAATATTGGCAAAACAAAAAATCTGGAAGAAAACCATCACAACGCACCCAGACATGCCATAGCGCCCTCAAGCGGGTACAAACCCGAGAGCTCGGCTCTACTACACGCCACAGTGGAACTCCCCAAGCTCAGATTCAGAAGGCATTTAAGGTAGACCACTATGGCGTGCCCAAGCCTGCCACGACATGCTCAAGCGAGTACAAACTTAAGAGCTCAGTGCTACCACGTGCCGCAGCGGGTCCAAACCCGAGAGCTCAGCGCTACCGCGCACCGTAGCGAGTACAGACCCGAGAGCTTGGCGCCATCGCGCGCTTCAGAGTATAAAAACCTGAGAGCTCCGCACTACCGTGCACCGTAGCTCGTAGTCACTTAACATCTATTATGAAGTAAAGCTGTCGCAGTGCGCCCAAGCGCGCTGCAGCGCGCCACCGTGCCCAACCGAAATTCCAGCTAGGAATAAGCAATTAATTCAACATAGGGAATGCCACAAATTCAAATATTTTTACCTTTTCATAGGTTTAACTCCACATACAATTAATATTTTCATTCTCAAGAACAATATTATAATAATTTAAGAACAAGACATTAAAGAAAGAGAGTTAAAGGGTTTGACAGAATTAACTTCAAAGAGGCTGGAGGCTGCATTATAAAAGAAAGAGAGAAAGACATAGAAAGGGTTCCCTTTTTTGAAATTCCACGATCTCAAATCAGAGACTGCTATGAGAAAGGAAAGGAGACCTTCACCAAGGAATGAAAAGAGAACCATACAAGGAGAGAAAAGACGAACATCTCAAGGAGCTATAAGGGAAGAAGTTGGAGAGCAAGGAAAGATCCAGAGAATGCCAAGGGCTGTTCCTAGTATTCTTTTCAAAATTCTTCTCTTGATTTTCTTTCAGTAGAACCATGCAAAGGTTCATGTTCTTGTATTGTATTTCTTGTATTTCTTTTGTAATGGAAGGCCAAACCCTCCTTGGGGAGGGTTAGGCTGACATCATGTAATGAGTATAAGGGACTTATGGTGTTTGTATGAATTTTCTTTAATGAATAAAAATATGTTTCATTTTGATTTATATATTCTTATTGTGAATGCATGCTTGTGGAATGAATGTCTATTTTATATTAATGGTTTTATAACAAAAATAATATTGAATCAATTAGTCATACCCAGTTCAAGGAAATGCACATAAAGGTCCTCACCACGAATACATATTCGCTGCATGAGGATTCTTGGTATGAACACCTTGAGATTGGAATGATAGGTTAATTTGGTAACTTAAATCTCTTTGAGCTCCATAGCTCACCAATTAGCATAAAGCTAGGAATATGTGAGTTAGTGCTTGGAGCCCAGTGACAAGCTCTTATGCTTAACAATATTGTTCATTGAGCTCAGTTGAGAGGTTGAGCATGTGAGCCAAGAGCCACCAATCAAGCTCTGTAGCTCAGCATACGTTAAAGGAGGAATAAGAATTATTGAGTGCTCATGGATGATCGTGACATAGTCCCTATAGCTCGATAATTCACTTCCTTATCTAAACTGCGCATGTAGCACATGATGCTAACTGTGTGGAAATCAAGCTTATGTGATCGCTGATTCAAAATGATTATTTTGATATCTTAGATGTAAGGAATCTTTATTAACTCAAATCAATCACATGAGAGTCTATGTGCCAAGATCGAACCCTAGTGTGTTTATCTTGTGCACTATACATGAATTAGTTGGAATTAAAGGACCAATCTAAGGAATACTATCTTCACTTGATTAAATTAGCATGAAAACAAGTTTCATTAAAAGTTGAATGGTTATGAGTATCGACACCTGTCCCATAACAATTTGCATGATAAAAACCAAACTCTCCCTTTTACTCAAACAGTAAATTCAGACAAAGATTCTTGAATTATTAATTAGGAGCAGTCCAAAAACCCTAAAATATTAATAGTCTACATATTATTAAAAACAAATATACCTTAGTAACAAAACACTCTATCCCTGTGGACGTTAAATCTCTGAACTCACCTTCCAATTATTACACCAGAGCGTGTACACTTGTGTGCAAGTGCGGACATGTATTCATAGTCTATCACTTGTGATTAAACTAGATCAAATATATATGATTTGAGCTGAATAAACTATTTTCCCAAGTCACATTAAACTTTAATACAATTTTTGAAACATTAGGTGATCATTCTATAAGGTCAAATTCATTCTTTAGATCTTTTTAATTAATATTTCAAATCACCATGTAATCTGCATAATAGAAGTTAAGCCCTCACTTTAAGCTAAAACTATTTTGAATATTAACTCATTTTATAAATCTAATAATATGGTAATATATTATTCAGTCTATTATTTAAGAAAATACTTAATGAAGAAAGTTTCAGTGAAGAGAATATAAGTTAACTATAAGGCCATTTACTTTAGAGGATAGTGTAAGTAAAACATCACTCTTATTGTAAATTGAGAGCTAATTATATTTAGTCTTATAAGATCTTGTAAGAATGATTAACTTAGATCATTTATAGTGGCTAAACTAAATAAAAGATTACAAAGAATTATGTGAGAATACAAGTAACCTTTATAATTAACATTAAGTAATAATAAGATGTTAGTGGAACCTTGTAAATGCAAAAGTGAGATAAGGACCTGTAGGATAAATTGGAGTTATATTTAAATACCTAAGTAACTATAATACTTTGAACTCTCTCAATTACATAAATAAAAGATTATTACTACAATATATATTTGAAAACTTGAAAACCTCCGATTATCTTAAAACTAGTATAGTGTTAAATCCAACAACCTATTTTAATCAAGTTCATTACTTAAAAAGGCTTGCTAGATAAATAGTCTTATAAATACAATTATATTAGCTATATTATGTATCCTAAGTTAGAAATTAAATGAGAATCTTTATAGAATCAAAATCAAATAATTTTTTAAGATCTTCAACTATCAGAATTAAGTGAACTTTAGATTATATTCGTGAAGCATCATAAACATAGTATAATGATAAAATGAAAATATAAATATATGCAATTGAATTACTCTCATTATAATAACTTTGATCCATATGTAAGCATCTATAGTTTGAGATTAAATCTCTCATTCATTAAGTATAGATTTTATCTCACATTTAAATATTCATAAATATATATTATTGTCATCGCACAAAAGCTCAATTAACTTAATACTTTCAAAACTAACTTTGTTATGCTATTATTACGTCAATTAACTTAGAGATCTATGATACCTAAGTTAATTGAGAGGCTTCATTAGTCCCAACCATTAAAATAGATAATTAAAAATAAGAAACAAATGGATATCATGTTATTCACAATATTTTTTATAAACTCCTTGCAATGCTGCAACGTATTGAAATCAATCCTTGAAAAATACATTAAGACTTCTGCATAAAATAAACATTTAAAATATGCTTCAGAGGGGCTTTATTTATTTGGTGGATTATAGTACAACTGTCATTAAGCCTGGCAAAGCTATTGGAGTATCAAGAGATCACTTAATTCTTATGAGGAGGAATGTGTGTGTTTGTTGTTGACCCAACTTACTTATAGTGGAGTACACACATACTAAACTCCTCACATGTTCTACATCCACAAAACCAAATATAAGATAAATAAATCATAAATTTCATTTTTTCACAATCTTATTGATTGCGAATAATTATTATAGTCTTACGACTATATTTATTTAATCTTTAGACTGAAATTGCTTTATTGCTTTATAACATTTTAATGTTTCAACTTTACTTATAGTTTCATGCATTGTAGTTTTATTAAAATGAAAGTCATTTAAATATCTATATTGTCTCTTTACTTAGTATATGAATCCATTGGACATATTCATGTTTCTCCTATTTAATTAAATGTATATTATACAAAATGTCTTGCTAACTTTTTTGATGCAGTAATGATTGTGTCACTTGAGCTTGTGAGCCCTTCTTAACTTATAGTTTTTCAAAGTTGTTTACTTATTTATTCATTCCATGCCCAATGCTCCTCTTATAATTAATTATAAATGGTAATGTGATATTCACTTAATAAAATAATGTATTTAATTACCCTTAAATTATATTTAGACTTCTTAATGTATAATCACTTTTTTTTTCTTCTTAACGGCTATGCTCTACCATATTATAAACTAAACATGGTAAATTAGGAGCTTGGAGTAGATTGTGTACCCAAAGGTGAACCTAATCAGTAGCTACATGTTGAAGACTTTAATTACTCATCTTTTGTTTTGAATGTGAGGACGAGTGTTTATTTCTTCAGTTTGTATAAATAACTTCTTTATGATATTTAAACTATTATTTCATGTTGTATATTTCCATTTTTTTACTAGTGAATGTTTTTTTGGAATGATGAGTTTCCTTCTACCCATAGATCCAAAATACAAAGGTAGTACCCAATAGTGGGTTAGAAATCCCTAATATAGTATTAAGCACTTCTGAAACACTTGTGATTGGGTTAACGTATCAAATCTAATAACAGGGTATTACAGAATGGATGGATGAGGTCTCTTCCTTAGTTCCTTTTGTGTTTGATGATGCTCAATCAATCTCGCTTCTTCAGAAAATTACAAGGTGATTTTAATGGAATACTTGAGTCCTTTTACAAATTGGTTGCACCTAGCCACCTTAATACATACTAGGTCTGGCGCAAAACTCAATAGTTTTCTGACTCCATTTCATATGCGAGAATAGTTCTATTCCTCTGAGTCAGCTGGATCAGTTCATCTTCAACGATGGTTTGGGTGGAGGGTGGAATAAGCTCATCATGAAAACTTCTTCAAAATATTCTTATGGGATTTCATCAATGTTGAATCATGCAAAATAAGTCTTAATTTCTCTGTCCCACCATTATTCTACCTCTTCAACGTATATGTGGGTGGTGAGGCAGATGGCTTCACTCTCAAGACATCTAATACTAGCCAAGTCCTTCTTAATGATAATTACCTAATTTGTAGCTTCAATAGGAGTCACAAATTCATTGAAGGCAGGGGAATTGAGTTTTAAAAAGGCATGGAAGAATATGTCTACTACCAGTCTAGGTGCCAACTAGAGATTCACATGGATTATTTGTGGACTATGAGGTTTAAGAACTTTCTCGACGGTTCTAGTTTGATTATTCGCCATAACTTTCATCAATTTTACCAATGTTTTGATCTCATCAGCAATTGTCGAACTTAAAGCGGTTGCCTTTTCAATAGAAGGGAGAGGCGTATTAAGTTTGGGGTTTATTCTATAGAGAAAGAAATAGACAATTCAGATACTGGAAATAGGAATGATTTCATTAATGCTTGGTTTGAAAGAAGTTTGGAAATGACAAAATTAATTGATAAAGGACAACTACTACTATGAAGCTAGTACAATCTTTTACAAAATTTAGCATAAAAAAGAATTTCAAAGTCTTGATAGATAGGGGGATGATAGTATCCTCAGCTTTCATGAATTATCTTCAAATAAGCACATTCCCACCACTCTTTAGCATAGTCATCAATGAGTTTCTCTAAGACTCTAAAGAGAATTGGATCAGGATAGTCTATCACATGGAAGCTTGAGATACTTGGTAGAGCCACTCCTTAGCAAACTAAGGTAGACTATTTTCTTTAAACATTGGCAATTTGAGAATTTTGTTGAGTATGTCTCCTCTTTCAACTAATACTCCAACATAGAGACTTTCAAAATTGAATCCATTTTGATAATCTTCATCCCAATTTAAGTAGAGCATCCTAGTGTAAGAGTCTAAATTTGATCCATAATTTTCCATCTAAAGAGTTATTGTTGATTAGATTGAGTTAAGTTCAGTATTATCAATATGACATTTGTTAACTAATGGAATGATCATAAAACTCTTATTTTACTTTTATTTGTTATTTGATTTGGATAAATGAACATTTCACTTGATTTTTTTTTCCCAAATATCTTTGATACCAACTGTAATATCCTGATGCTAAGTAGTTAATTCTAACCCAACACTACGTGTTACCATAGTACTTAATGCTGAATTAGTAGAAATCTAACTCACTATTAAGCATTATGTGTCTGAGAATATTTTTGAGATAGGAAATTGTAGTTCTATAAGAGTAATGAAAGAGGAATGAAAAATACATTCATTAAAGCAAAGAAAGCAAGAACATCTAGAGTTTAAATTATTACACACAATTTATAAATGTATTAAAATGCACTCATCCTCACAAATAAATGAAAAAGATATAAGTCTTTAAGTACTAATGATGGTTAGTACTAGATTCAACTCTAAGATTCACAAGATGCTCCATAGCTACCATATTTGGTATTTAACATGGTAGGGCAGAACCAACAAAATAAAAACAAGTAATTATACTTAAAATGTCTAAGTACATTCTAAGATTACACTAAGTTTTATTTAAGTTTGAACAGATATCTCATTAGCCATTTAAAATTTGTTTGATTTAAGCAAAGCATTAAGCAACTTAGGAAATGGACGTAAAGTATGTAGAACTAGTAAAGTAAGTAAAGGAAGTAAGGTACTTAGAAGTAGTTTGATTTAGCCTACATCAAGTATATAAGAATAAAATGCAACATATAATGGCTAAAATACTAGTCTACATGTGAAGCATGAATAAAATGCATGAATATGTTTATTTGGAATCATGCTATGTAACATTTGAAAGTAAGCAGTTTAAAGATAAATTAAAAGAAGTAAGCTATATTCATTGCAAGTAAATTAAAATTAAAATGTAATAACAATAAAGGTATTGTACAGTAAAGTAAAGAGAAGTTCAATCACTAGTTTTGAGTAAGCATAGTCAAAAGACTATGATAAGTCATTCACAATCAATAATATTGTGTAAAAAATAATATTAAAATGTTTTTCTTATTTAAGGTTTTGTTCTATGAGCAAAATTACAAACAATTATGGATTTAAGCATGTCTATCTAACTAAGTAAAGCGGGTCTCCCATAACACACACACTCCCCCTCTAGAATATGTGTGGTGGCCATAACTCTCCATAGCCTACTCTTGCATAATAGTTCACCATATGAAATCCCTAAGTTTAATGTCTTAAGGTTTATTCATGTACAATGACTTAATGTATGTCCAATGTTATAATCTCAAAGCATTGCAGCATTCAAGTAGTTCAAGTTAATTGTAAACTATATGATATCTATTATTGTCTAATTGTGTTATCTACCTTAATGATTGGGGCTAATCAAGCTCCCAATTGACTTAGATATTAACAATCTCTAAGTAAATTGAAGGATAACAATATAAGAATTTTTGGTTTTTAGAAAGTAATGATTTATTTGAGAGTTATTTAAGGGAAAAAATAATTTACAAGTATATATATATATATATATATATATATATATATATATATAGATAGATAGATATATATGCATGCATGCATGATGAAATCCAATCTAATCCTACCACTAAACCTCTCATTATCTCAAGCTACTAGACTTAGACTTAGGCTAGGGTTCTTTAGCTTGAAGGTAAATTGTAGGATCTCTAGCCTTAACCTTACTAGGGCATCTAAAGGTTTAGTGAGATATTAGCTCATCAACTATACAAGGTTGACTATCTACATGCTAATGTAGTCCTTATGTGCAAGGTGCTAAGTGAAGGTTTTCAAGTTATTATCTCCTAGGTTTTGATCAAAGGTACTAGAAATCCTATAGTTAGCTAAGAAATTAGGTTACTATAGTGAGCTAATAACACTATGTTACATACTTGAGTAACTTGGGTTGAACCTACACTTGAGGAATTTAAGGAACTAAGTCTAGCTCAAACTAGTATTTTAAGGGTTCTTCTGAAATTCTTACAATCAATGGAAATTAGTTAATCTAATTCCATCTTAGAGATTAGAACTACTACAAAGTTCAAGTATTAAATCAAGTCCTAAGAGTTCTCAATAACCTTCATTCTCTATGCTGATGATCCTTCCTATGTTTACTAAAAACTAGACTATTAAGTAATCCACCTAAGTTTCTCTTTAGTAAAATCATACTCTAAAATCATACTTTAGTAAAATTGTTTAGGTTTGTTGTTCTAGAGTTTTGGAGACAAGAACATACAAATTTCTAAACATACAAATCATTTATTAAGCAATTGAAATGCCAAAAATGCAAATTCTCAAATTGATATACAAATAAAATAAAATCAGCAAATATGTGATCCTTATAGCATAAGTAAGAAAATAATAGTAAGTATGTTCAATTTGGTTAATTAGGATTTAACTACTCTTAATGATAATTAAAAAGTGATTAGTAAAATTAACAATCCAAACTAAAATCAAATTACTAATTATTATTCTACTCGTCTTCTGATTAAAATGATATATAATTTTACTATATTTGGATACCTAAATCAGAAGTTATTGAATTAATAAATTTGAATTAAATTAAATTGCATGTCTACTATTCCTATGACGCTGTCTGCAAGCACAACAAACTTGCGCAAAGGCCCGTTTCTGTGCACGCTCACGGGTCGGCCACGTGCTCAAACCCGCGTATGCTGGTCAGCGATGTACATAAATCTGGACACTGTGCCGATGGGTCAGGCTTACCTGCCAGCACTATTTGTCTTTCTATGAGTAGCTGAGAAGGATGAGCTAGGGTTCATCCATCTCCATACTCTAGCGATCTCAGTGGACATATAACCACTCATTGGAAAGCTTTAGATGGGATCTACAACATGTGATCAAAAGTCTTACCAAATTCTACCTTAATTGGCATGACTGAAGGGAAGACATAATTAGGGTTAGGGTTTAATATGGGGTCACTTTGCGATGCCCATAGTAAACCCCAGGCTTTGTGACTAGATCCAAACTACTTCTCATGTCACCACCATCGTTTAGAGGCAAGCAGGGATGACGAGATGTAGTGGGTGAGGAGTTGAGTTCTTAGATGATCTAGAACACTGTACAAGTTTGTACTCATTTGAGCAAACTAGACCCAGTCGTGGCCCACATTTGGTCCTAAGTAATGCTACAATCATCGTAATTAAGTGAAAAATGAAAGTGACAAAAATACAAGAAATTGAAGGTTAAATTATGGTACCTCAGTTTCAATGTAGCTCAATTAGGGTTTACAAATTGTGCAGCACTAGGAATCCAATCCTTCACTGAGCTCCACACAGCTAATAGATGAAGAAAATAAGGTAATTGAGTGCTTATCAGGCTTAAGGCATGACTAGGAGGGTTTGGCTGGCACGTTGTAACACGACGTATAGGAGAGGTACAGCGACACTGTGATAAATGTTAAGTGTAATCAAGATCTGAAATGTGTATTAGTTAGGTAGTTTCATGAAGCTTTGAACCGCTGATAGAGGGTCCGTCTGGTGTTCATACCCCATGTAAGCCTGTGCCTATTGCTTGGTGAGCTCGGGAGCCTCTCAATTTCTCTTGGTCATGCCTGTGATCTCATTTTCAGGTACATCTTCTACCCATTGAGCTGTGTAAGCTCAGTCTGTCAATCCGAGCTTTCAATAATTTCCTCTAGATGTCGTCTTGCTCCCTTAGCCCTCTAAAAACCTAACCCGATCATTCCTAGGGTCTGAGCTAGCTTTGATCGATCGTATCGATCGATCGAGCTAACGGCCAAACCAAAGCTGAGTTCGAGTAAGGACCCAACGATTGACTGCACCCCAGGCTGCAAAACCTTTGGGGTTCAACTCACCTCACCTCACTAATGTTGTAGGGATCAAGCCCCGTCCGTTTAGTGGTCTCTGTGAGGAGAATTGTTCCTTCACAATGAACCCTAACTCCCCTTCCTTAGAGCGTCTCAATCAAGTAGCACCCCGGCGATCCAGCATGTCCCAGATGGGGGTTCTTACCTCAATCGATGCGTCTTAGTCCCCTGAAGGTGTAGCCGTTAAGATCAGGGCGTGGCGTGGCGTGTGCGTGGAGAATTGTGCATCTAAATCTAACCATAAAGGAGCGGGTTTCAGGCATTAGGTGCGAGGATGATGCACTGGCGCATCAGGTCGGGCCTCTCCTGACTCACGCGGTTTGATTTTGGGCTGTAGCTAATTAATGGATTTATGGAATTATATTTCCTCTGTTAATTAATTTAATAAATGCAAACCTATGGTTCTGAATTTAAATAAAAATATAGATCAAATTAATGAAATAACTTTAATTATATTTATCCAAATGACATGATCCAATATATCATTTTAATCAGAAAAATACAAAGAACAATAATATAAAATAAAATCAAGGATCTATTTGTTGGATTTAAAATAATTGTCTAATCTTTCTCTATTTGTATTTAAATTATAATAAATTCATTTAATGTCCAAAAATATTGATTTAGGTCTCTAATTGCTCATAAGACTATGGAGAACCTATTTAAACCGTTAAATATAATTGGAGACCATTATAATTACTAATCACCTCTTAATTACCCTAAAAGGAGATTAGTGAGTTAAGCCTTAAATTAACCTCCGATTTTGGTGAATCTAGTTCGTAATGCCTTTTTAAGTATAGTAGAGCTTATAAATGTGTTTGGATTATTCTAGTATGCCCTAATTTTCTTAATCACCTAAATTGGCCTTAAATTTTGATTAGTGTTAATTAAGCTAATTAAGATATCAAAATCCTAAGGTAAGTGTTTATTCCACTTCATTTATCAATATGAAACTTATTAGGACAGACTTGAATCAGTTTTGATGATTAAATCTTAAAATCCCATTTTTAGCTTTAATAGGTGTATATTAGTTATTTTGACCAAAAATAGGTTTAACCACCCCTTAAGCTTTGAAATTTTAGTATAGTATCTCTAGTTAATACAGTTAGCACCTCTCTAAAATCTTATGATAGTAATATAGAGTTAAGTGAGGAAATCTTAGAAAGATCTAATTAAGATCTTATAATCTTAATAGTACTCAAAACCACTTCCTAAAAGGAGCAAATTAAATAGTTTTAATGCTAAATCTTTAGTCTAATTACTTTGTTAAGTTGGTTCATAAGCTGTAAATCTTAAGCAAATACTCTTTAAAAAAGTTCTAAGCTTAGTTCTAACTTGAATCCAAAGGGATCAAATCTTTGATCTTATACTTTAGATCATCTAATTAAATTGAATCATCTTCTTTGGCATTCCTTAAGTGATTAATTGTTTAATCCTTTTGAAACCTCGTTGTGGGTGTAGGATTTATTCAATCTATAGAATAATGTAATTATCCTAAATATTGAATATGGATCTTAAATTCTTAGTTCTAAAGTGATTATTTGATCTTATAATCCTAGCATAATCTTTCATTAAGATCTTAGCTTCTAAATCCTTCAGTTTATATGATTTTGCACCTCTAAACTATGTTTGAGTGTGAACCCTAGATTCTCATTAGGATATTATCGTGGATTCAGGAAATTGAACCCCATATGAGGAGTTTAGATCCATAATTCTTAATCTTGATTTACTTAATCAAGATTTGGGTTAAGTGAGTATAATAATAATAATTAGGCCACTAATTTATTTACTTTAAACCTTTATAGTCTTCACTTAATTTTTAATTAGAACTTGTTAAGTTCTAATGCTAACAGTAAGGCCGTGAATCTGAGATAATACTCGATAGCTAGATATTGGAGATCCTAAACTTGTATTTCCTCAGAATAGTAAGATTTTGATAAATTAGATAATAACAGATATCACATATGCCTTGTTGAGTCTCTTGCTTACTTTGACTTTGATTACTCTGCATACCATGAATATTGAGCCCTTTTCCTTCAGCATAATAAGAGAACTTAGGATATGGAAGATACATCATAAGCTAGTATTTGTAAGGCATAACATTCACTCAGTTCTTTCAGTGCATTCAGTCCAGTAGGGTATGTCCTAGCTTAGTTTTCCTACTCAGTTCTAATTTTATTGTAGAATATACTCGGACCTAGCCCAGTGCTTGGCTAGGATGGATACATGTCTTAATTTATGAGTTCAACTCGGACCTAGCTTTGATGATGCCTAAGATGGACACATGTTGAACTTTTTGTTCAGAGGCCCGGTAAGGCTTGTTTCTGATATGGTAGTATAATGTTTTAGGCTTACTTTTAATTCAGCTTAGTTTCAGTGCTTTATTTTGTTTTGCCACATATCTCAGTGGCTTTACTTTTTAGCATTTATGCTCTTAGCTTACTTTTGCCATATGCTTCAGTGGACTTTTATATATTGAATATACATGCTTGTATATATGTTTCTATTGAGTAGTATTAGATATTGACATATTTAGGATGCTAGTTCATATGTTCATTTCAGCACTTTTCAATATAATTTACTTTTATATAACAAGTATGTCATCATGTGATCATAAGCATATTAGGATCAGTCTATTTCAGTACTTGCAGTTAATTTTTTTTTGCTCTTTAACCTCACCATGTTTTAATTTCATATTTTGTACATACTTGATGATCAGTTATAAATGAATAATTTATAGCCAACCTATTCTTTGTAGCTTGATACACCCTATATTGCTTGCACCTTTAAAGTTATTATATGTGATATCTTTAAATATTCAGTTCACTTAAATAGCCTAAAATGTACTTAGATAATTTGTCTAACTGTAACTTTTTCTTTTGTGGCTGGGGCCCTAACATTTGTGATACTGACAAGTGTCAGATTTGGAGCTGTTCGTTGGTGGTTCTGCCAGAGAGGAACTAGTGCCAGAGGAGGATCTTCCTACTGCTGCTTAATTAGATTTTCCTTTCTTATAGTGAGTTTAAGAGATCTTTTCTTTCTTTTAATTCAGTCTATAATAATTAAATTATGGATGTATTTACTTTCTATACTTGAGTTGAGTTACTGTTTCCTTTACTCTTGCATACTATACTATGATGTGGATGTTATGTTATACTATTTTCTGCTTCCACTACTTTAATTTATTGATGTATGTTTACAGTTCTAGGTGATAAGTCCTTAGCTTTAGGTGAGTTGGGTCTTACCTGACTCTATTTGAGTTGGCAATATGCCATAGTTGGAGCATCGTACTCCCCATGTTTATGCTATTATCAGTACTAGCATGGCCGCGGAGGGTACGGGGCCCCACAAAACATGAGAATTGTCTAGATGCATTTTTTTATTTTCAGCATTGTTATACTATATATATTTTTGGCATGATCTTGCTCATCATATAGTTAGTATCATGGATATCTTATTTAATATCTGTTAAACAAGTAATGACCACCACCTAATCATAGTAGAGTTAATGTTAACTCAACAAAGGTTAGGCGATGGCCATTATAAATATTCCTTTTAAATAATTTAGAACTTTAGAAAATCTAATTTCAAATAAATTATTGAAATAAATTGTGAAATATATGTCCAAAAATATTGAAATTATATACCAAAATGATTAAAAAAATATACAGAACAATAATATGACATAAAATTTTACTTTTGATGATTAATTTTACTAATTAATTTTCTAATTACCAATAAAGGTAATTAGTACATAATTTAGCCTATAGAGTTCCAAATTCAACAAATTATCATATATGATTAAAATTTACTTATTATATTATTTGGACATCAATTTAAATATTTAAATTAGCCAAATTAAGTTTGATCTCAATTGGACCCCTTTTTATCTCCTTAGATAGTTTAAGAACTAGTTTAAACCCAAATGAACTATTAGTAGTACCTTAGATCAAAATATGGATAGAAAAATCCTATCCCATAGACTTAAGTAGATTATATTGACAGACGTAAATTACATGTCTTCACTTGGACGAAAGTGTACGTGGTCTGAAGTAATAAATAGAAGTTTAGTTCTGAGATTTATCATCCTCAGGGAATGGTGGTTTTGATACTAAATTATATCTTCTTTTAATAATGTTTAGAAGATTAATTTTTGATTTGTGATGGTTCCTAAATTAACAATACAATTTACCTTAGGATAAGATACGATTTGTTTAAAAGGAAATAGTTGGGGTTTCATTGTAGACTTTGTAAGGACTTGGTGTGGTTACTTCATTATTGAATGGTATAAATTTATTTTTCCATGTCTAATTAATTCAAGTGAACGTTATTAGAATTGGAGTTAACCTTCAATTATAATAGGTTCAAATTTAGTGCAACAAGGAGAACTCCCCTTGGGGTTCTATCTTAGCACCTAAGCCTTTATGAGATCATGGTTTGAATTTATCTTTGATTTTCTATGTTTATGTTACGAAATATTATCTTTCAATTATTAGATCTCACAAACATGATTTCCATTAACATTGCATCATGTGCTTACACATGCGATTTAGCAAGATGAGAGGATGCATTGGGTCAATGGACTATGTCAGATCATCCATTAGATTTCCAACATCTAATCATCCCTTCTACTATGCTGAGCAGTAGAGCAAAGTTGATGGGAACTTGGTTCTCAAATGTCAAATCTCTTGGTAAGGCTCTTCCAGAAATATGCAAGTGAGCTTGAGAACTTATCACATAGTTCTCTGCTTTACTTGCACTATTTTCCTTACTCTTGTTCAATTGATGAGTTTGGAACTTGAGTTCTTTTATTAATTGATAATTCATTTAAGTTCTATTTTAGCAAAGTGTTTTGAAAAAGTTTTATCCAGGCATTCATTCATAATAATAATAATAAATAGGAAAAAATAAATTAGTTTTATTCATTAAATTAACTCCATTCCAACACCATTACCACCTTATATTGTCCTATAACTACATCCTAACCTTCTCTATGGAGATTTAGCTTTCCATTACGGAGTAAATAAAAGCATACATACAAAAGGTAGTAAACCTTGACATTAATTTACAGTAGAAAAAGATTAAATAGAGTTTAGAAAGAGTACTAAGAAACACCTAGAGTTTTTCAAAGGTTCTCTTGATCTTTCTCCTTTACTTCTATTTGCTTCTTCTCCTTTCCCTTGCTGTCTTCTTCTCTCTACTCTTCATGGTCTACTGCTTACCCCTTGGAGAGTTCTCCTCTTTTTCTTCCTACAATCTCTTTTTTTAGTCTTTTGAGTGTTGAATTTGGGATCCCTTTTTTGGTCTGAAATTGGCCCTTAAATAGGAGAGTTTTTAGCCCCCATGCATTAATCATAAGTGACCTTTCATCTTCCTTTATTTTAATGCAATCAATTAACTTTATTCTGCTTATTCTCTTAGGATTCATCAGAGTTAATATTTAATTCAGGTTTCAAGAGGCAGGGGAAGGCCAAAGGTTTGAAATTGTGGCCTTCCCTATGCAATATTCAATGTAGATTCTGGACCTTTTCTGTAGCGGGTGCTGTGGCGCGCTGCAGTGCTTGCATTTGATTCTATTGAATTTAGCTCTAGATGAGCTATTCTACAGAGGATCCGCTGTGGCCTACTAGCACACTGCAACACTTGCATTTGATTATGTTGAATTTAGCTCCAGATGGGCTGTTCAACGGAGGATCCATCAAGGCGCGTTGTAGCGGCTTCGATTCAAATACTATTCCGCCATGGCGCGCTGCGGCAACAAAAATTCAAATATTATTCTGCTGTATATTTTTATAGTTTACCTTAAGGCCACTGCTACCCGCTGTGGCACGCTGATGGCGCGCTGCAGCGAGTAGACTGCCATGAACGCGGAATAATTACTGTTCAATTAATTCACATAAGGTTTTTCATGATTAATCAGAAATGCTGCCGTGGTGCACAGCGGTGGGTCACATTGGGTTTTGTCCTAGGTCTGTATTAATCTTTATAGGGCAAAGCACGTTCTGGTGCGCTTGGAGCACGCTGCAGTGGTTAATTTTTCGTGGAAGAGGATTTGGCACTATTTAATTAGTTCATATAAAGCATTAATATTGATTCCAAGAAATGATGCTGGAGTGCACTGCAGCGGTCTTCCTACCAGGCCTTTAAGTACATTCCAGGTGAGGTAATTTAGTGGACAGCCATGGTGCGCAGCGATGCACTACAGCAATTTTCTTCTAGAATTCTTCAATTTAGCTTTGGCTTATCCTTTTCTCCATTTTTCCTGAATATGCACAAATTCTACTCTAAGTATGCTGGTTTGTATCATGTTTTAAATATTGTTGCCACTTATTTTGCTATAAAATTTAGATATATCACATATCCTAGATTAACATGGAATGATGGTCAAGTTGACATGTAGATATGAACCCTAGGTGACTCGAGTAATTTAGATCCTTAGATAGGACTCTAAATTAGATTCTTAGAGTAACTTTTATCCTTTAGTACTCAATTAAAATTATATGTTATAATATTTTCAAAACTACATATATACACACACATATATATATATATATATATATATATAAATTAATAATATATATATATATATAATAACTATAAATTAATTAAGACATTCAATTAGTATTCTAATTCAATTGGGGAGCTTGATTAGGCCAAATCATTAATATAAGATAATTAATAAATTAATAAAAAATATCACATAATTTATAATTAAATTTGAAAAATTCTTGATTGATGCAATGCATTGAGCCTAAATTCCTTAAATATTATATTCAAGTATTTGTGCATAAATAAAATTTAATATAAGACAAATAAGGCATTTAACTCAAGGTGGATCAATCTATACAGATATTCTTGAGCCAGGGCATGCTATGGAGGGATCATAAGACTACACATGTCCAATAGTGGTGTGTGTAACTATACAAGAGATCCCACTACATATAGTTAGGCAAACATAACTAATTTTTTCATTATACTTTATACACATTCTCACTTATTATGTTATACCTCTTACATCATATAGTCTAACAGAATGTGCTTATAATTTATTAGATACTAGAGATTGGAATCAACTTATGTACTTTTATTTATATACTTTGCAGTTCAATCTTTCATTTACAATAGATAGATTCCTTTACATTGTTTTACAATTACTTAACATTCTTTTCAGTTGATTATATTTACTTCAACAGTTCCTTTATATACATACATATTTACATAATTGCTACTTTTATCTTACATACTTCTGTAGGATTTTAGTAGCCACTCTTGTGTGTATATTAATTCATTTAAATTTCCATACTTCTAATTATTTTCTTATTTACAACATCTTACCTTAGATTGCATTTTTGCATCGCATATAATTTATTGTAAATAACAAATGCGATATCCCTTAATAATAAAAATAATCAACCATAAAATGTACTTAGAATTAATAAGCCTAATCAAAAAAATTTTATTGGTTGTGCCCTACTGTATTAAAAACTAAATACGATATATCAGGAGAGTAGAGATGATCTAGACTGTGAACTTGAGGCAGAGCTAGAGCAGCAATAACAGACTTGAAAATTATAGTGTTTTAGTACTCTCATGAGAATGAGTGTCATTATATACAAAGTGTTTGTATAACTTAATATAACTTGTATGCTTTTACTTTCTTTTTTGTGATAAATATTTTCTTTTCTTTATCTAGATGGCTAGAATGGTATGCATGTATGTGTTCAAATATGCTCTTACACATTTATTTTTCATCTCTTAGATTCTTGGCCTAAGTAATGCTTAATATTGAGTTATTATCTAAAAACCCAGTATTAAGTATTACAGTAACAATTAATGTTGGATTTGATTTCCTACTCTAGCATCGGGTTGTTACACTTAACCTATCACCATGATAATAGAGATGAGGTTAGGTTTAGTCCTTAATAGCTTGAAACCACACTAAAATTATTAAGAAATGGGTTAGCTTATTCATTAGCCAAGGATTAATCACTTTTCACCCAACAAAGGAAATCAAAGGTCTTATCTTATCTCCAAGGAGTTGAAGTGATGTTGATTGTGTTCCCCACAAAATGTTAATATTAGCCTGTAAAAAAGGAAACCATCTTTAACCCAAATGAAGGAGGGTTAGCTTAAGCTTCGCTTTGGTTTAGTTGAGCTAACCCATTTGACCATAGATGATTAAAATGAACTTCATAGTAAATATTGGAGTGTTAGAAGTTACCAATGAATACTAGGAGCTACCAAAGGTTTGTATGATCTTCCTTCAATGCAGACTAAATTTCTGGTGAAGCTTAGGTGCACTTGAACTAACCCAAATGAAAGGATGAAGAGTCCTTGGATCGGGGAATAAGTAGGGTAATACAGGTATAGTGGGGCTTTACCAAACTATCTTGAAGATTTTATAGGGTTTAATGAGGCTAGTGGAATCTCTATAGATTGCCGGAGAGCAGGTGGACGTCCGCGGCAGCGCATTGTAGCAGCAAGCATGTCCTTGGCTGGGAGGAAGAAGAGGTGCACTACAGCTACTCCTGGACTCTGATCAAACACCCTTGAGCTTCTTCATGTTGTGCTAAACTCAGGGATTGTCCAAGGGATGGCTAACGACAAGGTGGTGGCCGTCAGCAGCTCACTGAATTCCCCAGAGCTTCTCTCGAGTAGAGGAGGTGAGTGAGCAAATCTCTGGTTATGGGACTCTTTCAAGGCCTTCAGAAAGCTTTTACAGACGTAAAGAAAGTAGGAGAAATGTTTTAGTAGGAAGTTGGCTGGAAGGGTATGCCGAAAATGGCCTTGGAAGTCATCGCCAGAGGGGAGGTTAGCAAGAAAAAAGGGGGTCTCCGTTTGAGCTTGAGAGGAGAGCTCTAAGGCCCTAAGATGATGGTGAACTGCTTTTGGAATTGCCAAGGACCTAAATAGCGCCATCCCTTTCATCCCAGCCCCCGAAGGTGGCGTGATGGACAACAAAAATTGTCCATCCTAGTGAGAATGGGGAATGTGTACATCCTAGCACGTCTAATGGCTCAACAGGAGACGTATGGCCACGTGGGATTCATACGTTGCATCGATATGGTCGGGGGATGGGTTCCTCATCACGGCAAAGCTTTGCGTCGCTGTTTGATACATGGCGGGTCGAGGTTTGTGTATTCGTCGAAGGAGATGTGCAGGGAACCTCTTTTGGCCGTCCGATCTTAATATAGAATCGGATGATCCGATTATAATACAGCCTCGATTTCTAAGATAATTAAAGAATTTGAGATAAATTTTATTGTCCATTCCAAAAAAAATTATGAAAAATTCACCTTTAAGCTATTTTGCGATTGGGGAATTTAAAAATACAATTATTTTCTTTCATAGCGATCATTGCTTTGCTACTAAAAGAGAAGTTGACAATCATGTTTCCTATGTTCGTTTCTTACTTTTGGTTTTCTAGGTACGGTTTCGTTTGGTCGGCCACGAATTTTGGCTGTGATTCTAAGTACCTGCAAGATAGATGTTATAGTTCTTCTGTTGAATTTTGCTGCTTTTATTTTGGAACTGTTCCATGGTTGCTTTTGGAACATTATGGAACACTCAGTGCTTTCAGAATAGGGCCTCAGATTCATTTGGGATTTCTTTAAATAATAACCTCTAAATTCATCACATTATAGACCAAAAGAAACATAGCCTTACATGAATATAAGCTCGAATTCAATGTTTCATATAAAGTATAGAGAGAGTTATGATGAATTGGGGATTCTATCCACCAAAGTATCTATGAGAAGTATGAGACCAAATGAGGAAGGCAACGACCAAACAAAATTTATGATCTCAATCAGAAAACCCTTCCAATATAAGTGACAGCTTTTCGACAACGAGATTAATACTCCAATCTGCCTGTCTCTCTACTTGTATTTCAATGAAAAGATTTCATATAATACTGATACGCTCACAGACGATATTTAGAAAATGTTACTCAGATCGGATCCATTGTTTTCTTGTTTTAACTAAACAATTGTTCGGGTTACTTTACATGGGAAAATAGGCGAAATTTGAGTGTGAATTGATCTGATTACATACTAATTTAATTATAGTGCAACCATATTATATTGTTATTATTTGATAGCTTTTCAGAAAACATAAGATTTTTTTATTTGTAATAAAATGATGTGAGAGTATAATATTTCGAGTAATATATAGGTAAAATTAATCCCATAAAATATTTTTCAATTTATTCCTTTCTGACACCATTCACATTTGATGCAAACTTGATTTCTGAAGCTATTGTTTTCATAAATACTAGAGCTAGGAATGGCAATTTGTACCGAAATTTGAAATTCGAATTTGGGTCGACTCAATTCGAGACATTTCAACTCGACTCAAAAATTTTCGAGTCGAGTTTTAGTCATACTTCTTGACTCGAACCATATTTAAGATGATTCGAAATGACTCGAATTCGACTCGACTTGAACAAGCTCGAGTCGAGTTTGAGTATGGGCTGACTTGACTCGAAGCCAGCCCTAACTAGAGCAAATGCCTTTATTTCTTTAAGCAGCCTGTGCGTGTTCATTCCAATGCAAACAAGGCTCCCTTTTACAACAATAAGAACTTCAATATGAACTTCTAAATAAAATTTTGCAAGATAATATTATATCTTTATTGAACAAGATTTTCCATTTTTGGCATTTAAAATAGAAACAAATACCCATGCATAGCCATCTCAAAACTAGTACATGTCTACTTATCTCTCTGTTGGGCAATGGCTTGCGCACATATTTGTACATATTTAGTTTTTAGCATAAGAGAACCAATGAAATATATTTCATAAGAATAAGCTATAAAAATTTAAATCATGTTAAAAGGAGAATTGGGTATGGCATAATTAGTTGATCCCTAAATTAGCCATGTACTTAAGAATCTTCTAATGAACTTACCAAAAGTAGTAATAAGGGGGCTGTCTTCCACAATATCTAAGAGTTTAAAAGGTTAGAATTGATTTATTTAGTGTTAATATGCTAATTAAAGTGTGATTTTATGATTTCACGTATATTTATAATTTATACATCTAATTATACTACTTAAATGATTTTATGTTTTATATAATTATTTTTATGCCACAATTTTTCCCAAATTCCTTAGGAATTGAGGGTTGACTAAACTTTATAGGAGAATATTCTAATTTAGGCCATGGGTGAATGTATTATGAGGTTATTCAAAACCCAATTATACTACTACTATTCAAATTTTAAGATCTCAATTATAAGTATAAGTAATATAAAAATATTTGACAATAAGTATGAATTTTATGATTCTCATGGAAAGATGGTCATGTTGACATTCATAATGATCCTCTAAGGTTCTACTAATGTATAGAATAAGTATTACATAATTTTATCTAATGTTGGGAACAAGTTTGATAACTTGCATATTATCCAAGTGATTTCCAAGGGTGTGAAGTGTACTGGATAAGGGTGGTAGGACTATAAGTCTAAATCTCTTAGTAATGTGCCTAAGTTGACATTTTTAAAAAAGGTGAGCACACTAACACATATAAAGCTTACAAATAACATGTGTAAATGTTCTTATGGTATTATATATCTAGGAAACAATAAATACTAATGCTTTGAGCTCAACCATACTAGTCTCCAACCATGTAGGCTCACATCGTATGCAGGGGATTAATCAAATCTCCAAGGTTCTACCCTAAGGTCGATGGTTTCAATGACTTTCCATTGATCTAGCTTATTTTTATTAAAATCATTTTGATATTAAAATTCCAAGGAATTAAGCTATAATGATCAAATAAATAAGCTATGCTTATTGTGCAAATAAGGGGAAATGGGTACCATATGGCAAGGGGGGGTCCTATTCACCCATGTCTAGGTTACAAACTAGAGTTAAGGTTAATGTTATGACAGAATAGAAGGTTCTACTATATATATATAAAGAAGTTTGAATAGTGAAAAAAGCATTTATTTACAGTTTATATTTACAAGGTTCCACAAGCAACATAACTAATTAGTTTTTGGGGCAATCTTTCAAGGTCTAGTTATATGACCTTAAACCCCTTATTTTGTGTAATCCCAATGGTTTATGCTCTAATGAGTTCTTCACCATCAATGTATCCATTTATGTGCTTTTTAAGTGTAACAACCCAAAGTTGTTACCCAACTTAATTTAAGCTTAATCATGTCTTAATTATTATTCCATTAAATTCATCCAGTCATTAGAATCAAACCCTGAAGGTTTGAAGTAATTCAGAGCTAAATCCAATATTTCGGATTATTTTAATATTTAATTAATTAGAAAATTGAGGTATTTAATTCGACCTTGAAATTGAAACCCGACTTCGCCATTGGGATCGCCACCCCCAAATTAGATAAGGGTGATGTTTTGGACGCATTTGAAAGTCGTCGAATTTTTGTGAATATTTTAATGTAATTAAATGCATCGGAGAATAGAATAAATAAATAATCATCATAATTGAAATCTGACTTTGCCGTTGAATTCCTCACCCCCAAATTATCTAGGGGTGAATTTTTGGGAGTTTTCGGAGCGCATTTCAAAAATCTAAATTTTTAAATAATTAAGGGAAATAAATAAGTAATTATTCGATCCCCAAATCGCAATTTTCCCCAATTATTTATTTTGGATGACAGCCCCCCCACCCCTTCCATTTATTCGACTGCCCCATACCTTCCTTAGGCACCATGATGGCTCTCTACTCCATCCTCTCCCTAGGCTCATGATAGCCTAGTCTCCCCTACTCCATCCTTCCCCTCCTTCCTCTCCTTAGGCTCATGATAGCCTAGTCTCCCCTACTCCATCCTTCCCCTCCTTTTTTATTAAGGGAGAGCACAACCTTCTTTCTCCTCTTGCTGAATAATCTTCTTCTTGTTCTCCATTGCCCTCTTGTGTTGAAGGAAGAAGCTTCTCTCCAAGGACTTGAAGAAATCAGTATTTACTTCCTCTTCTTCCTTTCCTAAAGGCTAAGGTACCCCTTTATCCCTCTCTTATATCTTCTTCATATAGCTACAATACTTGAATACATCTCTAAACATTCATGTTTAAGTATGCAAGCCATTACATCTCTCCAAGAGATTAGATTTAATGCTTTATTTTTCTTGCATTCTGTATACCCTATGCTTTATCCATATTTTTCGTATAGTTAAGATGCTCCATTTCGGCCAATTTTTTTATGTCAATCGAAATGTATCGGAAAGACCTTTCCACCAATATATGGCACCGCTCATGAAATACTCCAGATTGAGAGTATTTGAGTTTGAAAGTAGGCCATCCAGGTTTCGTCTTGGCGAAATCGCCGTCTGGCGCTGCAGTGCCCGATTTTGCAAAATAGGCCGCTGCAGCGGCATTTCGGAAAAACTAAATAAAAGCCGTTATTAAATTAATTAAACAGTAAAATTCCAAAATAGATCGCTCCAGCGCGTTGTAGCGCGCTGCAGCGGATTGCAGTGGGTTGTAGCGGGCGGTAGCAGAAATTTTCGGAAAACTTTAGGAAATGTCAAAATAAATTAATGGAACAATAATTTTTGTAAAATGAACCGCTGCAGCGAGCCATAGCGCGCCACAGTGGGCCGCAGCGCACCCCAGCGCGGAAAGCGTTACCACGCGCCGCCGCTCGAAATGCGCTACCGCGCGTTGCAGCGTCCGAGCTTGCAAAATTCACAGAATTTTCTGAAAGATTGCCCAGTTTTGACTAAAATTGCCAAAACTTCATAGTTTTAATATTTTAAGGTCCCTAGGACCCTCGTGGGGCTGAATTTTAGTTAAAATTGAACTTTGCATAAATTTCTATATGAAAATTAAGTTTAAAACCTTGTCATTTTTTTAATAAGTGCTCAAAAGTTACTTTGTACCTAAAATGTATTGTGCAAATTGCTAGGTAACTTAGAATTTCAGTTCCAACAATAATCCAAAATAATATTTAGGTTTTGAACCTTAGAAATTTAGAAAATGACCAAAATACCCATAGCCTTAGTTAGATCATAACTTGATCATTTGAAGTCTAATTTGAGTCTACTCCTAATTAAAGTACTAAGTGTACTATAGGAAAGCTATAGCCATTGAGTTTGCTGAATTTGGACACCAAATGGAAGAGTTAGTTTTTTTGCCCCTCTTAACTTAGAAAAATTACCTATTTACCCTTAGAAATTCAAATTACTATAACTAACTCATTAGACCTCAGAATTTAGTATTCTTGGACTCTATGAAATCCTTGAATAGCAAACAATAGTAAACTGCATAAAAATTTAGATTTTATTTAGTGCAATTTACTAAAATGCCCCTTAGGTTCAAAACCTTAGTTTGAACCTATATGACGTTTCTTGCCCAAATTGAGCGTACTAACAGTCTATTTTCATGTTAGACAATAAGGAATCATTTGATACTAAAAAATTTCAATTTGGAGCCCTAAATAAAAAAGTAACTTTTTGGACCCTTAAGTAGGGGCAAACGGTCATTTTGCCCAAAATTTAGGTTAAGTATCTTTAACTCCTAGATTATCTTCTAAGTCAATAAAATATGTATTAAAAACTATATTAAAACCCTCTAAGTGAGTAAATTCAGCTATTATGTCAAATTTGTTAAAAACCCTAAAATTTCTTTAAGTCTTTTTCCTTAGGATCTTTCACCTCACATTATGACTACTCCTAAGACTATGATTAGCTCATATATTATATTTCATTCATTAGATAAGTGGGTTATTCAATGAATGAATCTTTGGTTTTATTATTTTCTAGAAATTTACAACTTATTTTGATTATTTTGTCTTTTAACCCTAGATTTAGGATAAGGAGATTCATCCTATTATGTTTGATTTGCTTAATAGGATCTACCTTTATCAATAGATCACTTTTAGACTAAAACCTAGATCTTATGTCTTAACCTATTTGGATTATGTAATTAAGCTCAATCTCGTGATGTTCAATCCATAATCAATAGTCTAGTATATCTTGATCAAATCTTAAATAGGATGTCTAAATTCATAAAACTAGGACGTATGATTTATTGATTGAACTTATAGTCATTTTTGATTGAATTAGATTAGAACTTGATCAGTTTTAATCTTTTTAACTTATAAGGCTGTACTTCTAAGTTACACTCGATAGTAGGAATTGGAGATCCTGAACTTGTGTAACTTAGAATAGTTTGAATGGTTAAATTAGATAACAATAGTGTCACCATATATAGAAGAGTCCCTTGCTTATTTACTTTATTTTGTTGCTACGCATCCCCTGCTTTTATGCTTAATCCCTTGGACACATATCATATAAGAGAACTTTGTGCATGAAATGAAAACCTAGAATAATTAGGATAACAGTTGCCTTTGGGTTCAGTATATTTAGTAGATTCAGGTGCACATTTACCCTAATGGACAGGGTTAAGGAGTAATAAGGCTGCTTAACATTACTCATTGAGGAGTGTGTGTTAAGCTTGGAACCCGTATAGTCTTGCAGACGTACTTGACTCCTCAGCTATTTCTAGACGTATCCACAAAAACAAAGTAAAATAACTAAAAGATTCTGCATTTGTATTTACTGCCTCCTCAATTTTGCTGTTAGATTCTGTCTGCCCTAGCCTAGAAAGGCTATGGGGATTTCTGTCTACCCAAGCCCAGAAAGGCTTTGGGGATTTCACCAGCCTGATGGCCAACTTTCTGGTATGGCAGTCTTTACATACCTATTTCAGTTTTAGCTTACTGTGTACTGTATTTAGAGGCATATTCTAGTCAGCTATGTTTCTTTACTTACCTACTCACTTATACATATTTAAAGGATGCTATACTTTGCTGCTTACTATATGTACCATGTTCAGATTTCTATCATTTAATTTGTATATATCATGTGATCATCAGCATGTTTAGGGTTAGACTTTACTTTTAGTATTTTTACTTACTGTACTATACATGTATATGCCCATTCCTTACTTAGTTGTTGAGGTGTGCTTTTGCCTCATTTGTTGTAAATGTTATATTTATAACTATCCCAATTTCTTGTTATGCTTACTGCTCCTACTACTTAGTTACTTTTGTTGTGCTTAAGTTAAAGTGGTGACATTAACAACTCATGTAAAATATTCAACCTAAAATGTACTTAGACAATTGTCTAACAAGATTTTTCTCTTAGGGGCTGGGGCCCTGGCATTATGAAACCGATAATGTCAGATTCAGATAGGTTTGAGGAGCTAGGTGCTGAAGCACTTAGAGGAGGAGCTTCAGCTAGGAGAGCCAGATATTGCTTAGTTTCTTTTAGTCGCTTGTGAGGATGAGTGATTTATCTTTCAGTCTCTTAAACTATTTAAATATTGTAATAATATAGGTACTGTGACTGTGATTTACTTTATGCACTTTATTATTTTCTGAGTTATCTTATTAATGTTTCTTATGTGATGCATGGTGAATGGATGTACTATTTACTTCATTTTGCTTCCGCGCTCTATATGTCTGTCTTAATTAGTGACTGATCCTCTTAAACGTTCTGTGCACATCCTCCCCTTATTAGTGGATTGTGGATCTTACCTAATCCAATGATAAGAGATGGATTTGCACAAGTGACCTCCGATCCCTAGCCTAATGATTGTGGGCTTAGGGAGTGGGGTGCCACATTAAGGCTCTTATAATTATTAATGAAAACATAAATATTTTATAAACCTTATTTAGAGCATTAGAAATCCTTATGGATTATGCCTTAAACTAACCCTTATTTGTTAGCTATGCATGCATATGAGTTACATACACTAACATTATAAATAATAAGAGTTAAGAATTACATTAATATGATCTATGCATTAGTGCAATAGGTATTTGATGGTTCACCATAAGAGGGGAATTTAATGTAACTAACATGATGATGCATATTATGAAACATTAAATCATTATTCATTTGTTAAACAATTTATTTTAGCTATAGTTAGTATATTAATTTCACATATAAACCATAAGAGGGGAATAAGGACTTTTGAGCATAAGATCTAGTCTCACATGCATTAAAAGGTGAAGGCAATCCAAGACTTCATCATCAACACTTAGCCATAGCCTTAATTTTTGAGTCTCCATTTTATGGGACTAGATTTAGAGAACTTAATATATCATGATTAGGGAATTTGGCTGAAACATAGAAGTCAATTGGCTTTACTATATCATATAAGCTCAATACTTCCTTAGATTTTAACAATTATATATTTAATATGAATTATGCAGTATAATATTCAATAAATAATTATTGAAATTAAGCAAGAGCAATTAGGATGCTTGTACTTCCATTAAATAAACAATAACATGAAATAGCATATATGTAAGGTGTGAGTGAACTCACCCCACTATAAGTATCATGGGATCTTGACAACTTAGGAAACATCTTAAATCAAAACATAACTTATGCATTATGAAGATAAAAAATGAAATATTAAACTTACCAAGAGTGGAGGCCTATATTTTGGCAAGATAAAGATGAAAAGAAGGATGAATACCTTTATGTTGAGCAAAAAAACAAATGCTAATTGCTCATGCTTCCCTGAGCTTCTTACTGATTCTTCAAAATTTTGTAATAGTCCTTGAGCTATGGAATAAGTAGTGATATGCTATTAAAGTATATTGGGTATGCATGGATGAAAGGGATAAACTCACTTTTATTAAGCTTTAACTCTAGCCTGAGGGATTAATAGTAATTCCAATGTAGCTAAGAAATCATTAGGATAGTAGAATGGATATCTAAGTAGCTCTAGAAAGTTTCCAAGGAGCAGGAACCAAGGGGTTATTAAGAGTGGTAAATATTGAATTTATATTCTTAAGGCACTCCTAAACGAAATAAATGGTTCCATAACCACCAGGATATGCAAAGGAATCTCTTAGACCTCATTTGATGATACGAGGTGTCCTAGAGCATGTATGAACATATTATAGTGTTCCACATTATGCTTAAGAATTTAGAACCTAGAGGTGTGGTACCATTAATTCCATAATGTGCAAGAAAGAAATATGCTATGATTATAAGTAGTTTGCATAAGCAAGAATAGGCTAGACAAGCAGACAAAGAGTTTTTCTTAATGGAAGCTTGTAGAGTATAGGTGAAGGAAGTGTTTATTACTACCAAATAGAAGTGCTAGAAGAGAAGGTTTGTTGAACTATACTATTAGGTAGTAATGCGGTGAGCCTAAGAACTAAAGGGAGAGGTTTGTTAGAACCTTGGCATATATCACTTAGTTTACTAGTGTGCAATACGTGAGCCTAGGTGCCAAGGCAACACTAGTAAATCGAGTGATATATGCCTACATGTTAATTATGTAGTTCTAGATATAACATAAGGTTCCCATGCACATCTCGACATTATAATTTTAATTTTTACCAATCTGTGAGATTAGTACAAAACTATTACGATTTTAACTGCACTTAATAAAGATGCGGAAACCCAACCATGCCCAGGTGCAAGGATTATGATTTTTCCACACTTAGTGCACCCATGTGCTTGGAATTATCATAGCACAAGAATAGTAATGGTGCTTGGGTGTGACCATGCACCAATCATTCTTATAATATTACATAAACTAGTATTAAATAATGCATTTTTTCATTTTTGCTTAAGACATGGGTGGCTAAGATAGGAAGGCAAAGATTAGTTGTTACTAGAAGATTTTGTTAACTCTAGAGAAGTATATGGAAATATTTAGCCTTCAATAAATGGGAGAACATCTTCCTAACCTAATTAGCTAGAGATTTTGTATTAGCATCCACTTCTTCTCAAGTATGGTTTTGTTTATAGATTTGGGAACTTTGAGTTTTTCTCTTAAAAGAATTTTTGTCAAAATATTTTTTCACTTGTGGAAAGGTTCAAAGGTATCAAATATTATTTAATGTGTTAAAAACTGAATATGTACTTGTTTTATCTTAGTCTGCCATGTATTTATGGTTAGAATCTAAAATTGTCTTAGTTAGGAGTCATTTATTACTACATTGTTGTGCGTCCAATCTCATTTACACTTTTGTCATACCAAACAACCAAATTTTACTATTTACAACTAAAGCATTATTGTTTCTCTAATAAACATTTTTATTAATTATTAGTATGGTTGAGATACTTTGAATTCTATAAATGATATTGTAAGCTTATCGTGCATGATTATTACTATTTAAGCTCATTAGTATGTAATTCTTGATGTATCTAAGAACTCCCATATAAAAGTACATTATAGCTCATTATCTTACATGATTCATATATTTTTTGATTACCATTAATACCCTAATGGAAAAACCTAGTGACTAATGAGATATATAAAATATAAATTCTATTTGATAATGTTTAAAACATAATTTACTTTATAACTATGATGCAATAAATTTTTTTTTTCTTGCTCAATAATGAAATTTCCTTTCAAAGAAGTCTTATTATAAGAATTTCTATGTATATACAAACATTGGCTTTTATAATTAGATACATTTATAAGCTTGTTGATGCACATGATAGTTGCATATATTTGTCAACATTATTAATGCTTAAAATCTTAGGAATTTATATCTCCTTAAAAATGTATATTTCAGTCACTACTATTAATATCTTATTGAAATATTTATGCATTATACAACATATAACTAATCTTATTTTTCATAAAATTGAATTTGAATTGCAATTATAGATTCAAATATAAAGTGCTAATGCAATTGCAAAAGCATATGCAATTGTTAAGGAAATTATAGGTTAATGATTATTATATTTTGATGGGAGAAATCAATATTATTTGTGACATTAGTTTACAATTTGGGTAATTATGTTGAGTTATATTTTAGTAAATATTTTTATATATGATCCTCATTAGGTCACATTAATGATATTCAAATATGAACATGTTTAACATGCTAAGTGATAGAGTTTGAGTATTCCTATTGCTATTGGGGTTCTTTAAATTGAAAGATTGTAGTTATTGAGGAGCATATCCACTCTTTGTATCAATTATTATATCATTATTTATATATTTATTTATTTATTTATTTTTATTATGATTATTATCATGTTAGTACTTTATATAATGAACAAGTCTTATTAGTTTGATATTGTGTATGCAAAAGTTTGTAAGACTCTTTATTTTGGGATCTTTGTACTTATCTATATATGATTTGAAATCTTTTGTCATAAATATTATATAAAGTACTATAAGAAATCTATTATTTTAGCTCAAGCATTATCTTAATATCATTAGTCAAATCCTCACAGATATCTAAGAAAAACATAGTATAAACCCAATTAAGAGAAACTATTTGAAAGTTTTTCGCGAAAACAACCATGCCTTGTTGTAAAGCCCAACACCCATTACATCACCCCATGCCTTGTTGTAAAGCCAATTAGTTAGGAAATTAAGAAAATAGCCCATCTTAATTTGTTCTCAAAGAAGAATAATTTTAAAATAAAAAATTTATAAAAACCCTCATACCCAATTTAGTCATCATAGAGCTGTCCTTACAAAAATCCATAAACTCTAGTAGCTTATTATAAGACCGATATCATTTTTATTATCATTAAGCAATAAATTATTCAATGTTCAAAGGTTCTTAATGACTTAAGAGGTTATTAATCAACAAATTTAATTATTGAATATTTGATGGTCATGTTTACATCCTAAATACTGCATAAATCATAAAAAATCCATCATAGCATTTAAAATCTTAAGAATTCTTGAAAGGCCATAAATAATAATTTCATAAATTAGTTTATGAAATTAGGGTTCTCAAGTTAAATCATTTAATGGTGTCATTGAATGAATTGAACATTCAGTATAAGGACGCGTGTTACATTTATTAAAAGTTTAGTCTATATTAATGTTCATACAATTTAAAATGTTTCAGATGTTGATTAACCCAATTGTTTGAAAAGATCAACCACTCAACTTTTATGATAACAAGCCAATATCATAGCTACTAATCCTATTGGATCCCAAACACTCATGTTGATATAATGAATACATTTCCAAGCCTTCATATAGACTATATAATCAAATAAACACAAGACACTAAATAAAATATTTTTTGAGTTAATTGAATAGAATTTTAGGGTGGAATTAACATATTAAATATCTTAACTATTAAAAATGTAGAAATTTTTAGAATACATTAAATAGTCAATATAATAATGATTATTGAAATATATAAATTATCCCTTACAAATGCTAACATTAATTCAACAAAAAGTTTTCAAGATAAGCACACTGCCATGATAAACATCTCCAAGTGCAATGAGTGGCTCAAGAAATGGTTGTGGATTGAAGGAAAGCACCAAGAGGTTTTGATGAAGAACATGTAGATAAGAACGCTTAAGTAAAGTTCTTTAAAGCTTAAATAGATGAAGAATGAGACATCCATTAATCCTTGCCATCATATCTCATATACAAAAGTTAGATCAGTATTGTATCATGTAGTCCTTTATTTAATCACTGATAATTTATTTATTAACCATTATCAAGTTATTATATCCTATCAACAACATACCATCATTAAATAATTAAATAATGGACAACTTTATGAGCCTTATGATTAATTAACTCGATCATTATATTGGGTTTTTTTAACTTTCACTCTTTAACAAAAATTCCATTCATTTTAGCATAAGAGAAAAATGATTTCTCCTATTTCAGATTCCGAAACACAATTGCGCATTAATCGATCGAGCCAATTCTTATAGAGGGTAGGGTCATACCATAAATAGTGTTTAATATCGGCCAAAACAAATTTCTTGTGTTGGTATGATTCCTTCTACAAGATAGCTTAGTCAGCAAACCAAGGTGGTTTTGAGGAAGCAATGGCATAAAGCTTTTCATTACAAAAAAATTCATAAATATTGATAAACCTATGAGGCTCAAGATGAAGTAACCTTAACAAATGGTCAGCCACCACATTATCACTTCCCTTTTTATCCCTAATTTCTATATCAAATTCTTGAAAGAGAAGTACCCATCTGATTAGGCGTGGTTTTGCATCCTTCTTCTGAAGAAGAAATTTAATGGCTACATGATTAGTATTGACAATAATTTTTGATCCAATCAAATAAGAACAAAATTTATCAAAGGAAAAATAATAGCCAAGAGTTCTTTTTCACTTATGGCATAATTTGTCAGAGCATCATCCATGATCTTGCTAGCATAATGAATAGAATGGAAAATATTTTCTTTCTTTTGTCCTAACACCGCCCCTACAGCAAGATTACTTGCATCGCACATAATCTGAAATGGGAGATTCCAGTTAGGAGTAGAGTTTATTGGAGCTGCAATTAAGGCAGCTTTTATTCTATTGAATCCCTTGAGGCAATCATTATCAAAATTAAAGTCTACTTCTTTTCTAAGAAGCCTATAGAGAGGTAGACTTATTTTAGAAAAATCCTTGATGAATCTCCTATAGAATCTTGCATGACCCAAAAAACTTCTTATGCCCTTTATATTAGTGGGTGGAGGGAGTTTTTTAATCACATCAATTTTTTCTTTATCCACTTCGATCCCTCTTTTGGAGATTAAATGTCCAAGTACAATTCCTTCCTACACCATGAAATGACATTTTTCCCAATTAAAAATAAGATTTGTGTTCTCACATTTTCTTAAAACTTGCATAGATTAGATAAGCCATGGTAAAAGGATTTTCCGACTACCAAAAAATCATCCATGAAATTTTCCAAAAGGTCCTTGTAACAGCCCAAACTTTTAAGTACCAAGGTATTATCCACTTTGGCATGGAAGGCCTCAGATTTTTCCCCAGAAGATAACTTCCCAGTAGGTCACTCATCCTGGGAGTTCTCCCACATGAGCATGCTTATCTTTGGAGTTCTTATCAGGAACTCCACCATTATCTGAAAAGTTGCCTCAATGTTTAAGAGTTTCACTTATTACTAATTAAGTGGGTCTTTATAATTTCCTCAACTTAAGTAACTGACATCCTTATCAGTATCCACACACATATCCAAGAGCCATCCATTATGATGATAGAACTAAAGGTGACCCCTACAGGCGCAAGAGGTACCCATAACCATGTAGCACCTTAACCATCATGAATTCAAGTGGCTGCTCACATGAAGTGGTACTTTTCTATGTATGGCACTTAGCTCTTATGTGGCATTCTATGACCTGCTTTGATATTATTTGAAATAGCCCAAACTCTTGAGTACCATGATATTCAGACCTTATAATTTTGCCCCAGAAGATAACTTCTCAACAGGTCACCCATCCTAGGTGTGCTCCCACATGAACACGCTTAACTTTGGAGTTTTTATCAAGAACTCCACCATTATCTGAAAAGTTGCATCAATATTTAAGAATTTCACTTATTATTACTTAAGTGGGTCTTTATAGTTCCCCACCATATCAGAAAAATTTCCATCATGCAATGCTGGAAAGTGAATTTGGCATTACAAAATCTGAAAGGCATTCTTCTAAAGGCAAAAGTACCATACGTGCAGGTGAAAGTAGTTTTCTCTTAATCTTTTGGGGCTATCAGGATCTGATTGTACCTACAATACCCATCCAAGAAATAGTAAAATGGATTTCCAGCAAGCCTATCTAGCATTTGATCTAGGAATGGCAGTGGATATTAATCCTTTCTAGTTGCCTTATTTAGCTTCTTATAATCAATACAAACTCTCCACTCTATTACCTTCCTAGCTCATTATTATCATTCAACATTGCTGTCATACCACTTTTCTTAGGCACAACATGGATGGGACTTACCCAGGAACTATCAGAAATTTTACCCAGGAACTATCAGAAATTGGAAAGATAATTCCAACATAAAGGAGTTTAACAATTTCCTTATGCACCACATCCTTTATGTTCGGGTTTAACCTCCTTTGAGGTTTAATTGAGGGTTTGTAATTATCCTCTATTAAGATCCTATGCATGCATAATGTTGGGCTTATCCCCTTTATTTCAACTAGGCTCCAACCAATAGTTTTTATATAATTTGTTAACACATCAACAAGTTGACCTTCTTGTTCCTTATTAAGAAAAGCTAAAATTATTACAGGATGTGAGGTTCCTTCCCCTAAATAAATGTATTTTAAATATGCTGGGAGGGGATTTATCTCATGTTCAGGGCACTTCTCAATTGAAGGTGCAATCTTTTTTTTCTTTAATCTATTCTTTGATTTTACCTTGCATTTTGTTGTTCTTTATAATCTCATCATTAAATTCCTCTTCCATTTGTTAGCTTATTATACTCAAATTCTCTATCAAGTTTGCTCTCCAACAATCTTTTTTGATTTTACTTGGGTGATTCATAAAATCCTTAATATTTAACTTAATCTCCTCCCCCTCATGACACAGACTTAGTTCTTCTTTATCAACATCTATCATCATTTTTTCGGTGTCTAGAAATGGTCTACCAAGGATTATAGGAACCAATTGATTTTCATCTTCCATGTCCAAGATGATGAAGTCAACAGAGATGATGAGTTTATCAACCTTTACTAATACATTCTCTAGAATTCCCACAGGAGTCTTTTACGGATCAGTCAGCTAGCTGTCAAAGAACAGAAGTGGGTTTTAATTTGTCAATTCCCAACTCTCTAACGATGTAATATGGAATAAGATTTATTGGAGCTCCCAAGTCACAAAGAACCTTTGGAAAAGTGTAGCTTCCTATTGTGTATGGCATTATGAAACTTCAAGATCTTTTCTTTTTATTTGGATTTTTTATTATAAAATAGCACAACATTCTTAAGTCAAGGCCATGATTTCCTTCTCATTTGATTTCTTCTTCTTGGAAAAGATGTCCTTCATGAATTTAGCATAGCTTGGCATTTGTACTAGTGCCTCAGCAAAAGGTATATTAATATGCAGAGTTTTAAGAGTTTCTAAGAACTTCTAGAATTGCTTATCACTAAGCCATTGGTACGCATTGTTGGCCATCTACTTTAGAAGGTCATAGACTTCTTCATGGGATTTGCTGCTCCGAGAACCTCTTGTAACTACATTAATGAGGGTCATAGTGGATGCATTCAGTTCATTATAGAATGTTTGTACTTGCATCCCATAAGGGAACCCACGATGGGGGCAGTGCATGATGCACTCCTTGAAGTGTTCGCAACTTTCATATATTATCTCCCCCTCTTATTGGCAATAGTTGGTTATCTCAATCCTTAAACCTAGCTATCTTTGCAGGCAAGAAGTATTTGTCTAAGAATTTCCTAGCCAAATCATCCCACGTGTGAATAGAATCGCTATGTAGAGAACTAAGCCAGCTTTTTGCTCAGTCTCATAGTGAAAACAAGAATAGCTTAAGTCTAATAGTGTCATCGCTGATGCCATTGTACTAAATGTATCATAGATCTCTAAGAAGTTGGAGATGTGTAAGTTGGAATCCTTTGTGGCAAACCTGCTAAGCACGTAGTCTGAGGTAATATTGGGATGGTGAGATCTTGAGATTTATCATCCTCTATGAATAATATTGGTTTTGTTACTAAAGTTTACTATAATTCACTAATATTTGAATGATGATTTGTGTTTGTTGATAAGTTGGTCCAAATCTTAGTAAGCAAGAGTTTATTTTATTGGAAACTACTTTTAGAGAAAATAAGGAGAGTATGGTTTCAACATGAAACTTATCAAGAATTCTTAAAGTACTCTTCTATATTAATTTAGTGTCGAATGAGATGAACGAATTATTATTATCTAGAGACATAATCTTGTCTAGGGTGTCCCCCAAATGTACTATGTCTAGCATAGTGCTCAGAGATGAACATGTTAATGTTCAATCTCAGCACATAGGCTTCCACGTGATTATTAGTGAGCGAATTCAATGCTTAGGTCTAGGTTATGAAATCTATAATTTAAGTTTTGCATCATAAGAGCTTGATTCCACCAAAGGCTCACATGCATCAATTTTAGGTTTAACTAAAGAGATGAACCATTAGGCTAGATGGGCTATGTCACATCACCCTTAACACATAAAGCAGTTAACTCATCGCATAAACCTAAAATGAGAAATGGGGCCCGACTAGGGGCTCTCAGCATCACATGGGTCAACTTCTCAACTCAGAAAGGAGTTAAGCAATAATTGTCATCATGCACGAACTTCTTACATAAATTGATGGTGAGTGATGGAGCTCTAAGATCATCAAATATTCCATAGCTCTATTGATTTGTTTAGATCTAAGGGTTGTACTAGCCATTATCGTACAGTGAATGTTTTCCTTAATATTCACTGCAAGGACATTCAATATACAAACCCTTGGTTCTTAGTGATCGAATAGCTCAATGGTTTTTATGATTTTAAATTCAGACATTTACCAAGATATCTTCATGTTAACATTTGCTTATTCATTTTATTATTCATAGTATTTAAATCAAAAAGATAAGATTAAAACACATTCATTGATATTCGAAGAGTACAAACTCTTTTATTTCTTGATTCTTTACATGTTTACACCCAACCCTCCCTAAGGAGTGTTTAGGCTGCCACTAATAAGAAAACATAGAAAATATTACAAATAATAAGATGCCTTAGCATGTCTTTTACTATAAAGAAGATAAGTTAGATGGTGGTACCATACTGGGAACTGCTGTCGTATTCACTGGCTTGTCTTCCTTCTCATAGCTTTTCTCCCTTGTATTCTTGTACTAATTCCTTTCTCTTTCAAGGTACATCCTTCTAATTACTTGGGCATGGGAACTTTCCTTCTCTATCTCTTGTAGGAGCTACTGATGTAAGATCCCTTTACTTTCCAAAAATCAGGAACCCTCACATCATCTTGAATTCCTCTTTTTATAACCTTTTTTCAGGCTGCTTCAAAATTTATTAAGCCATTAACCCTCCATTTAGAAAGTTGTGTTTACCTTAAGAGTTTATTCTTCTATTCCCTTAGTAATGAAGAGATTCAGCTATTATCATCTAAGTCATATTATGGGAAGAGAAAAAATCATGACTTTTGGTCTTCCCTATGTTGCTTTGAATGTTGTTACTTGGGCAATTTCACGGTGGTGCTATGGCACGCGGTAGTGCTAGGCCTTTTGTCTAGAGGGCGCTATGGCATGTGGGAGCGCAAGGCTTTCTGTCTTGAGGGTGCTACGGCGCACGAGAGCACCAAACTTTCTATCTAGAGGGCGCTACGGCGTGCAATAGTGCTAGGCTTTCTGCATTGAAGACGCTATGGTGTGCGGTAGCGTCAGGCTTTCTACCTTGAGGGAGCTACAATGCACAAGAATGTAAGGCTTTCTGTCTTGAGGGCACTACGGTGCATGACAGCGCCAGACTTTTTATCTATAGGGCGTTACGGCGCGCAATAGCGCCAAGCTTTCTGTATTGAAGACGCTACGACGTGTTGCAACGTCAGGCTTTCTATCTTAAGGGAGCTACGGCACGCGGTAGCACTAGGCTTTCGGTCATGAGGGCTCTACGGCGCGCGATAAGCACCGTGCTTTTGGGTTGAGCGCGCAATAGCGTCAGAGTCTCAGTTTTCGATCAGCCACTATGTGCGGTAGCATCCGTGTTTCGATCTTTGGAGCGCTGCAGCGCGTGGCAGCGTGATACTTTCGAAAATTAAAATTATTTGAAACATAGGGCAATATTTTAATTTCGCTGTGGCACGCAGTAGTGCCAGAGTATCCATCTTGGGTCTGCTGCAGTGCGCTATAGCATGAGTGTTTCGGCCATTAGACTGCTACAGTAGTTGGTAGAGCAATACTTTGAATTATTAAACCCTAGAAAACATTATATATTCGCTATGGTATGCGGTAGCACCAAAGTCTTTGTTGAAGGTCTGCTATGGCACAGGATAGCATGAAAGTCTTGGGTTTTGGTTCACTACGGTGCGCGGTAGCGTGGCAGTCTTGGATTTCTCCCAGATTTTCTAATTTTTATTTAGAATTCAATTTAGCTATTATTTGTCCTAAAAAATAGTGAAAGCACATCAAAGCATACAATTTTTGATAAAAAGTGTTTGTTTTTATTGTCTTAAATTACTATAAATCTTAGATTTATTAATAGTTCCTAACTTTGGTGGCTTATCAAATAAGATATAGAGAAGATTCAATGTTCTACAAGAAAAAATAATCTTAGAGTTAGTTAATTGAGTTTTTAAATGTCATTTTAAAGTAGAAAGCATCATCTTTGGCTTAGGAATCAATAGCCATATTTTTTTGAGTATTTCCTGATCATCTAGGGTTATTTTTCCTTCTTGATTTCATCACCTAAATTTTTTCAGCTGCACACCTATATTTATTAATTTTTTAAAGACATTATAAATGAACCAACCTAGTTGTTTTTATTATAAAGAAGTAGAGAAAGCTAGTAAAGTGTATAGATATAATCTAGAGACGCATTTCATTAGAAATTTATTATCAAACCTAACATTGTACTATGGAGCATGTTTTCATAGCTCGACCTGTATTCTCGAACTGTGACCTCTTCTTCTTATGTTTACAAGTTTTTCCACATATATTTACAATGCCCAATAAAAATGCATATCCAAGAACAATCTCTCAAACTAGCATTTTTTTGTTGTTAATTTAAATTTAGCATAGTTAACCCATTTCATATTAGTGAATTATTGAACTTAAAAGTATGTCCTGAGTGTTTCTAGCCATTAATAGAGCATCATCACATGTGAGGTACAATCATAGATTATTAAATCAAAGTTTTCCTAATCCATAAAGAAAAATAGCTTACCCTTTTAAGGTCCCTCATCCTTTTAATTTTCATTTAAAACTCTTAACTTGGTTCTGAATTAGTTATAGAGGACTCATCATCCTTGTGATTTAGTGAAGTAAATGTGTTTGCTAATTAGTTGCAATTGAAGTGTAATGAATTTGTTCCTCACCTCTTACTTTCAAAGTTTTGTTACATTCACAATTAGACTCTTATTCTTAAAGTACTTTAGTGTTGTCATCTCACATTCCATCTCATTTTTTCTTCTCAAATGCTCTTTGAATGGAACAACTTACTTGCCTTATCTTCAGTAATCTTCTCAAGTTTGCACTGTTCTTTTTATCTTCTTCCTTTTTTTCATTTCATTATAATCTCTAGCATTTTGGTGATTTCAAAATGAGTGTTATCTAGGTTTTTTTGAAGAAAAATGTGATGGTAATGGATTAAGAGGTGAGAATAAAATATGCATTTACATTAATTTTTTGAAAATTTCATTAGCGTTTACATACATTTTATTATTGGGCTTTATATTATGTATCGGTCCGATGTGGATTAGTGACACTAATCCAATTTTAGGTATCATTGTAACACCCCTTATTGGATTAGTGAAGCAATCCAATGTAAGTTGTTACATTTTTCCAAGAATCTATGTAGGTGTAACACAATAGTAAATACATACAGATAAGTAGGAGAAAAAATTCAACATCCATAAATAATTTACTTATAAAGAAAATGAAAAATGCATTGTTCTCATCAAATAAAAAGAAAGCAACCAAATAGTTTATACATGACTAAAATATCAAATAAAGTTCTCTCGTTGTCATAGCAAAATTTAAAGGATTAAACCAAAAAATAAAACTAGGGGATGCTTCTTCCTCATATACCAATACCACCTCATAAGCAGAGTCCTCCAATCGTTCCTAATCTGTTATGTCGGTATCTTATGCCTAGGCACAAAAAATAATATAAATCTGATTATACATTCATCTATGTAAATTTCATGGTTCTCTAGTTTATTTTAGGACAACAAAATCATTACAATTAATTAAATATTCATTGCAAAAAGCTAAATGATCTTCAAGAAGTAAATGAAAAATTGAAAAATTGTTATATATAGTATATCTCTGAACTATAGAACCTATAAAATATTTTAGTGTACATGGTGTATGTATGTGTAGATAATTGAAATAAACTATGCTTAACTAAATATGCTCAACTAAAAATGCATGATGAGCAAAAAATTATATACTAGCCAAAAGTATTCAAAGTAAGTTACTACTAAAAATAAGTCATCAAGCTAAATTTATATAATTTCAGACCATTGTCTTGTATGTTTTGGTGTGCATTATGTACATTTTAAGTATTTTTGTGTGTTATTTTGCTTTTATGCAGGTATTCATGTGGTTGAAAGTGCTAGGGTGCATCATTACTAAACATGAAGCAAGAAAGGTGCCCAACGGTGCTCCAACTTCCTTTGTCTATAATACAAAATGTCCAAATTCGAGGCCAAGCATCTAGGTGTGCCTAGGCTCTCAAATGCCCCAGGTGCCCTTACCAACAAAACATAAATGTGCCAACAAGCACTCAAAAGCTCAGGCTCCCCTTTCCATCAACATATTAGTGCAAACTGAGACCCTATTTATGAGGAGAAAAGACATTTCACAAATGGTGCCACCTTGCATGGGCTCCTAGTCACACCTAGGCATTTGTAATAGTTTTAACTGAAAGGATGCAACTTCTCATGTTCTAGTAATGGGTTGGAGTGAATATTATGAGTTTAGGAGTCTTTGTTTTGAAAAAGAAGAGGTATACACTAGGGAAAACAAGGAGACGGACTAAGAAAGTCTTGGGAACACTTGGAGAGCAAATATGAGGTCAAATTGTTTCAACTAAAACCGACACATCCTGCTACAAAATAGTTTTTTCTTATTGTAATCATGTCGCTTCAGAGTTTAAAATTCTATTTTGTTGCTTATTTCTAGAATATGATTGCCTAAACCCATGGGATAGTTAGGTTATGGCAACGAATTAGTAATTTTGTGTTAATGAGGTACTTCAACTATATTTTTGCTTTTAATTATATATGAAATGAATTCTTTATTTTTGATATTCAAATCTCTAAAATATGTTTGGAGGATGCAAATTCTACATGTTCTCGTACACTCCAAGATGTATGTGAATCTTTCACTTGAACATAAGGTTAGGTTCTTGAAATAGGAGATTGGAGTAGAGGCATCTACATGACACCACTTGAATTGCGAGATTATTTGGCTGCATGTGAAATGGTAATTTTGTATGCACTGAATAGGGCATAGACGTTGTGTATTTTAATGCTATCTCTTGAGACATTAAGATTAGAAGTCACTGGGTATCATTAAGAGATCGACTAAAGATGATCTGAAGGTTTTGATTGATGAGTAATTTTATGCGTGAGACATCACTAGCGAGTCAATTTTCATTTTTCCTTATGCTATAACGTGATTTATCATAATATCCATTATAATTTCTAGTTCAATATTTAATGAAATTTATGAATTCAATGTTCTTGCATAACTTCCATACTTATACAACTACTATAATCATTTGTTCATTAGACATATTTTAATTCTAAAATTATAGTCCTAATTTAGAGCAATTTAACTTCATTTTTTATGTTGGGATATGGAGACCATTTAGATCATCCATGAAGGTGTCAGTAAGGCTTTGGTGGGTTATCTAGAGATTCCAGGTTATTCCAAGACAAGTCAGGAGAGATTTGGGCATCCCAACGCATTCTATAGTCATTGTAGTCGAAGGCTAGGCACCATGGCATGGCGTGGCTCCTGGGAATCGAGTGCTAGGCATTATATTGCAATGTAGTTCCTAGCAAGGAACCCAGGCATTATGTGGCACCCCATGGTTTGAAATGGGGGTGCCCGGCACGCCGTTGCATCCACGGAAGACTTGTTACATATTTTAGCAGTCCCCTAAGTATTTTTAGAGGCATTTTGTGTCATTAGGTGTCCATGTGAAGCCTAATTATATAAGAAAATATATGGGGATGTTTTCAAAATGTTGTCAAGCCTAATTTGGAGGTGTGGTTGATGTTGGTCCCCTTTAACCCAGAGTTAGATAGAGATTTTAGGAAGAGAATGAGCTGATCGAGAGGCTTTGTAAGTAGTAGAGCCCTCTTGTTCTTTTGAAGATGAAGCTCTTTGTAACTCTATAATCTTTTTGTTCATATTGAGTTTTTCTATGTGGTGGGGCCCATAGTTTTTCCCATTCTTAATTTTTCCACATAAATCCTAGTCCTTGGATGCTATTGTGATTTATGATGTGATTATTATTATGTGCTTGGAATATTTCTTTCTTGTATTTGCTTGCATTTTATAATCTTTGTTCTAGTAATCTCAATGCAAACCCATCCATATAGATCATAAAAAGTGGTATCAAAAAGTGGTTATATAGTTTGTCAATTTGAGTAGGAGTAATGGCTGATGAAATGAGACACAAATAGAGATGTTTAATGGCACAAAATTTGCCTTTTGGAAGTTGAAAATAGAAAATTTGCTTGACCTATAGAAGATGTACTTATCACTCAGAGGAGGCTAGAATTGAAACATCTCAGTGCTAAGTTAGTTTATTCTAAGCCAACACTAAGTGTTACAATAGTACTTAACACTAAATTTGTAAGAATCTAATTCACTGTTAAGCACTATGTGTCTGAGGATCTTTTTTTGAGATAATGAAATCATATTAATTTGAAAGAGCAACTCATAGATGTAAGAAGATCCACATCCATCATCTAAAGCAAGCATAGTAAGAGGAACAAAAAATATACATTCATCATAGAAAAGAAAGTAAGAACATATAGAGTCTAAGTTATTACAAACAATTTATAAGTGTTATAAAATGCACTCATCCTCACAAATAAATGAAAAAGATGCAAGTCTTCAAGTGCTACTGATGGCCAGTGCTAGTTCCAATTCCAAGTACCACAAGATACTCCTAAGTTACTGTATTTGGCATTTAATAAGGTAGGGTAAAACTAACAAAATAAAAAGAAGTGATTGTACTTAAGAAGTCTAAGTATAATTTAGAGTTACACTAACTTTTATTTAAGTTTGAACGGATATCACATTAGCCATTTACAATTATTTGATTAAGCAGAGCATTAAGCAATAAAGGAAATGGATATAAGAGTAAATAAAAATACTATAAGTAAGTAAAGGAAGTGAGGTACTTCCAAGTAGTTTGCTTTAGCATGCAGCAAGTATGTAAGGAAAAAGTATAACATATAAGGGCTAAACTACTAGTGTGCATATGAAGCATGAAAGAATACATAACTATGTTCGTTTGGAATTATGCTAAGTAACATTTAAAAGAAATTAATATGAACATAAATGAAAGTAAGTAAACTGCATACACTGCAACTAGGTAAAGTAAAATTGAAATGTAAGAACAATAAATGTAATGTATAGTGAAGTAAAGTAAAGTTCAATCACAAGAACTGAGTAAGCATAGTCAAAAGACTAAGATATATTATTAACAATCAATAAGATTATGAGAAAAGTATGGTAAGGTTAGTTATGTGGAAAAAATTATTGAATAAATGAGGAGTTAAGCACCTTTGATTAACTAAGTAAAATGGGGTCTTTCATAACACACACACTCCCCCTTTAGAATATGTATGATCTTCATATTATTCCATAGCTTACCTTATGAAAATAGTCCCCCATATGAAACCAGTAAGTTTATTATTTTAAAGTTTTATTCATGCACAATGTCTTAATGTATATCCAAGCTTATAATCTTAAAGCATACCAGCAATCAAAAAGTTCAAATTTATTATAAACCATATGATATCCATTATTATATAATCAATTTATCTACTTTAATTGTTGGCAAAACCTAAGCCCCCAATTGACTTAAATATTAACAATCTCTAAGTTAATTGAAGTATAATACTATAGATAATAGTGGTTTATTTGAGAGTTATTTAAGTGAAAAAATAATTTATAAGTATATTTGCATGTTGAATTCAAATTGTATCTTGCAAGTAACTTCTTTTTTATCAAGCTACTAGACTTAGAGTAATGATGGGGTTCTTTAGCTAGAATGTTTATTGTAGGATCACAAGCCTTAAACTTACATAGGAATCTATGGGTTCAAATAGATTCAAGCTCACCAACTACACTAATTTGACTAACTACATTCTAATGTAGTCCTAATATGTAAGGTGCTAAGTGGAGGTTCTCTAATCACTAGCTCCTAGGATTTTTTCAAATGAACTAGGAAACTTAGAGTTAACTAAGAGACTAAGCTATTATAGGGAGCTGGAAATACTAAGTTACATACTAGGATAATTAGGGTTGAATCTACACTTGAGGAATGTAAGGAACTAAGCCTAGCTCAAACTAGCCCTCTAAGGATCCTAAGAATGGTACTTACTATCATAGGAAACTAGTCAATCTAATTCAATCATAGAGTTTATAACTACTACAAGAATAAATTATTAAATCAAGTCCTAAGAAATCACACTAACCTTCATTTCTATGCTGATGATCCTTTCTATGTTTGCTAAAACTAGACTGTCAAGTATTCCACCTAAGTTTCTCTTTACTAAAATCATGCTCTAGTGTATTATGAAGGTTCAATTTAATTTTAGGTAGGTTTTACCATGAGCACAGCCCCACGCATGCAGGCTGGATGCGTGCATAAACCCAACAAACATTGTCGTGTGGGTCAGGCTGACTCACCAGGCACCATTTATCTTCCATCGAGGATCGAGAAGGAGGGAGCTAGGGTTTGCCCGAGATCTGCACTTCGATGATCCCAAATAGCATGCAACCCCTCAATGGAAAGTTGATCATGAGATCTACAGCATGGAATCAAAATCCTTATATATGTCTATTTTAATAAGCTTGATTTAATGGAAGACCCCATAAGGGTTAGAGTTTATGGTGGGGTCATGTTGGGACGCCCACAGTAAACCCCAAACTTTGTGACCGGGTCCAAAATACTTCTGAGATCATCGCCATCCCTTAAAGGTAGAAAGGGATGATAGGATGTAGTGTATGAGGAGTTGAGCTCTCGGATGAGCTCAGACACTGCACACTACTGTACAAGTACGAGCTCAACCAAGCTAACCATACCATATCGTGGCCCCCAATTAACTCTAAACAAAGCTACAATCATAGCAATGGCAAAACAAAATGCGAATTCAATGGATTAGAAAGAGTCTGAAGGTTAAAATCGCATACCTATTTTTTGGCAAGACTCCTCTAGGGTTTGCAAACTCTTCAACAGCATGCACTCCAATCCCTCACCAAGCTCCTTGCTGTCAGAAGATGAAGAAAGAAAGAGAGTGGATCACTCAACGGGCTTAAGGCAAGGCTAGGAAGGCTTGGCTGGCATGCCATAGCACGACCTCTGCGACATATGCGCACACGATCGCGTTGCGTGGGTGACGTATAATAACACTATAGCTCCCACGCCACAGCCATCCGATCAGCTATAATAGAGAGATGGACAATGCTGATTGAGTATGTCGTTTGACCAAATGAAAGTCATTAGCCTGATTTAGTTATTTAATTAATTATTAATATTTAAAAAATAAAAACTTTTTATTTAATTAAAATTAAGCAATCAAACGAGCTCTAAAAAATCACAAAAATTCACCCATATATAATTTGGGGGTGAGGAACTCAAAAATATGGTCAAATTTTAAATTAGAGATCAATTTAATTTTTTTAACTTTTAGGCTAATTAAATAGCTCAAAATATTTGTCTAAAAAGAACGATCTCTAAATCGCACCAAATTTCAGGGCTAGGCTCCTAATGTTATATGGAATTTAATGGCAATGTTTGTAAGCTAATTGGACTACTCAATAATAAGTGAAAACATAGGATTGTTATAGACTCCCCTTCTTAAAAGATGTGTCATCCTCAGCGCCCTAAAAAATTTATTAAGAAATAAACAGAAGTCAAAGAGAACTAAAATGTTAGAATCCTGAGCTTGTACATACAAATGTAAGGGGGCCGGCCAGCCTCTAATTCCTCCATGGGTGGAGCCACATTCTTCATTACCTTTATCAACGATCATACAAGGAATCTATGAATATATTTTATAAAGCACACATCTAGCACATTTAATTTGTTCAAAAAATGGCTTGCTTTGGTCGCGAATGAGATAGGATTGAAGCTTAAATGCTTAAGATCTGATAATGTAAATGAGTACTGTGACAAGAAGATAAAGGAGTTTTGTTCCTTGAATGGTATCAAGTGAGAATTTATAGTCCTAGGAACATCACAACATAATAGTATTGTAGAATGTGTGAACGGTCCTATTCACAAAAAGAGCCAATAGCATGAAACTACATGGAAGTATCCAAAAATAGTTCAAGGCAAATGCTGTTAAGACAGTAGTATACTTGGTAAATAGGTGACCTTCAATACCCATAAATGAAAGGATTCCTGAGGAGGCCTAGAGTGGAATGGATGTGAAGATGAATCACCTCATGTTATTTGGTTTTTCATCCTATGTGCATGTTAAAATAGGATCCAAGAGCAAGCTTGATGCAAAGGCCATCAAGTGTACATTTGTTGTATATAGCATGGGAAAATTTAGCTATAGGTTCTGGGACAATCAAAACTAGAAGATTCTCAGAAGCAGAGATATTACTTTCAATAAAAGTGAGATCTATAATCTTATTTTGGAGTTAGGACTGATTTTAAGGTTACTTCTGATAGTGAGCCCCATTACATGGAAGTTGATGACAACATTGAGCTAGAGAAGCATGTATAAGAATATGCATAAAAGGGTGGTGCATAGATTAAACCATAAGCACCCATGTTGTGGAGATCCACAAGATTCACTAGACCGCCTGTAATAGCCCAAACTCTTAAGCACCAGGGTATTGTCCGCTTTGGCCAGAAAGGCCTCACAGTTTTGCCCTCAGAAGATAACTTCCCAATAGATCACCCATCCTGGGAGTGCTCCCACCTGAGCACGCTTAACTTTGGAGTTCTTATCAGGAACTCCACCGTTATCTGAAAAGGCGCCTTGATGTTTAAGAGTTATACTTATTACTACTTAAGTGGGTCTTTACACCGCCACATAGGTACTCTCCTTTTTTGTTTTTTTCTGTTACTAATGGATGGTTGTCAATCAGAAATCTTTGAACTACAAATCTTCTTCTTTAATGACCATACAAGTAATGTATGGGTATATTTCTTGAAGCATAGATTTGACACTTTTAAGAGATGACTTTCTTTGGTTGAGAATGAGACAAGACAAAAGCTTGAATGCTTAAGATCCCATAATGGAGGCGAGTACTGTGACAAAGAGGTCAAGATGTTCTCTGCCTTGAATGAAATAAAGAGAAAATTTATAGTCTTATGAACATCAGAAAAAAATGATGTTGTAGAGCAGATAAACAGCAGGATGCTATATGTAGGTCTCCCAAAATAGTTCTTGGCAGAGGCTGTTCACACGATATTGTATTTAATCAATCGAGGAACTTCACTACTCCAAAATGATGGGATTTCTAAGGAGGCCTGGAGTGGAAAGAAGGTGAAGCTAAATGTCCCAAAGGTCTTTGGCTATTCATCATATGTGAATGTTGATGTAGGAACCAAAAGCAAGCGTGATGCAAATGCCATTAAGTGTACATTAGTTGGATATGGGACAAGCAATTTAGCTATAGGTTCTAGGACAATCAAAACCAAAATATTATCAGAATTAAGGATGTCACTTTCATTGAAAGTGAGATGTTTCAAGGATTAGTTTGGAGCAGGATTGATTCCAAAGTTGCTTTAGATAGTGAGCACCAGCACATGGAAGTTGGTGATAGCATTGAGCCAGAGGAACAGGTACAAGAAGATGTTCAGAAGGATAGTGCATATATTGAATCATAAATCTATAAGCTATGGAGATCCACAAAAGTCACTAGATTTCAATAGAGGTACTTTCTTTCATTATTTTATCTATTACTAACAGATGGTGGTGAACCAGGAAGTCTTGAAAAAGTGCTTTAGGTGGATGATTCTAGTAAATGGTAGGCTTCCATGAATGATGAGCTAACATTACTCATGTTAAATGGGACATGGGAGTTGGAGGCATTACTAGCTGAAAAGAATGCCCTTCAGAATAAATGGGTCTAATTGAAGGATGAATTGAATGGGAGTAAATGCTACAAGGAGAGGCTTGTAGTAAAGGGCTTTGAGCGATGGCATAGAGTGGAATACAGTGAGATGTTTTCTTCAATTGTGAGGATGACTTTCATTAGGGTAGTGTTGAACATTATTGTAGCTAAATATTTGAACCTAGAGCAAATATATGTAAAGACTGTGTTTCTTCATGAAGAGTTGGAGGGGGAATTATATAAGAACCAACCACATGGGTACAAGACTAAAAAAAAGGAAAATGAGTGCTTATGTGCAATCTCAAGAAGAGCCTCTATTGATTAAAATAGGCACCTAGGTAATGGCACAAGAGATTAAATAGGATCATATTAGAAACTAGGTACAAAAGGTGCTAGATAGATCATTATTGCTATATGAAGCAATATAAATCCTCCTATATCATCCTTTTGTTGTACGTGGATGATAGACTGATTGTAGGATCTAACATGAAGGAGATTAAGATGTTGAAGGAAAAAATGTCAAAGGAGTTTGACATGAAGGACTTGGGGTCGTCTAAATAGATACTAAAAATTAGAATCAATCGGGAGAGATGTGCAAGATATCTGAAGTTATCTCGGAAAGAAATATGTTTAAAAGGTGCTGAATAGATTCAACATGAATGAGGAAAAACATATGGGTACTCCCCTAGAAAGTCACTATAGCCTATCAAAAGATTAAATGCTGGAGACTAAAGAGGAGAATGAACACATGGAGAAGGTTCCTTATGATTGATATACTTGATGATCTGCACATGCTTTGGGATTGGTCAATAGATTCATGGGAAACCTAGGGAAGCACCATTAGGAAGTAGTCAAGTGAATACTGAGATATTTTAAAGGTACAGTAGACAAAGTACTATACTATGGTAGGTCTATTATTACTCTATAAAGCTTTGTAGATTTAAACATTGTAGAAGATGTCGATAATTAGAGAAGCACTACAAGATATATGTTCATACTAGGAAGTGTAATGGTGAGCTAGATATCTATGTTATAGAATATTGTTGCCTTTTCCACCATGGAGGCTGAGTATATCACCATCATTAAAATAAGTAAGGAGATGATTTGGTTGAAGAAATTTATGGCAGAATTGGGCAAGGATTAGGAGGATGTGAAGATCTATAGCGATAGTATGAGCATGATTCACCTTACAAAGAATACTTCATTTCATGCCAAGACTAAGCACATACAACTTTGATACCATTTTATCTGAACACTATTGGAAGAATGCCAGCTAGCATTAGAAAATATTCACACATTGAAGAATCTTGCTGACATGTTTACAAAAGCTGTAAGAATGGAAATACTGAAGATTTGTGCTACTTTAATTGGCCTCAGTACGTGATGAGAGGGCGGGGTGAGCCACACCATGTCCTTTTGCAAGGATGGAAGCAAGTTTTCTTAAGAAGATTTAAGTATGAAGGTGGAATGATCCCAATAAGTCTTCAAGTGAGAGATTATTTGTATGTGGAGACTATTTAGATCACCCATGAAGGAGCCAATGAAGCTCTGATGAGTTTTTGGAAGGTCTCAATGTGTTTCAAAATTAGTCAGAGGAAATTGAGAGGCTCTGACACATCCCGACATACTTTGTAGTAATTGCAGTCAAGGGCGAGGTGCCCTGGGGTGCTATGGCACTTGGAAATCGAGTTTTATGCACCATAGCACATTGTGGCATCCGTCAGTGTGCCCTGATGCACTGTGGTGCCTTGACAAGTTGTGGCATTTGCAGAAGCCTTGTTATAAATTTTGGTGGTCCTCTAAGTATTTTTAGAAGAATTATAGGTCATTTGGGGTCCATGTGAAGCCTAAGTACATACGGAAACATATATGGTTGTTTTCAAAATGTTATCAACCCATATTTTGCAGTGTGCTTGCTATTGGTCCAATTCAACCTTGAGTAAAAGCAGGAGATTTTTAGAAGAGAAGAAGGTTACTAGGAGGCTTTGCAAGCGATAGATCCTTCTTGTTCTTATAAAGATAAAACTCTCTATAACTTTGTAATTTTCTTGTTCATAGAAAATTTTTCTGAGTAGTGCGGCTCCATAGTTTTTCCAATTCTTGGGTTTCCCACATTAATCCTAGTCTTTGGATGCTATTGTGGTTTATATTGTGATTAAATTTTTGTGCTATGGAATATTTCTTTCTTGTGTTAGTTTACATTTTTTGATCTTTATTCTAGTAAACACAATGCAAACTAGTCCGTATATATACAATCATCTTGTTATTTTGACATTAGTAACTAAGAATAAACTAGTAACCTTAACTTATGTTCTTTGAGTACGATATATGGGACTCCCATTCCTATATTACTTGCGAGAGGTACACATGGTGTGCTTAATACACACACTAAATTTTATTCCTATCAAGTTTTCAGTGCCATTGTTGGGGACTTTATGGGTATTATCAAAAGATGAATAGTGACTCAAACATATTTCTATTTTTTTTTTATTTATATTATCGTTACATCTTTGCGTTGAGATTTTTTTTTTAATTATCTTAGAAATTCGGGTTAATATTAGGATGACTTAATTTGATATTTAATCATGAAATTGAGTAAACCCTTTATAGAATTAAATGTTATATGCATGTTATAGATATTAAAAAGAATATGTATGATAACAATCTATTGAAGCACAATAACCACAACTATGGGTGAGCTTTATGTGATTAAACTCTACCCAATATAGGTGTAAGGACCCACTTAAGTAGTAATAAGTGAAATAATTAAACATTGAGGTGCCTTTACAGATAATGGTAGAGTTCCTAATAAGAACTCCAAAGTTAAGCATGCTCAAGTGGGAGCACTCCCAGGATGGGTGACCTGCGAATCAATCATCACCTGGAATGTGTTAGCTCAAATTTTTTTGTTAAATATTTCCCAGCATCAAAGACTACAAAGTTGTGTAATGAGATATTTAATTTTCTACAGCATGAGGGTGAGTCCTCTTATGATAGTTGAGAATGATTCAAGGAATTCTTGAGGAATTGCTTATATTATGGACTACCTATATGGCTTCAAGTATAGACATTTTATAATGGACTCAACACAAGCACAAAGACTTTCATTCATGTAGTTACCACTAGATCGTTAAGTAGTAAAACTCAGGAGAATTCTAATGATCTGCTTGAGGATATGCCAAAGAATTCGTACTAGTTATCAATTGAGAAGCTGTAACATCCAAGGCATTAAAAAGATAATGCTGTGAAGAATGATCAAAACTATAATTACAGTGAGAAATTGCTTTTATTAATTATAATTTTAATGCCATCAGTGTTAATGACATTCTAGAAGTTAATTGTGACATATGTCGAGGCACACATCATAGTACAAACTGCTAATCTAATAGCCCATTTACGTTATTTAATCCAGAGCAATTCAATTTGATGAGCAACATTAACTACCAACCTCATCAACAATACAATAATCAATATTTAAATAATTATAACTTGGGGAGGCGAAATCATACGAACTTTTATTGGAGCATTAACCAAGGAGGAGCTCAGCCAGGACCGCCTCAAAATTTTGTTAAAATCAACAACCCACCAAGATATTACAATGTTGTAGGGAAGAAAAATTAGAAAGACAATGATTCAACAATAGAGAATTCTCTAACATAATTCAAGGCATACACATTTCAGTTCATGCAGCAAATTGAGGCGAGGCTCAAACACTGTGAGGCCTCATTTTTGAGAATGGAGGTGGTGATTAAGAACATAGAAGTGAAGCTTGAGAAACTCTTATAGTAACTCATTGCTCGCCCTCGAGGTACTTTATCGAGCATTGCGAAGGTAAGCCCCAAAGAACAAGTTTGTGTTAAACTACTGGAAGGTACAAACATTGAACTTGTTAATATTGATGAAAATACTGATGCTATGAATTATATAAATACATACAAGAGCTTGATTTGGAACCCACCTATCCTTAATCAGCAAAAACAGTCTGGTCGATTCAACATTCCATGCTCCATTGGAGGCTAAGGATTTTTAGAGTTATTATGCAGTTTTAGTGCCTCTATGAATATTTTATCGTACTTCATTTATTGCAAAACAGGATTGAGAGGTATGGAGATTCCAATGAATTTTCAATTTGTTGATTTAAAATCCAAAACATGTATTATAATATTAGAAGGTGTTATGGTTAAAGTAAGGCGATTTAAAATTCTTGTAAATTTCATCATAGTAGAACTAGATGAATGGTATAAGGGCAAAACAAAAATTTATGGTAGGCCATTCTTAGTTACTACCAGAGTCATTATTGCATTGAGAAAGACTAGATGACATTAAGGGTACACCAAGAAGAGTAATTAACTAATTTTTAAAATGTAGCGGTAAATTGATGAACGATGAAACTAAATGATTAAGAAGATACCAAGCGAGAAAAATATGCAGTTAGGAAAAGTTTAAGTGAGAGTTATTCGTGTAAGCGGAGAATTAATGAGGAGAGACCAGATATTGTACTAGATAAGATAGAGAAGAATAAAACAATTTTGGAAGAGCAAGAACTTATACTAGATGGGATAGAGGAGAACAAAACAATTATAGAAGATAAGTTGGTACAAACACTTAAGAAGACATGAAGGGGTGGAAGAAGAAGAAAAATGAGGGGCCATGATATTTTGATATATGATCTTCAGTTTTAGGTGACAAGTCTTATGATTAAGATGGGTTGGGTTTATACTTGACTGACTAAAGTTGGAAGGTGTGTCATAGTTGGAGGCCGCATTCACCGTAATCATGTTAATCTCAGTATTATAATGACCACGGAGGGTACGGGCCCATAGTTGGTATCAGAGAACACCATAAGGTGTCAGATTGGGATTTGTATTCCTTTCTTCCTAATGGACCATTCTTCTAAAAATTTCAGTCATCAAAATATAATATCCAAACCATAATACTCTCAACAACTCTATGAAAATGTAGATTTAAAGATATTTATTTAATATAATTAAGTCACTCTCCAAATAACTAAGGAAACATCAAAACTTTTCTAAAAGAATGAAATGGAGTGTGAAAGAACAGAGTTGGGCTACTACATTGTCACCTTCAACATTGTCTAGGAACTCATCTACAAATGGGGATGAAAAAGTGAGAAATCAATTGTAGGAGTATCTGCTCAAGGAATCCTAGTCTTAGATAACCTTCTTCAAAGATCTGCATTCAGAGGACTCGACTTCCAAAAAGTGCTACAGGAAGTGTCATGTTGTAACATTTGAGGACTTTTGTTTCTCTTTTGGTGGTGAGTTTATTATAGAACATTAGTGCTTGTTTAGTTAGTATGGTTATAATCCTTTAGTTAGTTCTATTTTCTTTCATCATATGTAAACCTTCTTTCTTAAGTAATGAAATTTTTTGATTGTCAAATGAAATGTCTCACTTGATTCTATTTTCTTAATCTAGTTGTAAAATCAAGATTTGTCTTGTTAACCCAGGATGAATCCAGGATCACCTCTAAGCACTACACCTATTAAGTTTGTCATAGCTTCCGGTAGCTCTATCAATGAAATAGCCAATCTTAGGGGAATGGTAGCTGCAATGCTAGAGAACCAAACTCAGCAGGCTTTGGCTATCCTAAAGCTAATTGCCATCCACCCCTCACCATAGACATATAATCTAGCATCAACTGTTCCTGCCCAACATTCACCTCATTCATTCTACCATTCTGCTGATGGCCTCCTCCGTAGCATTCTAAGGCTGAGACCTTCTACCTTTAGTGGGAATATATCCTTAATGGATATAGCCAATTGGATAAAAATGGTTGAAAAGAATCTAATCAGTCTGAAGTGCCTAAACTTGGAAGCAATCCGTTTCACTGCGCATTTATTCTACGAGGAAGGGGAATACTGGTGGGACAACATCCAAAACACATGTTTCATCAACTATGAAATTAAGGATATTTTGTGAGATGAGTTTGTTGAAGCATTTAGACCTAAATTCATTCCTCCGTCTACACAGAACATCATTGAGGATACCATTTTGAGGCTAAAGAAAGGAAGTTGTTCTATTTCAGACTATGAGATGGAGCTTTGAAATCTATCTTGTTTTGCTCTTGAGTTTGTTCTATTTGAATCTGTAAGGTGCCATCTATTCTAGAGCAAATTATGTGATTCTCTCAAGGATCACATTGTTCTGCCTCACCTTTCTAATTTCACCGAACTCGTAGAAACGGTAAGAGTGGTGGAGCACCACCAAATAGAATGGGATCTTAATCATAAGTTCTAAGTAGTTCCCAATCATCATGAAGCCTTCAAGAGGCACAGGCCTCAATTTGCCATAGTTTATCAGCTTGAAGCTGCACCTCTTGCTGAACCTATTCAAGGCTGTGATCGCCCTCGTCCATACAGCAAGTGTAACCACTTCGGCCATAAGAGCTACACCTGCAGTCATCCAGGACATCTGTTCTATCACTGCACACATATGGAAACAATGGATGGTGTCTGAATAAATAACTCACAAAGGAACCAAGTCTTCATAGAAACACCATTGAACAAGAGAGATCTTGGTTTGGCCATAATGCCAACTCCTGCTTTTGAACCAGCATGGGAGCAACATGCTGCTCCAAAGTTCCATAACCAGTTCAAAAAGTAGGCGAATAGCTGTCTTGCTGGTCCTACACGAGTTTATGCTCTAAATCCTCTTGAAGCTGCGGAGGATAACAACGTAGTTTCAGGTACACATTTCTAAACCTCTTCCTTAAATTGTATTTCTGCACTTTAAATATTGCAATTAGTTAATACAATTCGTATGAATAATTTTAGGCACGCTTTATTTTAATGACCAACCCTCCAATGTGTTATTTGACACTAGGGCTAGTCATCCATTCATTTCTGAGGCTTTTTTCAACCTTCTTAAGTTGCCTACCTATAAATTAGCTAAGTTGTTAAATGTTGGACTTCCATCTGGAGCCCAACTCAGTGCACATAGGTTCTGTGACATCAAATTTATGTTAAATAATAAGATGTTTGATGCCAAGTTAATCTTCCTTCCATTAGCCAATTTTGATATCATTCTCAGAATGAATTGGCTTAGTAGTCATAATGCTGTGACAGACAGTAAATACATGTCTACACTTGCACACAAGTGTACGTGGTCTGAAGTAATAACTGGAAGTTAAGTTCTGAGATTTTTCATCCTTAGGGAATGGTGTGTTTTGATACTAAGGTGTATCTACTTTTAAGAATATTTAGACTAGGATATTTTGAATTTTTAATGGCTCCTAATTAACAATTCAAAGATCTTAATGTAAGATACTCTTTGATAAAAAAGGGAGATTTGGGTTTTCATCATGCAATTATTAAGGAACCGGTGTCAATACTCACACTTAATTAACTTTTAAAGCAATTTAAAATCAAGTGAAGATAGTATTCCTTAGATTGGTGCTTTATTTCCAACTAACTCATGTCTAGTGCACAAGATGAGCGCACAAGGGTTCGATCTTAGCACATAAAGTCTCATATGATCACATTGAGTTAATTAAGATTTCCTTCGTCTAGGTTATCAAAATATTATCTTACTTAAACAATCACACAAGCTTGGTTTCCACCAACTAGCATCCCATGCTACATGCACAGTTTAGATAAGGAAGTGTATTCACCGGGCCATATGGACTATATCACATCATCCATCAAAGGCTTGGTGGTCTTGTGCATCCTTTGGAAATCCTTGAATGGAAATGGTTTAATATCTTAATGGAATGGGATTTCCTTGAGCAAACTCTAGTGCCAATGTAATCTGGGTTATCATCGATCGGTTAACTAAATCAGCGCATTTCATTCCTACATGTCAGATCGACCCTATTGGGAAGCTCGCAAAGCTTTATGTTAAAGAGATTGTCAGGCTGCACTATATCCCTAAGTCTATACTATCTGATAGAGATAGCATGTTTACTTCTAAGTTCTGGCAAATGGTGCACTAAAATCTGGGGACTAACCTATCTATGAGTATAGCTTTTCATCCTCAAATAGATTGTTAAACTGAAAGAGTAAATCAAATTCTTAAAGATTTGCATAAGCTCTGTATTTTTGATTTTGCCAGTTCCTGAGAAAATCATATCTCATTAGCAGAGTTTGCATATAACAATAGTTTCCATCATAATATTAAAATGGCTCCTAATGAGGCCTTATATGGCAAAAAGTGTAGTACTCATCTAGCATGGTCAGAAATAGGAAGCGATTAGCTTTATAGATCCGAGTTAGTTGAAGAAACTAATAAGAAGATTCATCTGATTCAGCAAAGAATCTATTCTGCTCATGATCATCAGAGCAAATATCATGATGCTCATCACCATCTTTTAGAATTTAGTGTTGGATATTCTGCTTATTGGAAAGTGAGTCCGGTAAAGGGTGTCTACAGATTTGGCGTAGTAGGGAAACTCAGTCACTGCTATGTTGGGCCTTTAGAGATACTAGCTAAGGTAGGATCATCACCCTACAAGTTAAATCTTCCTGGTGACTTTAAAGCAGTTCACAATGTGTTTCATATGTCATTGACAGACTATAAATATACGTTTGCATTTGCACGCAAGTGTACGTGGTCTGAAGTAATAAGTGGAAACTATTAGTTTTCGGAATTTATCGAACCACAGAGAATTTGTTGTTTTGTTACTAAGGTTTATCTATTCTAACTAATGTTTAAGCTATAATGTAATTGGTTTGAGTTGGTTCTGTACTAAGCACAATAATCACTAAGTAGAAATTAAGTCAGATAAAAGGAAGAGGAGAGTTAGGTTCATCCCACATGTCATGATAAGTTACTTATGCATGATGATTCCTCAAGCGAAGTTTTTCATTTACTTTAAATTAAATCAAGTGCGCATTATTCCTCCTTGAGTTTTATCTCAAGGTTTCACAAGTTCAAATCTTGTGCACAAAATGAACACACAGTCGGTTCTATTTCGGCACAAAGATTCTTATAAGATTTTAGGTTTGTAATTTTCATCTTATCTCTTAATCAAGGAGATGAGGATTATTAAGTTTTTTAGATCTTATAAGCATTGATTCCACTAGGAGCATCACTCTCATCGCACATAGTTAAAATGCGGGAATAATATGTTGGGCTCGATGACTATGTCACCTCGTTCATGAACACACAACTATTTCTTTCCCTCCCTCAATTATGTTTGGCTAAGGAGCTCACTTAATGGGTCTTAGCATCACACGCATCAACACTTTAGTTGATCCTATATTAAGGTGCACTAAGCTCAAGAACTTTTCTCACATAGTTATAAGCTCTCATGCACTCATGGATCTAGCATCTAACCAAAGGTGAGCTATGGAGCACAAGACACTTTAGTTCTTGAGTTCATTAGTTCATTTTCCTTTAATTCACAATCAAGACTATAGTAATACTAAGCATTTCTTGAGCAAGGCATTGAGTTCATACATTTTATTAATACTTGAGGAAAACTTCATATAATTAAAATGTAACTATAAAACACATGGGATTATCCCAACCCTCCCCAAGGGAGATTTAGCTATCCATTACAAAAGAGATGAAAATGAACACATATATGGATAAAGACTCTTTCATGATCAACTAAGAAAAGAAATTACAAAAGAAGAGTTTATAAGATACTATGAACGTTCCTTAGAAGTTCTCTGAATCCTTCTTCTCCTTCTTGAAGTTCCTCTCATAGGTCGCTAGTGCTGCCTTCCTTCTTCTTCTCCTTGGTAAATTGGCTCTTCCACCCTTGGGGAGTTCCTCTCTTCCACTATGCAACCCTTCTCCTTACTTAAGTTATTTGAGCAAAAATTGGAACCCTCCTCTAGTCAAGAGGAGTCATATATATAGAAGAGGGGCTGCATTCATCCACTGAAGATCCAAACCAGCATTTCCATTTGAAATTTCTGAGCAATGATGACAATAATCCCAATTAATGGTGAGGTGACCAATATCTTCATTTGTTTAGCCAATACATCACCTCATAAGCCTCATTTTCATTTAAAAACATAGCAGCTACAAAGGGAATGATGGCTGGGGACAAGATACAAGTTGGGGGTCTTGTCTTAGCCACAATTAATGCTCCTGCTAGAGGAAATTGTGGCAGGCAGCTGTAGCGCGCCGTAGCACGCAGTAGCGCGCTACGGTGTGCTGCGGCGTGCAAAGGCGCAAGCAAATTTCGTTAAGTGTCCCGCTGCCGTGCACTACCGCGTCTATTTTTTGCAAAGTGTCCCACTGCAGTGCATTGTAATGCTAGCATTTTGCAAATTGCATCGCTGCAGCACGCGGTAGCGCCAAAATTTGCAAATCGCACTGCTGCAGTGGGCTGGAGCGGTGGCATTTCACAAAAGCTCCACTGCAGCGCTCGATCGCGCCCATGGTTCGCAACTTGAACCACTGCAGCACGTGATCACACTAGCGGTTCGCAACTTGACCCGCTGCAGCGCGCGTCAGCGCCATATTTTTGCAAAATGACCCACTACAGCATGCTGGAGCGGCAGCATTTCGCAAAATGCTCCGCTGCAACGCACGACATTGCCCGTATTTTGCAACTTGACCTGCCGCAGCACACTGGAGTGCACTGCAGCGTGCAGCAGTGGTTTCCTTTGAAAGATTTTAGAAATTTCACAAATGGCTCAGAATTCCCTGGATAGGCATTTTTCTTGAAAAGTTCAAAATAATTTGATTAAAGGAGTAGTTTTAAGATCAGAAATGAATGAATTTTTCTTTTATTTTAGATATAATTTATGGATTCATTAGTCATCATTAAGAAGATGTGTCAGAGACCCTTCTCATCTCATTCATCTCCAGCAGTAGAAATTCAGCCTGATCTTTCTTAGGTCGAAGAACCAGTGAAAGTCTAAGCTCACGATCAAAAGCAGCTAAAGAATCAATCAATTCCATTGGTTAAGATTTAATGGAAGATCGATCATTAGAATAATCTACTTGGGAATAAGAAGTGAATATGCAACATAAATATCTGCAACTCTTCGCAAACTCAGGTAATTTTCCTATTTTCCTTCTTTTCAGTTATTATTCAATATTTCATTTGTGTAGTACTTTCTTCACTTAAGTGATGTCTATAACAATCCTAGTTGTTACCCTAGCTAAACCAAGTTAATTTAAGCTAAACCAAGCTTTTATTTTCATTCCATTAGACTCAATGGGTCATTTAAACCTATCTTTAGGAGTTTGGAATTCATTAGAGCTCATTTGAGCATTTTAGCTATTTTTGCCTATTTTTAGATCCCTAAAATTAGCTAAATTAAATTGATCTCCAAATTAAAATCTAATTACATTTTTGAATTCCTCATGCCCTAATTAACTAAGGTGAATTTTTAGTAATTTTTGAAGCTCTATTCGTCCTAAATTGGATTCGAGAATTTTTGGAATTAATTATAATAAATTAAAGGATAATAATAATTAAAATAAATTATTTTAATTAAATTATTTTGTGGGATTTGGTGTCGGGACCACGGTAGAACTACTGCGGGGTCTTGACAGCAGCGCAACAACCCTAGCGAATAAGCGCTCTGGCACGCATCTCAGCGCATCCCATCCAGTGGCGCTGGCTACCCCGCGCCTCGATTTAGTCCTAGCTGACGCATCGAGTCCTCTCATCTGATGGTTGGCCTTCCATCTTCAATTTTATTTATCCAGAAGAGCATATGGCCCTCCATATCCAACGGATCAGTGATCAGACTGTGGACGCCAACCCTAGCGCTGTTGACCGTCGTCCCCAGCTCGCTCTCTCAATAGCCAGGATATCCTTTGTATAATTTGCTGCCAGGGTTATCTCCCACTCCCCTCCGCCATATTCCATAGGTCATTAGGATCTTTCTGCTAGTGGCCTTGGCGACCCAGAGGATTGGATCCTTCCAATTTATGTATGCGGAATATACCTCTCGGTTTGAGCCTGAGCCTAGAACCTCAGCCATGGCGCTGTACCCTAATCCTCTTTAAGCCTTATAAATACCCCATTGAATTCACAGTGAGCTTTCTTACTCAATGTGAGTCTTCAATATCCCCTGCTCGCTGTTCTCTGCATTCCCAGATTGCCCGGCAACTCCCATTGCTGCGTACCGCTGATACAGGTGCAGTCTGGCGTTCATACCTCCTGTTAAACTATAATGACTGTTTGGATAGCTCTAGGGACAACCATTTCCCTGTTTCACAACCATTCTCTAGTTCCAAGTATAGCCTCTTCTCCCACTTATGTCAAGCAGATTTCAGCTCGACTCTCACCTAATTTTCGCCTTAGGTGTTATGCTAGGACCTGACCCCAATCCATCTGTGAGTGGTAGAGGCATTGAAATTGACTGGTAGTGAACTAAATAGTGAAATCACTGTCTGAGTGTGTACTGATGAGTCCAAGATTTATTGCATAATAAAGCAGAAAAATATACTAATTCCTCCTTAGAACAGCATACTTTGATGTGAATTCAAAATAATTTTAGGAAAAATGGGAGATAAAGGAAATTCTGGAGCAGAAGGTGATTTTTGAACAAAAACCACCGTAGCGCACGGTAGCACGCTATAGTAGATGAAGAAAAGACTGAGGAACCTGGGAGCTATCAGCAAGCCTAGAAGAAGATCCGCTATAGCGCGCCTTAGCGTGCTGCAACGCGCTCAAGCGGATCAAACCCGGGAGCTCGGCATAGCCGCGCGCCGCAGCCGGTCAAAACCCAAGTCCTCGGCACTGCCTTGTGCCACAGCGGGACCATCCAAATCCAGATTGAGACCACATTTAGAAGCCCTCACTCCAGCATGTTGCAATGGTCTCAACCTGAGACACTGGCGCTGCGGCGCGCTGTAGTGAAAGCAAATAGAGAGCTTGGCGCTATCGCATGCCGCAGCAAATTAATTGGGAGAAAAGACTTAGCAGGAAAAAACAAAGCTACCCGCTATAGCGCCCCCTAGCGTGCCACAACGTGCTCAAGTGGATCAAACCCGAGAGCTCGGCGCTGCCGCGTACCGCAGCGGGCATCCATACAAAACCCATCCTTTAACAAAACCGTCAGTTCATTTATGACAGCCTAGGGAAGGCTAGAGAATCAAACCATTGGTCTTCCTCAGCCATTTGGAAACTTAACACACATTAAGTTCTGTTGTATTCCAAGGGAACAAAGGAATAAACTTTAATAACTTGCCCTTAATTCAAGGAATTGAAGAGATGGTAGAATTTATGTTTAATGGGCTAAGAAGATCACTATATATACTACCAATTGAAACTATAGTAGGGTTCCCAATTTTGACACTCATTGACTGAAAAAGAGAAATAGCTGTAACAAGATGAAGAAGACCTTGCCAGAGAGAAAGTGGTCATCCATTCAAGGGAAGGGAAGGAGATTACACCAAGGAGCTGAAGAAAAGAAAGGAGATGGGAAAGGAGAAGATCTAGTGAACACCAAGGGTAGTTCCTAGTACTCCACTTAACTTATATTCTAAATTTCTCTTCTGTTAGAACCATGAAAGGGATCAAGTCCTTGCATGTAATTTCCTATATGTTCATTGTAATGGAGAGCTAAACCATTCCTAGAGAGGGTTGGGATGAAATCATGTGATGAGAAGCGGATATAAAAGGTGTTGATGCAATTTTCTGCAATGAATAAAATGTGCTTAATTTTTTATATATTCTTTGATTGTGAATAAATTTTTTGCAAATTGCTAATTCATCTAAACAGTTTAGATCTAGAGAGAATGCACATAAAGGTCCTCGCCGTGACGTGCAGTCGTTGAGTGAGGATTCTCGATGTAAAACATCTCAAGTTTTGAATGGAAAAGATAGCTTAGCAAATAATCATCTTGAGCTCCAAACCTCACCAATTGGTCTTTAGCATGGGCATGAGTGTAGTCAGAGCGTAGAGCTATGTAACAAGCTCTTGAGCCAACTTGCACAACTCCTTAAGTTCAGCCGAGAGGTTGACGCTTGCAAGCTAAGAATCACCGATCAAGCTTTGTGGCTGAGCGGATGTTGAAGGAGGAAGAGGGCATCGAGAACTCATGGATGAGGTGACATAGTCCATGAGATCCGATGAGTCTGCTTCCTTAGCTAAATTGCGTGTGACGTGCAAGAAAGATAGTTGGTGGAAATCATTGCTTGCAAGATCACAGAACTGAATTATTATTTTTGACAACCTAGACATAAGAATTCTGAAGTAAACTTAAGGTGATCTCATTAGAATATATGTGCTCAGGTTGAACCCAAGAGAGTTCACCTTGTGCACTAGATTTGAAATTGTCAGAATTAAAGGACCAATCTAAAAAATACAATGTTCACTTGATTAATTAGTACTATAACAAGTGCTTAAAATTTCATGAATAAATTACAACACCTGTCCTTAACAATTCGCATGATGAGATCCCAACTCCCCCTTTAATCAAATAGTATCTTCATTTAAGTTCTTTGCATTGTTTGATTAGGAACCACCAAAAAAACTAAAATGCCAATTATCTAGACATTACTGAATATAGATAGAACTTAGTAACAAAATCATTGTTCCCTGAAAATGATAAAATTCGAAACTCACCGTTCCATTATTACTTCAGACCACGTACACTTGCGTCCAAGCACAGACGTGTATTTTACGTCTGTCAAGTTTTTGGCGCAGTTGCCGGGGAACGGTTTCTAATTTTGTATTAAGTATAATCTGCTAATAAATAGTGATATAGATCTTTTTTACTTTGTGTATAATTTTTAAATTTTTGTAATTATATTTGTGCTTACTGAAGTCTTAACTTAAATTTTAATTTAGATACTTATTAGTTGAGACCTTAAATTGCTGAACTTTAATTTGCTGAACACTGTCTTTGCTGAATTGTGTTTGTTGAACTTTATTTTGCTGAGAACTTAAAATCCTGAAATTGTGCTGAATTATATTGCTGATTACTATTTGCTGAATTTTAAAATGTTGAACATTGTGTGTGCTAAAGTTCAATTTGTTAAACCTATTACTGCTGAAATTGAATTAGTGAATTGCATTGTTGAATCTGATTTTTTCTGAACTGCTGAACTGAGCCTAATTGCTGTAATAGTTCTTTCTAGCTGTAATTTTAACTTTACATGAGTAGAGAAACCTTTCTGAAATCTTTTACGACCCTAAAATAGAAAGAACCTATCGTAAATCCTAGAGAACTAGTAGGAGAACAAAGGGGTTAAGCACTAAGAGACTATGCATTGTCTACTGTTAGGGGCATTCCACATGCAATTATTAGACCAAACATAGAAGCCGACAACTTTGAGATCAAACACTTAAATCTTAGCATGGTTCAGAACAACCAATTTTGGGTATTAGCCATGGAGGACCCAAATTCACATATCTCAAACTTTCTTGAGATTTGTAACACCTTTAGATTCAACAGCGTTTCTGAATACGCCGTTAAACTCAGGCTTTTCCCATTTTCCCTTATAGATAGAGCTAGGAGCTGGCTCAGTTCACTTTTGGATGACTCAATTCGCACGTGGGATGATTTGGCTAAGAAATTCTTAGCCAAATATTTCCTTCTGGTGAAGACATCCCGGTTGAGAATTGAGATCACAAACTTCAACCAATTCAAGGGGGAGATGATGTATGACAGCTCAGAAAGATTCAATAAGTGCTTAAGGTAGTGCCCTCATCATGGGTTCCATCTATGGATGCAAGTTCAAACCTTTTACAATGGTTTGAATGCACCAACGAGGACACTCATTGATGCAACCGCCAGAGGCTCTCTAAGTAGCAAAACCCAGGAAGAGGCTTACGGCCTTCTTGAGGAGATGGCTAACAATGCTTATCAATGGCCTACAAAAAGGCTTAATCCTAGAAAGAGGGAGGCAAATCAGATTTTTGAAACCAATCAATTAGCCATCCAACAAAATGAAATCTTCACCTTAAATCAGAAATTATAAAACATGAATGTAAACTATGTTCAAGAAGCCCTTTCTGAGTTGTGTGAAGGGAAACATATGAGTGAAAACTGCTATTTAAATAACCCCATTGCACCATCTAACACCGAGAAAGTCAACTATTTAAGAAACAATAATGCTAGGTAGAATAATGCACACAATCCCTGCTCTAATACCTACAATCTTGGATGGAAGAATTATCTTAACTTTTCTTAGAGTAACAATAATAGAAGCAATCAAAATTTTAATGCAGGAAACAACATAAACAAATAGGGGTACAGTTAGGTTAACAATAATCCAACCCAATAGTCCAACCTTGAGGGAGCCTTCGACTCCTTTAAGGCGGAAACCCTTCAGTTCCTGAGAAGAATAGAAGTAACACTCACTAAGCATGATGCCTCTATCCAAGAGATAGAGGCTTCCCTTAGAAATATTGAAGTCCAGCTAGAACAAATTTCCCAGTAGCTGTCCACTCAGTAACAGGGAACTTTGCCCTGCTCGACTGAAATTATTTTGAGGGAGACAGTGAGTGTCATTCATTCAGTTGAAACTGAAGAGGACCGCCTTAATGTCAAAACTGAAGTAATTAAACCTAAATTGGGGTTAGGAAGTGAAATGGGGAAGAGTACTAATGGTAGATTAGTGGCAGAAAAAAGAGAGGATTCGGGAAGGTTGAATATCCCTTGTGTAATAGGGGACGAGGTACTTTTAGATTCTTTATGTGATCTTGGAGCCTCGGTCAACATCTTGCCATATCATGTATACAAGGAACTTAAATTAAAGGGATGGAGACCACTTCAATGATCCTAGAATTTGAAAACCTTAACTCTAGAGGCCCTCTTGGAATAATTAAGAGCATACCCATTGGTTTAGGAGGGTTCATCATCCCCACAGATTTTATAATTTGTGAATGGGATACGTGGAATGAAAATTCCACTGTCATCTTTAGACGACCTTTCGTAGCTAATACTAACGCCATAATTGATGTAGTTAGGGTAGGATGAGCATTAAAAGCTATGGTAAGGCTGTTGTCATAGACTTAAAACATACCTTTTTTAAAAAGAAAATGATTTAATTAGAATGGAGACAAAAATTTAGTGAGGAGGACATGTGAAAAGTGTTAAATCTTAAAAACCTAGTTTTGAGTGAGAAATATTCTAAAGATGGTATGAGCTCCCCATCAGGAGGGGAGGCTGAGGAAAAGGCAATTAGAAAAAAGAAAAACATTAGGAGAGGAAAAGAAAGAAGAAGGGAGTTCCCATAAAAAATATTGAGAGTGGGGGAGATTGGAAGGAAACTAGTGAGTCTATGAGTTTTAGCACAACTAGAGCTAGTGCTCACTCATATAATTCTAAATTTTGGAAAAGAAAACCCCCAATTAAAGAATTCCCTTAGAATGCTCTTAAACGTGTCGGGCTAATAAAATTAAACCAAGTGCTTCTTAGGAGGTAACCCAATTCTTTTTTGGTTAAGTTTAAAATAAAACAACCTAATTTTTGTGAGTAAAATGATTTCTAGAAGCCATTTGAAAGTTGGAAAAATCTGCTTTTGAAGGAGCTGTTGCAGCAGAATTTTCAACCGTAACAGATTTAGCCGCACGCTGCAGCGAAATTTTCTACCGCACGCTGCAGTGGGTTAAAACTCGAGAGCTCAATGCTGTCGCACACCGCAGAGGGTCAAAACCCAAGAGCTCAGCACTGCCACGCATCACAGTGTGACCGTTCAAATCCAAATTTTGGCTACATCCAGAAGCCCCCGCTACAGCGCACTGCAGCGATCTCAACCTGAGACATATGTGCTACCGCGCACTATAGGAGAACCAAACCAAGAGCTCAGTGCTATTGAGTGCCGCAGCGAATTAACAAGGAGAAAAGACTTAGCAGTAATAAAACAAAGCTACCCACTATAGCGCGCCCTAGCGTGCCGTAGTGCGCTCAAGCATATCAAACCCAAGAGCCCGGCACTACCGCACTCCAGAGTAGGTATCCATACAAAACCCATCTTGTAGCAAAATTGTTGTAGTGTGCCCAAGCGTGCTGCAGTGTGCCGTAGTGCTAAATGCAGAAATTCCCAGCCTGTGCATTTATGACTGCCTAAGGAAGGCTATAAAATCAAACCATTGGTCTTCCCCAGCCATTTGGAAATTGAACTCACATTAAGTTCTACTGTATTCTAAGGGAATAAAGGAATAAATATTAATAGTTTGCTATTAACTCAAGGAGTTAAAGAGATGGTAGAATTTATGCTTAATAGGATGAGAAGATCACTATATATATTGCCAATTGAAACTATAGCAGGGTTCCCAATATTGACACTCATTGACCGAAAAGGAGAAGCAGATGTGAGAAGAATAAGGAGACTTCACTAGGGAGAAAGTGGTGATCTATTCAAGGGAAGGGGAAGGAGATTACACTAAGGAGCTGAAGAAAAGAAAGGAGAAGGGAAAGGAGAAGATCCAGTGAACACCATGGGCAGTTCCTAGTACTCCTATTAACTTATCTTTTAAATTTCTCTTTAGTTTGAACCATGAAAGGGTTTAAGTCCTTGCATGTAATTTCATGTATGTTCATTATAGATGAAATCATATGAAGATATGGGGATATAAAAGGTGTTGATGTAATTTTCTGCATTAAATAAAATGTGTTTAATTTTCTATATCTTCTATGCTTGTGAATGAATGCTTGGAATGTATACAGATTGCTAAGTCATCTAACAAGTTTAGATCTAGTGGGAATGCACATAAAGGTCCTCACTAAGATGTACAATCATTGAGTGAGGATTCTGGGTGTAAAACACCTCAGGTTTTCAATGGAAAAGATGGCTTAGCAAATAATCATCTTGAGCTCCAAAGCTCACCAATTAGTCTAGAGCTTGGGTGTGAGTGCAGTCAGAGCTTAGAGCTATGTGACAAGCTCTTGAGCCAATTTGCATAACTCCTTGAGCTCAGCTGAGAGGTTGACACGTGCAACACAAGATCCACCAATCAAGCTCTACATCTCAGCAGACGTTGAAGGAGGAAGAGGGCATCGAGAGCTCATGGATAACGTGATATAGTCCATGAGATTTGATGAGTCATTAAGAACTCATGGCTAAATTGCATGTGACGCGTAAGAAAGCTAGTTGGTGGAAATCAATGCTTGCGAGATCACAAAACTGAATTATTATTTTTGACAACCTAGATGTAGGAATTCTGAAAGAAACTTAAGGTGATATCATAAGAATCTTTGTGCTCATGTTAAACAAAAGAGAGTTCACCTTGTGCACTAGATTTGAACTTGTCGAAATTGGAGGACCAATCTAAGAAATACAATGTTCTCTGATTAATTAGCATTATAACAAGTGCCTAAAATTGCATTAATTAATTACGACACCTGTCTTGAACAATTCACATGATGAGATCCTAGCTCCCCCTATAATCAAATAGTATCTTCATTTACATTTTTGCATTATTTGATTAGGAACCACTAAAAAAACCAAAATACCAATTATCTAAATATTACTGAATGTAGATAGAACTTAGTAACAAAACCACGTTCCCTAAGGATGACAAAATCCAAAACTCACCGTTCCATTATTACTTCAGACCATGTACACTTAGGTGGAAGTGCAAATATGTATTTTACGTCTGTCATGTACCGCCAGCCAACCATGGAGCAACTACAATTTGTGGCAATCCTCGGGCATTCAAGACCCTAATTGATGCCCAGTTCCCTCTGTGGAAGATAGCTAAGTTTTAGCAATCATCTGGTTCTTATTGATTGACTGACTCAGCTCGAATCGATCAAATTAAACTTGACTCATGCCCTGACAAGCTTTGAGTAGCACCTCCAATTGTTCAGTCTCTGACTGCTGATCGTGTAGAGACATAGCATAGATTGTCTCTCTCTCCCCTTGTGAGGATAATTCAATCCTCACAGCTCTGCCATAAGAGTCATTTAGGCCGAGTAGCACTCCATCGATCTGATGCATCCCAGAGAGGGCTTCTTAGCTTAATTGATGTGTCTGCTACTGTTGAAGGTGTAGCCATCGAGACCAAGGTGTGGTATGCCTTCTGTGTGGAGGTTTTGGTAAGGGAAGCTAACCCTAGGAGGCATTGTTTCGGGGAATTTCGGGATGAAGCTGACACATAATAGTGGTCCTGGTCAGACCTCAACCCGCATGTTTTTGATTTCGGATCAAGAATTAATAAAGTATTTTATAGAATTCATTTCATTAAGGAAATTAATTCAAAAAATCAAACCCTATAGTTAAATTAATCCATTTAATTCCATTTAAATTAATTGAATTATAAAATCATTTATAAAATAATTAAAAATTAAATAAATAACAAATAAATATATAATAAATTATTAAAATAATAAATTAAAAAATTAAAGGAAATAAATTAAAGAATTAAAGGAAACAAGTTTTTTTGAATAATTTTATACTTATTTAGTTTTCATTAATAAAATCTAATAATATAATATATTAATATATTATATTAAGTAATTAAGAAATATTAAAAAGAGATTAAGGAACTAATATTAAATTTGTGAAAACTAAACATAATATTTTTAAGCAAAAAGAATTATTCTATCCACTACTATTAAAAGAGTATATTTACTTTAGCTATACATATCTAAATAGTATTATCCAATATATCATTTTAGCTAGAAAATCATAAGAAGCAATAATATGCAATAAAATTCTAGATCCAATGGTTTGATATTCTAGTTTAGCATAATATTTCTCTAATATTAGTGAATAATTAATTCATTAAATGTCTAAAATTCATGATTAGTGTCTCCAATTATTCATAAGATAGAGGAGAACCTATTTATGCTAATAAATATATTTCAAGAGCCCTAAATTTGTTAATCACCTCTTAGTCATCCTAAACCTTAATTAGTGGCTAATGGCTTAATTAACCCTCTGATTTGGGTAAACCAAGTTCTTATTATCTTCTTAAGTGTATTAGAACTTGCCTAAGTGCTTAGATTTCCATTTTGAACCCAAATTTCCTTAATTATTTTTCTTAGCCTTAAAAAATAATTAGTGCTAATTAATCTTATTTTAATTTTAAAATTAAAGTTAAGTGCCTCATTCTTCTTAATAGTCAATTCTAAGGCTATTAGAACTAATTAAAATCACTTTGGATGCTTAAATCTTAAAATCCCAATTTTAGCCTTAAGAATGGTATTTTGGTTATTTTGACCAAAAGTTTGTTTAAGAACCCTTAAACCATAAATAATGTCATTAATATGCTTCTAATCAGTAATGTAATGTATTAAGGTCAATTGCTTAGCTTTTAGACCTAATTGATGGCTTAAGCTTAATTCTCATTAAAATTCTCTTAAATCTTATGATTTTAAATGTGATCTTAGACCCTTCCTTTAATCTTGAATAATGGAATTTAATCTTATGAAACCAGTCCTAAAAGATTTATCAACCATTAATCATAATGATTATTCTTAAGAAATGCCTTAATGAAATCCCTAAGTATAATTCGAGTTGAAGTCTTAAGTGATTAAACCTAAGACTTAGATCTTAGATCTTAAATCATTTATTTAAATTGTACCATCTTACTTTTGAATTTCTTATATAATTGAATCCTTATGAATCATTCTTGTAGGCTTAGGTTGGTTCAACCAATGGAATGATGTGATCATTCTATAGATTGAACTTAGATCCTAGATTCTTAAGTTCTTACTTTATTATTTTGTCTTATAATCATAGACTTAACCTTTCTGTAAGATCTTAACTTCTTAGTCTTTCAACTTCTGAGATTCTCTATATTTAGAATAAGAGTGGGTGTGAACCTTTAGATCCTTAGAGGATTACTACCTTGGATTCAGGATTGAACCCCAAATTGGAGTTTAAGTCCAGAATCCTTAATTTTAGTTAGCATAAATCAAGATTGGGTTTGAGTTATTAAAATACTTCAATTAAGCCATTGATTTACTTAATTAAGCTTTTATTATCATCACTTCTGATTATGAATTAGAACTATTAAGTTCACAGGTTAACTTTAAGGTTGTAAATCTAAGTTATAGTGGATAGATGGATTTTGGAGACCTTAAGCCTGTTCTAGCTCAGAATAGATAAAAAAAATAAATTTAGATAACAACAGGTATCACGTATGTCTAGTTGAGTCTCTTACTTATTTGATTATTACTACTTCACATATGTTGTGTTTGAGCCTTTTCCTTGAACATTTAGTTATATATAGGACATTTGATGAGTACCCTATGTAAAATTTGAATTTGCATAAACATGATTTAACTTCATTTAATTCATTCAGTTCATTCACTACAATAGAGTGTATTCTAATTTAGTCTACCTCATTAATTCAGTTCTTTGGATATTGATTAGACTCAAATCTAGCTCTGTGCTTGGCTAGGGGGATATATGTCTAAGTCTATAAGTTCAACTCAGACCTAGCTCTACAAATGCTTAGGGGGATACATGTTGAACTTTCTGTACAATGGCCCTATTTTGGCCCATTTTCTATTATGGCAGTACTACTTTAAGAATGTTTCAACTTTCCGTTCAGTTCCAATTCAGTGGCTTGTATAGCCATGTGTTTTACTTGCATTTTTACTATTTTTTGTATGCTTTTGAAGTTTATTTCAATGTAGTACTTTCAGTTCAGGGTTTTATTCAGTGCTTGCATATTTAAGATGCTAGTCTTATTTCAATTTTCTTATTCTTCAGTTTAGATTTTTTTATGTAAATCAACACATATTCATATGATCATAAATATGTTAGGATGAGTTTACTTTTAGTACTTTTAGTTATTATATATTACTACTTAATCTTATTATAGCTTCTGGTTGTGGTATGTTAATGTACTTATTTTATTTTGAGTAGTTATAAATGTTATTATATAGCTATCCTGTTCTTGTAGCTTGTTGCACTTACTTACATATATGCTTAGTGTAAGATGTGATATCTTAAAATATTTAGTTTCATTTAAATTAGCCTAAAATGTGCTTTGACAATTTGTCTAACTATAAATTTTTTCTTCTCTTTTTTTGGCTGGGGCCCTGGCATTGTGATACAGGCAGTGTCAGATTCAGAGTTGTTCATTGAGGTTCCTGCAAGAATGGAGCTTGGCTAGGAAGGGGACCTTCCTACTATTTAGCATAGCTAGTTAGATTTATTTACAGTTTAGAGGACGGGTGTTCCTTTTCCTTTAAATTTAGTTTGTAATAAATTCATATTCTGGATGTATTTACTTTCTGCACTGTCATATTGAGCTGAGTTATTGTTTCACTTTTCTTACTATGCTGTGATGTGGAAGTTGTATTCTTTTTCAACATCCGCTACTTTGATATTTGATGTATGATATTTAGTTATAGGTGACAACTCTTCTAATTAATGCGAGTTGGGTTTATACCAGACTCGACTATAGTTGGAAAGCGTGCCACAGTTGGAGACCATATTCATCGTTATCATGTTAATCTCAGTATTGGGATGACCACGGAGGGTACAGGGCCCATAGGCAGTGTGGCATTTTTGTCAAAATGTTGGTGCAAGATACCCCCTCTAAACCTTAAATGGTACATTTGAGTCATTGAATGATCGTGAAAGCCAGAGATGGCGATGGGGTAAATTTTCATGGAACGAAATCAATCCAACCCTTCATTTGACCCCTTAATCTTTGGGGGCTCATCCCGGTAGATTAAGTTATATTTATCAAGCTCACTTGGGCTCGAGTTAGCTAAGATGAGCTACAATATGCTCAAGTTCCATAGTTATGTGCTATAGGAACCACCAAGTAGGTTGTTGGTCTTCTAGGTGGACCTAATGATGTCAATATATCATTTCGAACCATAGTGCCATGATGAACATGTAAATATTTCAACATTGCTTCATCAATGCTTGTGGATTGAGTATTTCATTATAACAATAAATCATAGCAGCCCTCTTTAGGCCAAATAGGCTTCCAATGAATGGCGCCACCAGTCATAGGACTTTTGGTGTTAATCGATGCGTATGGTGATGTTGATCATGCTAGAATAAGGAACGGGAGCTAAGGAGGTCTATAGAGATGTAAATTGAAGCTGGAGACTGCCATAAATCAGTTCTCTCTGGATGAACATGCCAAGGTGAAGTACATTTTGAGTTAGCTCAGCACATCATCGACCAGTGACTATACCCTAGAATATTTGTGGCCCATTATGTTGTGGTCAACTCGTTGAACTGCATGAATTTCAAAGGAATATTATGTTGGAATATTTTGGTTTTAGTAAATCATATTTAAATCATAACTTTCAAAAAAAAATTTATAATGTAATTTTAAAATAATTTGATATATACAATTCCAAATATAGTGAACTTATATATCAAATTAATCATAACGACAAACATTAATATGATATAATTAAGAAATTAGATGAATAAATTGACTTATTACCTCTTAGTTAATATTAATAGTGTGTGTAAAAATTAAGGCATGCAAAAATCAAAAAATCATGTTTAATGTGTTAATGGACTCAAACATTGGGAAACTATTAATTTTGAGTATCAAAATGACAATAGATTAACTAAAATGATGAAAATGACATCAAATATATAGGCTTAGACTCCTTATTAGATTAGAGTTTTTTAAGTGATTCATATTAATTTTTTGGCATAAAAATGTCAAATGAAAATTTAAGTATTACCTCTTAACATAGGATCAAACTTAACTTAGAAATTTGAGTCTTACTGTTGAAAAAGAACAAAGCTTTAGAAATTTATTTCTAAGATAGAAATATGAATGAAAACATTAGCATTTAATAAATAAACCTCAAAGGAGAAAGATATGAGGGACATAAGAATTTGATAATCTAATATTAATATTTGAATTAGAATTTGGAAATAGTTAATTAGCCAACTTAATCAATTTAGAATTCAGCAAAAATTTTAGTATAGTTTTCTAATGCTGATTGAAAGATAAACTACATAAATAAATAAGTTGGCACAAAATTTAGATAATTTTTGAACTTTGATCACTTCTGCGGCTCAGTGTCTTGGACTTAAGAATAGCTAGAATAGAACTCGGAAGTCCTAAAGTTAAGATCCGAATTCCAGTATCATGATTTTTAACTCAGCATAGTAGGCATAATATGATTATTAGTATACAACTTAAGTAACTTTAGCCAATAAGATCAGATATTGCATTGTGTCAAAATAAAGATTATGTTTAAGACAACTATGTAATTCAATTAGATAGATTGAGTCACTTAGTTGTGTTTGAATAAGATCTAGAGATTTGATGTAGTCATAAATTAAAATAATAATTACCGAATAATCATTTTCAAAATTTCAGTCAGACAATAAGCTTGTTTCTTAAGAAGATCAAAAATTAAAACTAGTTAGAAACTAAGTAAGAAATTTCTTATTCAATTTCTATATATTCAGCAAGTGATGAGCCCATATTTATAGTGATTTTTGCATGTTAATTTGTGGTATTTTGATGATTTTAGTGTTTATTTTAAGTTATATTTGCGCAATTTTATATTTACACCAAAATAAGATTTAGCAAAATGAACAAAATTACAATTCAAATTAGAAGAAGGCCAAGTGCTAAGACGCACCTTGGTGTCTAAATGCAAAAGCGCACAATACAATCTCCCAAACCACGTACGCTATAGCACACCATGGTGCTCAGTCCAAAGTGCTAGGCACTACAGCACGCCTAGCATCTTGAAACTTAATGAAATTGCACTTAGGCACCTGAACACGAAGCGTAGGCGCTATGGTGCATCATGACACCCACCTCAAAGAGGCAGGCATTGTGACGGCTCGTAGCTCACCTTCAAAATGATACGTTACCTAGAGAATTTCATGCAAACCATGCCATGGGCGCTCAGGCACGCCCTGACATCCGCTATCCAGATGGCACCGCAATGTTGAATAGTTGGAATATTGAAAAGTTCAAAGGAATTAATTAATTAATCCCTTCTAGTTTGAAGGATGATCGAAAGTAGGGAATATTCAATGAATTAATTGATTAACACTTTCAACTCCTAAGATTTATTAAATGGGTAAATTAAGTATAGAATTAAAAGGAAATTTAACTAGTTCTGCCCCCAAGGTTGAAGAATATGTGGAGGTATTTAATGGAAGAAGAAGACAATAATAAGGATCTTTTGGAGAATAGAGAAAGGGATAAACCATAACTACAAAAAGAAAAAACATTATAGGAGTTTCTTAGAAATGAAGGTAGCTGGAACAAGAGGAGAGAAGTTCAGGACACGAAGCAAGGAACTTCATAGTAAAAAAAGGAAGAAAATATCTACTTGAAGAATGCAAACAATGGTTCTCTTTGTATTGCAAACAATAGTTCTCTTTGTATTAAAACTTTTAAGGAAATAATGTATTGTATTTTTGTCTTAGTTATCTCTTTGTGCTTTTTTATTGTAATGGCATTATAATCCCTATCTACTGGGTTGGGTTAGGCTCAGTACTATAGATATATAATTTTCATTGTGTAATACAAAAGTCTCTTGATCTAGTATATTTGTGGGAGTCAATATGTGTTAATATGAAATATTATTGCGGGATGTGTTCGAATATTTATGTTGTGATGAAATTAAATATTTAATATATCATAAATCACTGAGTTTTCTAAACTTTAGTAACAAAAAATTAGATGCATGATAGCCCTGGTTGATTCATGTTTTCGTTATCTGAACTAAGAAGTAAATATATTGCTTATACGTAAGAAAATATTTTATAAGAGAAATTTATGAGGATCAACCTGCACTACTCCTCTTGATAACTAAATACATATGTGATGTTCTTGAACCATAGCGCACTTAGAATAGAACTAGGTAGAGCACCGCAATAAAACACAAAACATCATCACAATCAAGGTTGAGATTCAAAGCCAAAGGGTATTGCTAGAGATCGGCTAAAGATGATCTCAGAATTGGACGGGATGAGAGATTCATGTGAATGAATCATTATTAATGGATCTACATAATTGTAGCTCAATGAAAAGATATCATTAAATTATCTCTCACACTTATTGGATCAGAAATAACATGCACTGATTTTTATATTTCGTACATTCTAGCCTAACACTCCCCAATCATCCCAATTAATCACAACAAAGTAGTGTAAGATTAGCTATAATCAAATCATAATTTATGTCATTCAAACATACAGAAAAAGAAAGTAATTAGTTACTAATACACATTGTTCTGGAACTCATCATTCCTTTATTACTTTAAAGCACATGCATTTTAGTGTAAACAAAAGTCACACTTTTGTGGCATGTTAAGTTTTTAGCATCGTTTCCAGGGAACAGTAAATTAGCATTAAAGAAATTTTTTAAAGTAGTAATTCGAACATCTCTTTTTCTTTTACTTTAACTTACTACTTATTTGTTTATTTGCTTATTTGTTATATAAATTTTGTTATAACATATCTGTGTAACACCTTGCTGAATACAATTATTAAAGCCTATGAAATAACTTGCTTACCTTAGTAGAGATAGAAAGATGTATGTGAATTTAGGGAGAGTAAAATTTAATTTTTGCTCCCCTGATTGAGAGAAGCATACACAAATTTAAAAATCAATAAATATTCAATATTGAGAACCACACCATGTCTTGCAGTTACATTTCCTTTTTTGATAGTTTGTTAACTTTCTTCTTGTTCATATGTTGTGATTGACTTATCTTAGGACAGCCATTACATGATAGTTGGGAGAAGTTTAAGGAATTTTTAAGGGCATTTCCACATCATGGATTACCATTGTGGTGCTAGGCACAAAATTTTTAAAATTGGTTAAGTATGAGCACTGGGACTCTTATAGATATGTTAACTAGGGGATCAATATACAGTAAGAATCTAGAGGAAGCTACAATCTATCAGAGGCAATGGATATTAACCCTTATCAGTGGCCTACTGAAAGAATATACTAACCAAAAGACACATATGTTTCCTCACAATTAGAGCAAAATTTTGATATGTGGAGTAATGAATATTACTCCAATGCCAAGAATCTTATGCAGACAAATCCTCCAACTAGTAATGAAAGAATCAACAATCCTCATTGGAGAAATCAATGGAGGAATTCAAAATTTACACAATATACTTCATGTAAGGAACATATGCCACATTAAATAGGCATGTAGTTTCATTAAAAGCTCAAGAAAATTTTGTAAGAAGAATTGGGAGACATTTAAAGGAAAGAAGGCATCAAATAGCTAAATCAGCCTTTATAGGTGCTATCACTTAACATAGATAAGAACAAGTACAAGAAGTGACATTACAAAGAGGAAAATATCTTATTCATATAACCAACATAGATAATTCAATGGATTTGAGAGGGAGGGTCACCCACCAAAATCCTTGACGCATGATAAGAAGAATAACCAAAGGATATGGAGGAAGAAGAGCAACTAGCAATTGAACCTGTCACAAAGCCTACTCCTTACATGCCACCAGTAACATTCCCTCAACGTTTGCAACAGGTAAATTGATATCATTGTAAATGTACAGAAGCCATTTATAATATCTTTAATGTCATAAAACCCTCTAGCTATCTTGATGAGAATTGCTTGCAAGTTAAAGTCATGGAGAAATATTTGGAATGTGCTCCTAAGAAAGTTGAATTATATGCCTTCTTACAAGATGAAGTCAAGAATGAGGTTAATGATGAGTTTAATGAGTTGATCAAAAAATAATAAGATAAACATGGGAAGAGAGAAAAAAAATGAAAAAGAAGAATTTTAGTAATTTAGATAATATAAGCTGGGTTTGGAAGAATAAAAACAGCATAGCTTCTATCCAAAAAGATTTTATTACTAAGCAAGCTTGTACACATCCCAAATCCTTAATGAAAATATGAAAGAGATTCAAAATGGATATAAGCTCTTACTGGTCAAGCTGATAACTTTAAAGAAAGCGTAGATTGGAAGGCAACCCAACATATTTTCTTATGTTTCTATTTATTGTTTGTTAAAAAGTGTGTGTATCAATAATTGACCAGAATAAATCTCGAGTATGGTTGCAGTGATGGGAGTCTATCGCTATTTTTTCAAGTTGCTTCATTCCTTTACTATTCATAATGATTTATTAGATGAGGTGAGGCATTACAGTTGGTATCAGAGAAGTGCCATAAAGTGACAAATACGGAGCTTATTTCTATCTGCCTTATGATCTGTTCTCTGTATCAGGTCAAGATCACAAGTTACTAAGTCTAGGAAAAGCAACATCCAAAAATTTCATCAAGTTATCTCAGAAATAAAAATTTGAATTTGTCTAGAATGAGGACACCCTAGGAATTGAACGCACACAATAACATCATTGAAACAGTGAATTATTAAATATAAATTGGACATCCTAGTATTTTAATGAACTTCAAAGATAATAATAATGATATGAATCATGTACTTGTAAGCTGAGTTACTTTTAGGAATGGAATACACGCAGTCAGCATTCTGGTTCTACCTTAGGAGATTTGAAGAGTACTGGATAGATGATATTTGAGATGGTCAGATCTATGGTAGGATCATCGATGGAGTATCAGCTTGAGTAGTAGAAGTTTTGGACAAGATCCTTACCCATTCATCCTTTGGAGGTATTAGTCTCCCAGCACTTGCTAGAGAGTGGTTGGATCATGCAACCACTGCCCTTGAGTCTTTCCTTTCCTGAGTAGTTTATGCATTTTGTGGATCTATGTAACTTCTCTTTTGAGAAAGTAATGAATTAAGAGATAATGAAATTACTATTTGCTAAATTTATACTTGGACTTACAGCCATGAATCCTGGATCTCTTTTTGCTTTCACACCAATTAAGAATACGGTCTCGTTCTCGGGCATACCCGATGAAATGAAACCTATGGTGAATATAATGAAGGTGATGAACGAGAGTAAGGCGCAACAGGCGCAAGAGATTCGTGCCCTTATACTAAGTGTTCGCCAGCAATCTCTTCCATAAGTAGAAGCTCCATCTTCCTCTCACTTCTCAGGAGATGGGCTTCTTCATTGTTTCCTGCGATTAAGGACACCTACCTTCAGTGGGGCTCTCAACCCCATGGACACTATTACTTGGTTGAAAATAGCCGAGAAGAACTTGGCTAGCAAAAAATGTCCAAACTCGGAAGCTATCACGTTTTCAGGAGGAAGCAGAGTACTGGTGAGAAAATGAGCAGAACAATAAGTTTGCCTATTATGAGATAGAAGATATTCCATGGGATATGTTCCTAGAAGCATTTTATGAAGCATTCATCCCCGCATCAGCTCAAGCCATTTTAGAAAATGATCTTTTCCACCTTACTCAGAGCACATTCTACGAACCGAAGGCTAGCACGATTTGTTCCGGACTTGATTAGAATGGAAGCAGCCAGATGCCATCGCTTCCTGAAAGGTTTGAGGGACTCCATAAAAGCTCATTTGGTATCCCTTTAAATCAAGAACTTTGCAAAGTTGATCGAGGCGGCTCACCTCCAAGTAGGATTTCAAGGACAAATGGATCGTAAGCGTAAGGATGCACTTGTGTAGCCAAGAAGAGAACATTTTGGTTATCGCAAGGTGGCTAAAGTCTTCAATCTAATAGCAGAATAGTCCCAGTCTGAAACTCCTGAGTGCAAACCTGCTCATCCATACGATAAATGCTATCCCTTTGGCAACGTATGTTTCATCTACGGTCGAGATGTTCACCGCTACTAACAGTGTGACTATAAAACAACTATTAATAGAGTTCTCATCGATCACTCATGTCGCAATAAAGTGTTCCCTCTATAACCATTGAATAGTTGGACTCCAGTCTAGCAGTAATGCCAACTCCAGTACCTGCAGCCAACAAGAACACATCTGCTCCTATGCCAAAGCTAGCCTATAATCACTAAGGTTAGCAGCCTCAGGGCAAGCAACCATCAACTCCTATGAGAGTTTATATACTAACTGCCACCTCAGCTCCTGAAGATAATGATCTCGTTTTAGGTACATCTTAAATTCTATTTTCAGTTCTTACTATTTCAGTATTCAATCTTTTCTATTCAGTATTTTTGAATGTTTGAATATCAATTCTCATATAACTATTGTAATCATAGGCACGTTAATGATAAATAATAAATCTTGCAATATTCTTTTCTATATGGGAGCAACTCATTCCTTTGTATCAAAAAGCTGGGTTAAAACTCTTAATCTGCCAACCTATCGATTAGTAAATTCATTGAGCATCGGGTTACCTTTCGGAGCCCGTATGCAATCTCAGCAATTCTGTATCATTGATATTCCTAATGGAGAACAAAAATATGGGGCCAAGTAATTGTGTTGCCAATTGCAGATTTTGATATAATTCTGGGTATGGACTAGCTAAGCAAACATGGTGCATCCATAAATTGTCAAAAGAATAAAATCACTTTTAGTAGTGGGAGTTGGACTCAATCCCTTATAGGTAGATTTAGTACTCAAGCATCGTTGACTAATGCAATGAAAGTAGAAATATTAGTTAAGAAAGCCTGTGATGCATATTTCGTAATGATGTTAGGAGATAAGAAAGAAGACATGCCTATTCCAGAGAATCTAATACTTCATGAATTTCCCGATGTCTTTCTTGAAGACCTACTTGGTCATCCTCCAGTTAGAGAAGTAGAGTTTGCAATTGAGATAATCCCTAGAATCTAGCTGCTATCAAAGGTTCCATATAGTATGGCGCCCAAGGAACTGCAAGGGCTAAACAAGCAACTTCATAAGTTATTGGAGAAGGGTCTTATCTGCCCAAATTCATCTCCTTGAGGAGCGTCGGTCTTATTCATGAAAACGAAGGATGCTTCGATACAGATGTGCATCGATTATAGAGAGCTGAATAAAGTAACCATCAAGAATAAGTATCCCTTGTTGCGTATCGATGATCTGTTTGATCAACTATCTGGAGCTAAAGCTTTCTCAAAAATCAATTTGCGATGAGGTTACCACCAGCTGTGAGTTAAAGATTCAGGTGTTGAGAAAACTGTGTTTAGAACCCGCTATGGACACTATGAATTTTTGGTAATGTCTTTCGGCTTAACAAATGTGTTGTCCATTTTTATGGATTTAATGCAGTGCATATTCAAAGCATATTTAGATAAATTCATCATCGTCTTCATCGACGATCCTGATTTATTCAAGAAGCAAAGCTGAATACAAAAACCATCTGTGGTTAGTGTTAGAAGAGCTTCAAAGCCATGAATTATATGCTAAGTATTCTAAGTGCAAATTCTGGCTTAACTCAATCACTTTCTTTGGTCACATCGTTAACGCACAAGGAATCAAGGTTGATCAGAATAAAGTAAGCACAGTTCAGTATTGGTCACACCCAAAGTTTGTGACTAATATCAGAAGTCTTCTGAGTTTAGCTTGTTACTACAAGAAATTTGTTAAGGGCTACTCACAAATTGCGTCTCCTCTCGCAAAGTTGACGCAGAGAGCATACCTTTTATCTGGATTCCAGAGTGTGAGAAGGCTTTTCAATTGCTAAAAGATGCTCTTTTTATTTTGCATTAGTTCTTGGCTTACCAAAAGAAGGTCTCAACTTCCAAGTCTATACTGATGCGTCAGGGATAGGCTTGGGATGTGTACTCATGCAGGAAGGAAAAGTCATTGCATATGCATCTCATCATCTAAAACCGCATGAAAAGAATTATCCCGTCCATGATCTCGAATTAGCTGTTGTAGATTTTGCCTTGAAAATTTGGCATCATCATATGTACGAAGTCCATGGTTCTATATTCACGGACCATCAGAGTTGAAAGTACATCATCACGCAGTGTGAGCTCAACTGCTGTCAGCAAAGATGGCTCGAATCAAGTGCATCCTGGTAGCACCAAGATGTACCAAGATTTGAATAAATCCTTTTAGTGTCCTGAAATGAAGAAAAGTGTAGTTGAATTCGTAATAAAGTGTCATGCCTGTAGTCTAGTTAAAGTTGAACATCAGAAGCCTAAAGGACTCTTGCATCCTCTGACAATTCCTGAATGAAAGTGGTTTGATGTTTCTATAGACTTCGTTATAGGTTTGCCTAAGTCATGGTCTAGTGCTGATTGAATTTGGGTCATTGTTGATCGACTGACCAAATCGGTACATTTCATTCCTATGTGTTAGACTAATTCTGTAGAAAAATTGGCAAAGTTGTACATCAAGGAAGTAGTCAGACTTCATGAAATTCCATGATCTATCATATCTGATTGAGATAGCCGCTAAACTTCTAAATTTTGGCAAGCAGTGCATGAAGACTTAGGGGACTACCCTAGTGATGAGCACCACTTTTTACCCTCAGACAGATGGTTAAACTGAAAGAATCAACAAAATTCTAAAAGATCTTCTTTATCTCTGTATTCTGGATTTCGGAGGTTTCTAGGAAGATTATATTCCATTGGTATAATTTGCATATAATAATAGTTTCCAAGTGAGTATAGGCGTGGCTCCATATGAAGCCTTGTATGGCATGAAGTGCAGTACTCCCTTGGCATGGTCTGAAACTGGCGGTGTTCAGCTATATGGCTCAGATTTAGCTGAAGAAACAAATCGTAAGGTTTAGCTAATCCAATAGAGAATTAAAGAAGCTCAAGATTGTCAGAGTAAATATCATGATGCTCATCACCGTACTCTGGAATTTAATGTTAGAAATTTTGTGTACCTTAAGGTCAGTTCGATAAAAGGTGTATATTGATTTGGTGTATCTGGGAAGCTATGTCCCCGCTACATCTGACCTTTCAAAATCCTAGAAAAGATTGGTTCTGCAGCTTATAGATTGAAGCTTCTTAAAGATTTTTCTATAGTCCATAATGTGTTCCACATCTCCTCTCTACAAAGATGTCTTTGTGATCATTCTCTTCTAATTCAACCTCTAGCGCTATCTCTCCAATCAGATATTTATTATGCGGAGGAGCCAATTAAGATCTTAGCTCATGATCAAAAGTAGCTGAGATATTGCTCAATTCCAATTGTAAAGGTTCAGTGGAGGAATCACTCTCTAGAAGAATCTACTTGGGAGAAAGAGGTTGATATGTGAAGAACATTTCCTAGTGTCTTTGTGCATTATTGTTTTTTGAACTTGTAAATTTGTTCTTAAAATTTATGCATTATTATTTTCTCTCTTTAGATGATGTTGAGGACAACATCGTTCATAAGTGGGGGAGTCTGTAACAATCCAAGGTTGTTACCCAGTTAATTATGAGTTTAATCAGACATTAATTTTGATCCCATTGCATTTAAAATATCAAGTTAAGCTTATCCTGAAAATTTGAAGTCAATTGAACTTCTCTAAGTTCAGTTAGCATTTTGATCAATCTAGATGCCCTAAATGAGACCTAAAAATATTTGATCTCAGAATTAAAATATGATTGCATTTTTTAGTTCCTCACCCTCAAATCAGCTAGGGGTGAAGGTTTAGTAAAATTTGGAGATCATTTAGACCATAATTCAATTTAAATTAAAATGGTATAACTACATTCTAGGGTTTCCAACAATTTATATTTGCAAATATACATTATACCTGATTAAATGGTTAGGATCTGCTATACGGACCGCGGATGATTCGCTATGGAGCCCAGGTCACGCGACAGTAGAGTCCCGCAAATCTCACCATTGCGCCTTTTGATCCATTGGCTATCATTTAATCCTGTGGGATAGCGGATCCGTCGTTGGATCCATCCCATGGATCCTATGGCCCTAATCAAATCGAATTTAGCCATTAAGATTCAGGCCATCAAGACCGTTGCACCGTCCTGATAGATCAATCAGATGGCCCACAATGCACCCACACTATGGATCTTCGTCTTCTCCTCGCTCGTGCCCGACAGAGAAAATTTTGAGGATCCTCGACAGCCTGGCCCGTTCCCCACTCCTCTGCACACATCAGCATGGTTATTAGGACCTCATCTATCTTGGTGAAGGTCCCTCAATCGGGCTCTGAAGCTCGAGCTCCATAATTAGAAATCGGGATACATGGCCTCAACCCGACCTCTTGGTCCTGCTCCAGCCCTACGCAGCTCTTAAGAATCTTCCCATTTCTCTGCTGAGGCTATAAATTGCCTCAGCATTCCTCCCATGATCCCTTGCTAGTCAATTGGAGTCAAACTTCACTCCATCATTATTGGCCTTCCCAAGCTTCCCTAGGCATTCCTAGTGTGTGTACCATTCATAGAGGCAATTCCTGGCATTCAGGAATCTTGAGTGCGTTTGTTTGAACTTATATTCCTTGGATAGAAGCATCATGGCGAGTGATAGTGGTTTCAGTGTGGCGCATAAATTGGATCATTTCAGCCTTAAATGAGTTGAAGGCCCCTTCTAAATTTTGATATTAGTTTCTATTATTATTTCCATTATTAATGCATTATTAGTTGGATGAATTCCCCCCATATTGAATTGCATTATTGTTATTGTTACTCCAAGAAAAGTTGGGGTGGTTTTTCCACCCTGGGTTGTAGGTGTTGGAGTAAGGGTTATTCATCGAGTTGTTGTTTCTTAGGTAATTAACTTGTTCAGTGTTAGTTTGTACAAAGGGGTTTATTAAGTTGCAATTTTTATTGTTATGCCTACCCCCACAAAAATCACAATGTACTTCTAGAACAACATTAACATTCATCATTTCTATTCTTTCATTCAAGGAATGTATCTCTTACTGTAATGCCATTATTTGGTTGGTCTCATTTACCTTTATAGCTTCCTTTTTAACCTTTCAAAAGGCCATTGATATGCATTATTGGCCATTTCTTCCTAGAGGTCATAAGCCTCCTCTTGGGTTTTTCTGCTAATAGAACCACTGGAGGCTCCATCAATGAGTGTCCTCGTAGGAGCGTTCAAACCATGAAAAGGTTTGCACTTGCATCCATAGAGGGAACCCATGATGTGGGCAACGCCTAAGGCATTCCTTAAATCGGTCCCACCCATCATAAAGAGTCTCACCTTCCAACTGAGTGAAGTTGGTGATCTCAATCCTCAACTTGGTAGTTTTCGCTAGAGGGAAATATTTGGCTAAGAATTTCTTAGCCAAATCATCCCAAGTCCGGATGGAATCGCTAAGTAGAGAGCTGAGCCAACTCATGGCTCTATCTCTTAAGGAGAATTTGAAAAGTCGCAATTTAACTGCGTCTTCAGATACGCCATTAGACCTAAAGGTGTCACATATCTCAAGGAACGTTGAAATATGTGAGTTTGGATCTTTAGTAGCCAATCCCCCAAACTGATTATTTTGAACCATGCTTAGTGTGGAAGGTTTGATTTCAAAATTATGGGCTTCAATATTTGGCCTTACAATTGCATGGGGGATTTTCCTAACAGTGGGTAGTGCATAGTCTCTTAGTGCTCTTCCCCTAGGCTCTCCTACTGGCTCCCCTTCATTTTCATTACAGTTTCCCATAATAGTTTGTTGATTTAAAAGGTTTTGTTCTCTCCTAGTATGTAAGTAAGTTCTCTCAATTTTAGGATCAAAAAGATATTCAGTACAAACTCTTTTACTCATGCAACTAACAATGAGGCTATCAAGAAAAATTTTAGCAATAGTGTTCAAAAAGTTACCAAAAATAAAGAAACAGAAAAGTAAATTGTTACTTTCTATAAATACAAAAATCATAAACTAAAAATATATATAATGAAATACTTAAATTGCTAGCTACTAATATATTATCCTTAATACAAAACAAATACCAATTCCCTGGCAACGGCGCCAAAAACTTGACAGACTGTAAATACACGTCTGCGCTCACACACAAGTGTACATGGTCTGAAGTAATAAGTGGAAAGTGTTAATTTCCGGGATTTATCGAACCACAAAGAATTGCTTGTTTTGACACTAAGGTCCATCTATTCTCATTAATGTTTAAGCTACAATTGATTGGTTGAGTTGGCTCTAGATTTAGCACAATAATCACTATGTGAAGATAAGTTAGATAAAAGAGAGAGGAGAGTTGGGTTCATCCCGCATGCGATGAGAAGTTTATTATTGCATGTTGAATTCTCAAGCCTTTTCTTTCATTCTTTTTGATTTAATCAAGTGCACATTGTGTTTCCTTGAGTTTTACCTCAAGGTTTCACAAGTTCAAATCTTGTGCTCAAAATGAACACACATTCAGTTCTATTTTGGCACAAAGATTCCTATATGATTTTAGTGTTTTTATCTTATCTCTTGATCAAGGAGACATTCAATTTTTAAGTCTTTTGAATCTTATAAGCTTTGATTTCACCATGAGCATCACTCGCATCACACATAGTTGAGATGAGGGATTAATATATTGGGCTCAATTACTATATCACTTAGTTCATGAGCACTCAACTATTTCTTACTCTACCTCAATTATGTTGAGCTAAGGAGCTCATTTAGTGGGTCTTAGCATCACATGCATCAATACTTTGGTTGAGCTTAAATTAAGGTGCATTAAGCTCAAGAACTTTCTCACATAGTTCTAAGCTTTTATGCACTCATAAACCTAGCATCCAACCTAATGTGAGCTATGGAGCACAAGACAAGTCAGTTCTTAAGATTATGAGTTTATTTTGCTTTCATCCATATTCAAGACTAAATAATAAAAGGCATTTCTTAAAAAGGCATAGAGTTCTCACATTTTATTTGTGCTTGAGAAAATAAACTTCATACATTAAATTTAACTCATACACATGAGGGTTTTCCCAACCCTCCCCAAGGGAGATTTAGCTACTCATTACAAAGGAAATGAAGAAAAATGCATACATGGATAACGACCCTTTCATGATCAACTAAGAAAAGAAACTATAAAAGCAAATTTTAGAAGATACTAGGAACATTCCTTGGAAGTTCTCTGAATTTCTTCTTCTCCTTCTTCAAGCTCCTCTCTTAGATCGCTAGTGCTACCTTCTTTCTTCTCTTCCTTAGCAAGAACTTGCTTTGCCACCCTTGGGGAGTTCCTCACTTCCACTTATGCACCCGTCCTCCTTGCTTAGTGAATTGAGCAAAATTGTGAACCCTCCTCTAGTCAAGAGGATGTGTAATTATAGGAGAGGGGATGCATCCTCCTTCATCCTCTCCATAACCAGCATTTGAAAAAAAAATCTGAAATCATGATGGCAAATCCCAAATTAATGGTGAAGTGACCAATATCCTTCTTTGTTTATCCTTCTTATCACATCAAGAGGCTACTTTCCATTAAAAATTGGAGCTGTTGTAGAGAATGATGGCTGGGAACAAGATGCAGGTTGGGGGTCTTGTCCCAGCCGCAATAAACCCTCCTGATTGGCAAAAAATTGCGACGGCCGCTGCGTCACGCTGCAGCGCACAAAGGTGCAAGCAAAATCAGCTAATTCTCCGGCTGCCGCGCGCTGCCGTATCCACGCTTTACAAATTTACCCGCTGCAGCGCGCGGTAGCAGTTCCATTTGCAAATTATACCGCTGCAACGCACGGTAGCGGTTCCATTCGCAAATTGTACTACTGCAGCGCGCTGTGGCGGGAGCATTTTGCAAAAATGCTCCGCTGCAGCGCTATCACATCCACGCTTTGCAAAATAACCCGTTGCAGTGCGCTACCATGCCCGCGATTCAAAATAGGACCCGCTGCCGCGCGCTACCTTGCTCGCGGTTCAAAACATGACCCACTGCAGCGTGCTACCGCGCCAGCGGTTCGCAAATGAACCCGCTGTAGCGCGCTACCGCACCCGCGGTTCACAAATGAACCCACTACAGTGCACTACCGCCCCCGCAGTTTGAAACAGGACCCGCTACAGCATGCTACCGCGCCTTAATTTGCAAAAAGACCCGCTGGTGCTGGAGCACGCTGCAGCGCGCGGCAGCGGTTTCCTTTGAAAAATTTTGGAATTTTGTAAAAATGACTCAGAACTTCATTGGAGAGGCTATTTTCCAGAAAAGATAGACAAAATCTGATTTATGAGCAGTTTAAAGATCAAAATTGAATGAAATTTTCCTTTATTTTAGATATATTTTATGGATTCATCATTAGTTAATTACAAATTAGTTATTTAAATAACTTCTTAAATATAGCTCCACATATAGCAAAATTATATACCATTTTGATCAAAAAAATGAGATGAACAATAATATGCAATTTAATTTAAGATTGGATGGCTATTTTTGCTAATCATATTTTAATTGAAATTAAGAGTCCTAAAACCCTAAATAGGCCAAATAATGTCTATATTGGACCTACTTAGTGTTATTTTACTCCTTATGCTATAAAAATTTTATAAATGTTGTTTTTATTTTCAATTGAACATTAGTTGAAGAATTTGCATTTTTTGCACCTCAAATCACCATTAAATGTATCTTTTATGATTTTAGGACTAACATGCCATTAACCCTAGGATAGCAAATTTAGGTCATGATTTGGATCTTTAGGACACCTTTGGAAGTGAATTTTAGCCATAGAAAGTGTAGGCAGATCACTTGGAGATTTGTACAGCAAATTTAGATTCAAACATCAATATAAAACTTGTAGGATCTTCATGAAACCCTAGAGCTTAATTTTAATACTTAGATTGTGTAGTGATACTAAACCCTAGAATGAGTTGGTTAAGTTACCATTAGAACCTTTAAGTGTTAAATTGAGCTAAGTATAGTATCTTACCTTCCTTCAAGTGTAGGATCTTACACTAATTCTTCTAGAATGTAACTTAACACTAAATAATTTATTATAGTGTCCTAGCTTCTTAGTAAACCATAGAACCCCTAGTGCCCTTAAGCAAACCTAGAAGCTATTAGATTATAAGACTTCCTTTAAACTCTACATTTAAGACTTCACTAGCAAGTGATTAGCTTATTTAGTGAGCCTATATGCATCACTTAAAAGCCTTATTAGCCATAGTAAACTCTAAAGATAGGAAACCTACAATCTACCCCTAGTTATAGAACCTTAGCCTTAAGTTTTGTAATCAATGAGGAATGATAGGCTTAGGAATAAGATTGGATTGGAATCATCTTGAATTTAAATACTTATAAACTATTTTGTCACTTAAGTAAATCCTAATCAAATACTATTTTCCAAACTTCAACTACTTATAGTATTATCTTTCAATTGACTTAGATATTGCTAATGTCTAAGTAAATTGAGAGCTTGATTAGCTCCAATCATTAAGGTAGATAACTAAATTAGATCATAATGGATATTACATGATTTGCAATTAACTTGAATTTCTTGTATACTGCTATACTTTGAAACTACAATCTTGAACATACATAAAGTCATTGTGCATGAATAAAACTTAAGAACATTAAACATAGGGGTTTCATATAGTGAACTATATGCCAGGGCAGGCTATGGAGTAATAAGGAGACTATACATATCCTAGAGGGGGAATGTGTGTGTATGTGTTATGGGAAACCTCGCTTTACTTGGTTAGGTTGGCGTGTTTAACTCATTATTTGTTATGTAACTTTTCCTGAAAATTGAAACCTTTCATAAGATGAATAGCTTAACATTACATTTACAAAAATCTTGTTGATTATGAGCTACTTGTCATAGTCTTTTGACTATGCTTACATATCATAATCTTTGACTATGCTTACTCAGTCCTTATGACTGAACTTCACTTTACTTTGCTGTACAGTACTAATTATTATTGTTTCCGTTACATTACACTCCTTACTTTACTTGCAATATATATTATTTTTCACTTACATTTATGCTTACAATGCTCTCTTTTAAATGTTACTTAACATATTTTTAATTGACATATTTATATATCCCTTCATCTTTCATATACACTTTAGTAGTTATTAGTCTTTATAGGATGTATACTTCCCTTACTTGTTTGATGCAAGTTAAAGCAAACTACTTGTCAGTACTTAATTTTCTTACTTTACTTTTTTTACATACTTTCATAGCCTACCTATGATGCTTAATGCTTCGCTTACTCAAACAATTGCAAATGGCTAATGTGATATCCACTTAAATCAAAATTGAACTTAGTGTAACCCTAAAATCTAGTTAAGCTTCGTAAGTCTAATCACTTGTTTTTACTTTGTCGGTTGTGCCCTACAGTTTAAATACCAAATACGGTAGATCAGAAGCATCTTGTGGATCCTGGAATTGGGAAAAGCACCGACCATCATTAACTTAAAGACTTGCACCTTTTATTGCTTTTAGTGAGGATGAGTGTTTCTTATAACATTTAATTTGTTTGCAATAACTTTAACTATGGATGTTCTTACTTTTTTTTTCTATAATGGATGCATTTTTCATTTTTATATACATGCTTGGTTTGGATGATGGATATGGATTCTTCAACATATATATTTCTTACTTGTTCATATTTACTTCAATTTCTTTGCCTCCAAAAGATTTTTGGCCAAATAGTACTTAATAGTGAGTTTGTTTCCTACTAAATTTAGTGTTAAGTACCATGGTAATGCCTAGTGTTGGATTGGATTTCTGATTCAATATTGGGGTCATTACATGGGGTTTAAGCTCCATCACAATGAATAGGACAAGAATAATACATGAATTCGTAAAGGAATATATTTAGTTATACAAGTGATTAGAAAGATATTAACAGAGTTAGGAAGGTGATATGTAGAAAGTACTTTCAATGTCTCTATCCTCTCCTTTCTGAATGCCTTGCTCCTTCTCTTTGGCATTGTATTTCTTCTTGCTTTCACTATAGTCTTCTTCCTTCAAAGTATTAGTGTTCATCCCCTAATGTTGAATTTGAAAAAATCTTAAAGAATCATTATTTATTCTTTTCTTTTTCCATAAATAATTCTTAATTATCCCTCTAGCTATTCTCTCCAAATTCTGCCTTTAATTTATCCTTAAATGAATTCTTGAAATTTGAATTCATTAAGTGCAAATGCTCAGAAAAATCCATAAATATTCTCTCTTAAAATCAAAAGAGTCTTCTCTTTCTCTTCATTTTGGTGTTGGGAGCTGGAAGAAATAATTGATTTTGACCATTTGAATTCCCTGTCGTTCAGATTTTCTATGAATATTCATTAGCATGTGCCACGGTCCCAATTTGGTTTCTAGCCTGCGCCTTCTGGGAATTCTGCCTAGCATTGCAGTGCACTGTAGTGTTAGACCTGCAATTATTTTCCGCTACAGCGCGGTGTAGCACTTCACCTTTTGTATCCATAATTCATATTTTTATGTCGCAGCGGGCTGTGACGTGTTGTTTGTGGTTATTTTCTCAATGCAACATGCTATAATGTAATATTTTTGGTGTTTGGCATTGAAGCGTATCATGGCATCATAGTTTTTTTGTTTGACGCTATAGCATGCCACAACATCCTTCTTCATTTCTTGGCTTTGCGCTGCAGTGTGCCATAGAAATTTTCTTGCACACTTTGACGCCCCCTCGCGCCATGGCAGGTTTTCTTGCATTTTGTCTAGCACTGCAGCGCGCCGTGCCATCCTTCTTCATAAAATCCCTTTTTTCATTGTTTCATCATTTGTGAGATAAAATGACATATAAACACACTAAAATAGTAACTAAACTAACAAAAAAGCACACATTCTAAAAAAGAAAATAATTATATATATGGGTCTCATCAGTAGTCCTAAGTTAAAAACTGCAAGTAGGTGTGATTCCCCTTATGCTTCCTCACACACACTTATTCTTCTTATCCAATCGACGGAGGAGCTCATCGATCTTTCTTCTCTCCACCATGGTTGACTCCTTCACCTCTTATTCTTCATTCAGCACAAGCAAAATCATATCACATACCCTTCTCCCTTGTGACTTCTTCTTCCTTCCTCGCAAGATGCCTATCACTATCCCCTCCTTCTTTGCTATCAAATTTTAGTTCAACGAACGGAGAACATTGATCCTTGAAGATTTGATTCGTCTGCTCTCTTTTGGCAAAGGAACTTGGCGATCTCATCAATCCTTCCTCATAACCCCCAACACCAACACCATTAAGGTATCTTAATGCTTTATTTTTAGCTTTTAAAATAATGCGATGTGATGCACCTTGAATCTTATATAAGAAATCTAAGTGTTTTGAATATCATTACCTACTCTCACATAGTGCATATGGATGTCGGTATCATAGGATTTATTGATCTCTAAAGTCATCTCTTAATAGTATTTTATCTATGTCAGAATAAATGAATGATAAGAAAATTTGAATTATTTTCTTAGGTGGAACTATATGTTCATGTGAATAAACAATTGATTAGCAAATCAAGAAGAAGAGGATGTTGCTTGAGAGAACAAGCTTTGTCGATCTAATTTTGGAAGTGTAATAGATTCTAGTATACTCGGTGCTTACTTGTTCTCCCAAACTCAGCCCATCCATTTTTAGAATCTTGCTCGAGATAACATTAAACATCACTGTTCAACTTGAGCTCATCTTGGCCCGATCAATCAAGAGGAAAGCAAAGACATTTTGTTTGCCTTCCTCTTCACCACTGTTTCCTGCATACCTTCTTCCACTTGCACCATTCATATGTCGACATCATACTTATCTAAGGTTTAAGATTAGCTTTATTAACCTTCTTGATTTAATTTCAATAAAATTTTATGAATTTTTATTAAATGGTACAAAGATAGTTCCCTAAATTTCTCAATAAAAATGTTTCTAAAAATCTTTATGAGTTTATTAAATGTTAAACTTTATGGACTAATCTCTAGCAAGTTGTGATGTTATGAGTTTAGTCTCTTATCCTTAATAGTTGTGAGTGACCTTGGTAGGATTCTTGTTGACTAACTTCTCTCTTATACTTAAGTAAATTACACATCATTATTCACTATCTAGATTTTCCTTGCTGAATTAATTCAGGTGTTGTGAATGTGGAGCATAATGTGCAAAGATTTTGAACCCCCTTTAGGGCTTGTAGTCTGATCAACATCGAGTGATTATGAAAAAGTATAAAGGTAAAATAAAATTAGGAAATCACAAGCAAGACAAATACAGAGAAATTTTATGAAAATCCCAGGAATGGGAAAACCATGGCCACACAACCAAGAGAAAAATTCAACTTACAAGATTATTCATAGTATCCCATAAGCCCTAACCCTTAGAAGAAGAAGAAGTACTCACCTGCTAGGGAAACATAACCCAAGCACCTAACTTTTGTTATGCCCTTCCCTTGCCTCTCCAACTCAAACCCTAACTGCCATAAGATTTACCCCTTAGAAATGTCTCTTTGACACCTATCAATAAGCACAATAATTTAGACTTTTAAATATGCTTTAAGTCAAACCCTAAAATTCCCAAAGTCAGATGGCAGAAGTTTAAAATACCCCTTGCTCTTGAATCCCATGTGTTGAGGCATGCCGTGGCACCCCACTGGCCAATTTCAGGCGCTATGGCATGTTATGGTGCTCCACTATTGATCCCGGGTGATGGGGCATACCATGGTGCCCAACTCTTGAATCCCTGCCGCTACATCGCACCATGGCACCTGACTGACTACTGTCCTAGTGCTTCCTTTGCTTTGAAACTCTCTGATACTCATCAAAATTTTGTTGGCATCTCCCATGTTGATTTAATTAGTCCTCACATCCCAAGAATCTTTCACTTGAATAATGATTGAGATAAACTATCTTCATCTCTAAAATCTTCTCTTTTCCCCATGATAACTTTAATTGCTTAGGTCATGGTGTGGCACACCCTTCCTTGATCATGCTTCAAAGCCAACTGAAACTTCACCCTGCTTCAGTTTTTGTGACTCCAGGTTCTTCACTTCTATTGAGAAGTTGACCTTCTTCTCATTCCTTATTTTTCCTCCCATAATAAATTATGGCCTTTTATTGGTCCTAAAAATCAACCCTTCCATATTGTCCTAAGTTATAGCTAGCGAACATGTTGTCACTTTACATTGTCCTTCCTTGAAAGATGTTGCATATTTGTCCCAAGCTAACTGACCTATAAAGATTAAATTTCTCCATAGACACGTAATATGTCTCACATCCTTCAATCTCCATACAAATTCATTTGGTAACCTGATGATCACATCACCTTTACTATAACTTTGTTTGCTTTATCATTACCCTAATAGACCTTTCCTAAATATCCTCGAGTGTAATTATAGAAAACTACTTTGTTTGATATTGCATGAAAAAGACTCCTAAGTCCACAGAAGACAAGACCCGTGATTCCTGATCATACTATTCAGAGATGTCTGCAGAGTGGCCCTTGACTTAATTTCCATTACATTTTCTCCTCAAAGATGGTAAGTCCTTCTTCAAAAACAATTTCTTTTCATAACTATAGCATTCTGCTTTCCCTTTTTCTTATTTCATCTTTTGTCAAATTCTACTTTCAACACTTAGGGCTAAGGTTGAATCCTCATAAGCCCTCCTCCAAGCGTCCTCATTCAGCATAAGCCCTATGATATCATCGAAGATTAACTTTGCATTTTATAATGAGTTATTTAGAGTAGTAATTAATCCATCTCATACATCTTGCAATGAATATAGAAATAAAAAATCTCTCACCTCATCCTCAGAACTTATTTTGGCCGAACTTAATTGTTTGGTTATGGTGTTGAAATCATTTAGATGTTCAGTTATTGAACCACCTTCCACCATATTTTTATTGAATGGTCGATTCATCAAGAAAACCTAATTAGAATCCAAAGGCTTCTCATACATCCTTTTCAAGGCCACCATGAGATTGACTACATCTTTTTGTTGATGATGTTCAGAGCAACTGAAGAAGAAAAGTATATATGTACCAAACCTAACGTTGTTCTGTCGAGAACATGATAATCTTTATGACTCATAGTCTTTGATTTCTTATATATTCCTACCAGTGGTAAATAGAATTTCTTTTTATATAGTAAGTCTTCAAAGTTTATTTTATAGAATCCAAGTCCACTCCATTAAACTTTTTCACCTTATATCTCATATCACCTCCCATTGCTCCCACTAAAACTGACAACCACAAGAACCTACCTAACTCTAATACCACTAATTAAGTTTATGAACCTCCTTTAGAGTTTGGTGTTTGAGCAGCACCAAGTGATTGTGAGAAAATACAAAGGAAAAATATAACTAAGAAATCATAAGCAAACAAACACAAAGATATTATGTGGAAAACCCAAGAATTAAAAAAACCACAGCCACTCAACCAAGATAAAAATTCTATTATTATGATTACAAGATTTTTCAGAGTACCCGAGAAGCCCTAACCCTTAGAAGAATAAAAAGTACCATCTACTAGGGAAACACAACCCTAGCACCTGACTTCTGCTATGCCTTTCCCTTGGCTCTCCAACTCAAAGCCTAGCCACAATAAAATTTCTCCCTTTAAAATCTCTCCTTGACACTTCTCAATCAACAAAACCATTTAGGCTTCTAAATAGGCTTTAAGACAAACCCTAAATTGTCCTAAATCAGCTAATAAAAGTTCAAAATACCTTTAAGATTTCTTTGGGCACCACCTAATTCCATGACAAAAAGTTTTGCGGGAGCCAGGGCACATCGTGGCACCTAGCTCTTGAATTCCAAGTGCTAAGGTGCACCGTGGCACCCCACTAACAAATCTCAAGTGCTGGTGAATACTATGGAGCCCCACTACCAACTCCTAGGTGCTGAGGGGCACCATGGCGCCCAACTGTTGAATCCTAGCCACTACGATGGGTTGTCACACCAGATCTATTGCTAGCTTAGTGTTTCCTTTATCGTGAAACCCTCTGGTACCCACCAGAATTCTATCAGCACCTCACATGTTGATCTAATCAATCTTCACCTTCCAACAATCTCCCACTTAAAAAATGATTGGGATCAATTATGTTTATCTCTGAAATCTTCTATTTTCCCCACCATAGCTTCAACTACTAAGGTCGGGGTGTGGCACACCCCACCATAATCATGCTTCAAGGACAATTAAAGTTGCATCTTGTTTCTATTTTTATAACTCCAAGTTGTTCACTTCTGTTGAGAAGTTGACCTTCTTCTCATTCCTTATCTATGCTTCTATAATAAATTTTTCCTCTATATTGATCCTATAAAGTGACCATTCCATATTATCCTAAGCAATAACTAGTGAGCCTTTTGTCACTTTCCATTATCCTTCCTTAAAAGATGTTGCATAACTGTCACAAGCTAATTGAGATACCAAGATCAAATTTCTCTTTAGACATGGATTGTGCCTCACATCCTTCAATCTCCATATAGATCCAATAGGTAACCTGATGTTCTCATCACCTTTGCCTATAACTATGTTTGCCATATCATTACCCTCATAGACCTTTCCTAGAACTCCTTGGGTGTAATTATAAAAAGCTTCTTTGCTAGACATTGCATGAAAATAGACTTCAGAATATACAAACCTAAATTCAGCCCTCACCAAGGACAAGACCAGTGAGTTCTGATTATCTTTTTTTGAGATGTTCATAAGTAGCCCTTTACTTGGTTTCCACCATCTTTTCTCCTCAAACTGGGTAGTCCTTCACGTTCCATTTCTTTTTGCAACACCAGCATTTCATTTTCCCTTTTTTGAATTCATTTTTTTTCATCTACTGCTTTCATCAATTAGGACTACAGTTAAAGCCTTACCCTAAGCCCTCCTCCAAACATCCTCATTTAGCATGAGCCCTACGACATCATCGAAGAATAGTTTCTCATTTTCTGATGAGTTATTCGTCATAGTAACTAATCCATACCAATTGTCTAGCAACAAAGATAGAAATAACCTGTATCTCACCTCATCTTCAAAATTGATTATGACCAAGCTTAATTGGTTGGTTACCATGTTGAAATTGTTCAGATGTTTAGTTACCAAGCTACCTTCCACCATCTTCATATTAAATAGCCGCTTCATCAAGAAAACCTTATTAAAAGCCAAAGGATTCTCAGACATCCTTGTCAGTGCCGCCATGAGTTCAATTATCATTTTTTCATTGATGATATTGAAAGCAACCAAAGAAGATAAGTATATCTGTATCAAACCTAACTTTGTTCTGTCAAGAACATGCCAATCTTCATCACCCATAATCGTTGGTTTCTTGTCAAATCCACCCAGTGGAAAATATAATTTCTTCTGATATAGTAAGTCTTCAACCTATATCTTCTAGAAGTCCAAGTTCACTCTATTGAACTTCTCCACCTTATATCTCAATCACTTCCACTAAGACTAATAAACATTAGAATCTACCCTGCTCTGATACCACTTGTTAATTTTCTGAACCCCTTTAGGGCTTGTAGTTTAAGAAACACCAAGAGATTATGAAAAAATATAGATGCAAAATAAAATTAGAAAATTACAAGCAAACAAACACAGAGAAATGATATGAAAAACCTAAGAATTGGAAAAACCATGATCACATAACCAAGGTAAGAATTTAACTATGAAGATTACATGAATTTTTAGAGTAACCAGGAAACTCTAACCCCTTGAAGAAGAAGAAGTACTCATTTACTAGGGAAACATAACCCTAACACCTTACTTTTATTATGCCCTTCCCTTCGCCCTCCAACTCAAACCCTAGGTGTCTCAAGATTTCTATCTAAGGAATCTCTCCTTGAGACCTCTCAATCAACACATCCATTTAAGCTCTTAAATAGGCTTTAATCCAAACTCTAAAATGTCCTAAATTACTCGGTGAAATTTTATAATACCCATAAGATTATTTAGAGTACTGCCTAAATATGTAACAAAATTTCTGGGGGGAGCCATGACGCATCGTGGCGCCTTACTTTTAAATCCCTGGCACTGGAGTGCACCATGGCACCCAGCTCTCAAATATCAGCTACTACGGTGGGTCTTGGCACCTGACTTGTTGCTAGCTTAGTGCTTCCTTTATTATGAAACCATCTAGTACTCACCAAAATTCTTTTAGTATCTCCCATGTTGATCTAATCAGTCTTCATATCCCAATAATCTCCCACTTAAGCAATGATTGGGATTAATTATCTTCATCTCTAAAATCTTTTATTTTTCCCACCATAACTTCAACTGCTAAGGTTGTGGTGTGGCACACCCCACCTTGATCATGCTTCAAGGCCAACTAAGGCTACACCTTATTTCAGTATCTGTGACTCCAAGTTTTTCACTAATGTTGAGAAGTTGATCTTCTTCTCATTTCTTATACCTTCTTCATCAATAAATTCTTCCCTATTATTGATCTTATAAAGTGACTATTCCATATTATTATGAGCTATAACTAGAAAACCTTTTGTCACTTTCCATTATCCTTCCTTAAAAGATATTGCATAGCTGTCATTAGCTGATTGACCTATCGAGATTAAACTTATCTTCAGACATGGAATGTTCCTCGCATCCTTCAATCTCCATATAGATCTAATTGGTAACCTGATGTTCAAATTACCTTTACCTATAACTCTGTATGCCTTATCATTACCCTGATAGACCTTTCCCAGATCTTGTCGAGTGTGACTATAGAAGGCTCCTTTGTTTGATGTTGCATGAAAATTGACTCATGAATCGACAAACCAAGATTCAACACTCACCAAAGATAAGACCAGCAAGTCATGAACATATTTTTTTAAGATGTTCATAGAGTTGCCCTGACTTGGTTTCCAACATCTTTTCTCCTCAAAGCTGAGCAGTCCTTCTTCACATTCCCTTTCTTTCTGCAACTCCAGCATTCCACATTTCCTTTTCAGAATCATCTTTTTTCAACCTCAGCCACAAGACCTCTTCTGAACATCTTCATTTAGCACGAGCCCTATGACATTATCAAAGCATAGTTTTTCATTTTATGATGAGTTACTCACCACAGTACTAATCCATCTTAACTATATAGAAATGAATATAAAAATAATAAATCTCTCACCTCATCCTCAAATTTGATTTTGACTGAGCTTAATTGGTTTGTTACTGTGTTGAAATCATTCAGATGTTCAGTTGTCGAACTACCTTCCACCATCTATATATTAAATATTCTCTTCATCAAGAAAACCTTGTTAAAAGCCAAAAGATTATCATACATCCTTGTCAGTGCCTCCATGAGTTTGACTATCATCTTTCCATTGAAGATTTTGAAAGCAACCAAAAAAGATATGTATATGCGTATCAAACCTAACATTGTTCTATCGAGAGCATGCCAATCTTCATCTCCCTTAGTCTCTGGTGTCTTGTCTAATCCTCCTAGTGGAAAATATAGTTTCTTCTGATATAGTAAGTCTATAACTTGCATCTTCTAGAAAGCTAAGTTCACTCTGTTGAACTTGTAACAACCCTAAGTTATTATTTAGAATAATTATCATTCCATTATATAAACTTAATTATTAGAACCAGTCCCTGAAGATTTGGAGCAATTCAGAACTCAATCAAATATTTGGACTATTTTAATAATATTTAATTAAGTAAAGAATTGAGATATTTAATTTGACCTTGAAATCAAAATACGACTTTGCCATTGCACTCGTCACCTCCAGATTAGCTAGGGGTTATATTTTGGAAGTATTTGGAAGTTATCTTATTTTTTGCAAATATTTTTAATGTATTTAAATACCCCAAAAATAGGAAAATTAAGTAATCCTCGAAATCAAAATCCGACTTCGTCGTTGAATTCTTCACCCCCAAATTAGCTAGAGGTGAATTTTTAGAGCATGTTTATCAAATCTGATTAAATAATTAGAAAGAAATAATTAATTAATTCTTTAATCCATTTTCTCTCCTTCTCCCCTATGCCTGTCAGTGCCACTCCCCATTTTTCTACGTAAACAAAGTTTGAGGCTCCTCACTCTTCTCCTCCATATTATGATGGAAGAGGACTTGCCCCCTCTCCCATAACCCATGCCTACCATCTTCTCCTCTCTTCCTTAAAAGCAGCCCTCCTCCCTCTCCATTTGGTCATCAGCTGAACTCGTTCTCCTCACCCAATCCCCTGAAGAATCCTTAGAAACCTCATTCTGCTTCCTCCTCTTGTTGATAGCTGAAGAAGAAGGAGAAGCTCCTCCCTCCAAGTTCCTGTAGAAATCAAAGTTCTTTTCCTCCATTCAACCAAGGCTAAGGTATCCATTTACTATACTCTTACTTATGCTACTCCTCCATCCAATTATTCAAAGTATTTGTGAATGGTATTTTTAGTAAATAGTGTATGGAGTCTAGGCATAATCATCAAGCCTCAATCGAACTCAAATGAGTCCAATTGAAGCTCATTTCTCCATTAAAGTTGTTATCAAAAAAAAAACTGTAAAATTTTTTGTATATCCATAGCTAGGACATCATTAGAATAACCCTTTTACGTCAATTTTGGAATCAATGGAAAGGTCTTGGAAAGACCATTCCATCGGTATGTGGCACCACACGTGATGTGCCCAAAATTCAAAGCATTTGAGTGCGAAAGGGGACCCGTTACGATTTTTGCATAGGAGAAATCACCATTGAGCACCGTAGCGAACAATTCCTCGAATTAATTATGCCGCAGCGCGCCATAAAGAACAGTTCTTCGAATTAATTTTATCATTGCACACCGTGGCGTGCCGTAGCACTCAGCTTTCGGGAGATCTGGAGCCATAGCGCGCCGCAGTGCCTAAAATTACTGTCGCGTGCCATAGTGCCGAAATTCATCGCAGCATCTAAAAGCACTATCGCACACCGTAGCGCCCGTGCCTCGGGCTGTCCAGCGCCATAGCGCGCCGTAGCTCCTACCTCTCGTCCAGTAGGCTCTAATGCGCACATCAGTTCGCCGTAGCGCCCAGAACTGTCCGGAATTGCCCATATTTGAGATTTTTTGTATTTTAATGACTCTAGGACCCTAAGGGGGCCAAAATATATCAAAACTAAAATTGGATTTAGTAAAATCAAGCATTATGTAAATATTTAGGTGATTTTTATAATGAAACCTATCTTTTCATCCTAAATGGCATATTCTAAGCCTCCTAAAGATTTGCTTGTATATTTTTATGCAAAATAGAAACGTTATAATCTTTGATTGCTTGCATGAATGAGTAGAACTTAATAACCAAGTTGCATGAAACTTAGGTATTTTAAATTTGTAATCAAGTGCTAATCCCTTTTGGTTTGGTTTAGGTTTGATTAGCCTTAATTACTTATAATTTTAATATAATGTTTATATGTTCCATTAATAGTAATATGCATGTTAGAGAATTTAAATCATGGATGGATTACTTTAAATGTTTGATTGGCTACAAATGAACTTCAACCATAAAAATCCCAAAGGATGATTAAGTTAATTAATAATTTATCATGAACTTGAAGCAGACACCAATAATGCACCAAATAGTTCACCGATTTACTATTGATCCATTAACTAAACAATTGATCATAATTTGGTTAAGTTAGGAGTTAAACCCTAACTTGTCTTGATTAAGGTCTAAACTTTAATCACTTTAAATAAATTAACATGATTTGAAGGACAAATTAACTTGCATAATTACAATAATGCACCCTGATTTGACATTAATCTTAACTCATTAGCTTTGAACTACTAAGATCTTTAATAAGTTATGCGAATGGTCAATCTGAATACTTATCTTTAGATTTTTTTATTTTCTCTTAAGTAAGATTACCAGCATAATGTAACTTATAAAATGGAATAGATTTATAAACTAATCATTCCTTAATAATTTATGAAATTAAATCTCATGATTTAGCATAGGTATTGATCAGATGGGCTTACCCATCTGATTTGGTCAAATCAAACATTAAAGAAATAAGAACTGTGGAATTAGTGCAAAGTATATAACTTAGATTTTATTTTAAGTTAGGTATGCAAGATCATTATGATCTTGTCTTAGCATGAATAAATCAGTAATTATAAGCCTTAAATGATTAATCTATTGAGGTAGGAAGAGCTATTATTCACATCTTGAGGTAGAAACTTAGATGCTCCTTATTTGCTTAGAAGCTTAACCTTAGACCCTTGTGGTAGAATTACCTAAAATTTTAGTATGAGTTTCTTCCATGTCATAGTAACTCAAATTTGAGTGACCTTTAGGTCACACCCTTGGAACCTCATGCAGTACCATTTCAGTGGAGTAAGGATTCATTAGTTTGATAATCCTTCTTGTTTAAATAGGTTTGTGGAAATCAGTAGACTATCAATAGAATGTGAAAGTGTATATCCATAGTACTGAATCATTTCAATAAGATTCTGGGGTTGGATAAGTCACTCTAAGTGATATTTTAGAGTATCAGTCTTATCTTATGTGATTGGATAAGTACAGTCCAGCTTAGAGTAAATTTTTCAATCCTGGGTGTTTCATAATTGGGTAAACTTGGATGCTTAGTTTGAGAGAATGAACTGTAACTGGGTCATGCCTCTTATCGTCGGGCACTTTGATAAGTGCAATTAAACAAACTAAATATCTCAAGTTATCCTCTTAGAGCACTTTGTGTGATTGCAATTAAAGTATTTAACAGCCTAGTTTAAGAGAAAAAATAGTAACCAAGCCATGCCTCTTATCATCGTGCGCTTCGATAAATGTAGTTAAATAAACTAAGTGTTAAATCCCCTTTCTTGAAAACATACCAACTATGTGTATTCAATCCTTTCATATGATAGTTCTATTGATCTTAATCTAAATTACTCAATAAATTAGACTCAGGAGTCATAATTCACTTAGGTGAATTCTGCACAATAAAGATAAATGGAATCACTACTTAATATTGAATTGATTTCAGGATTTGTCAATGATTTATAGCATATCGGCATTGAATCCTTGGTATATCATAATGCATAAGTCATGTCAGCATTAGTGGAGCAAATGAGCTCCTTAAGGACTCTGTTAGCGAAGCAATCGCTCACCTAAGGACTCAGTGGTGTGTCCGTGAGACACCCAGTCAATATATTAGTGGTATACAGTTCTGTGGCATATTCAGATACATAATTATAAATTTAGTGACATACAGCATAATTTTACAGTATTATTTACTCATTTTCAAATTACATATTGTTTTACTTTTAATATCAGTTTATAGTTTCAGCTTACAATTTTAATTTGTTTACTATCAGATTTATATTGTTTTGAGCTTATAGCTATTTTACTATTTTTCTACAACTTTGTTTAAATTATTTAAATGTTATATAGTTAATAATAGTAACTATCAGAATAGTTTTTGATGTGTTAAACTTATTATATAACATGTGGTACTTTTGGAATCTGGTGATTTGCTAGATCTATAGCAGTTTGTAGGGCCAGATCAGGAGTCAGTTCGAGAGATCCAGGAAAAGCTTATGGAGCCTTAGAGGACTCTCCATAAGCATTTACTTTTTTGCACTAGTTTACTTTCAGTTCAATATTTAGACTATTTTCTATATTTTCATTAAGTAAATAGTTATAATAATTATGGATATATTTTCTTTTCTAAAATAAATGTTTTATTCAATTTCTGTGATGAATGCTTCTAGATGTATGCTTTAGCTTTCGCACTCTGTATTTACTACTACTTATACTTAGTATTGTGATGCGATCAATATACTGGAAATGTTTTTATACTTATATATATATATATATATATATATATATATATATATATATATATATATTAGATTTCTCATATTCCACTCATAATCTAATGTATGTATTTATCTAATACTTAAGATAAGGATATTACCCTTATCTTAAGTATTAGTATTCAGCCCTCTTCTCTGGAGGTTGAGTTTCAGCAGTTCTTGAGCTTGGCAAGTTTATTTGGGGAAGTTGTGTTTCCTTCCTGAGTAACGCACCATTTCGTCACCAATTTGTTATCTCTTGAATAAATTGCACGCGGCAACGGGATGGGGCGCTATAGAACTGCTTGACCTTGTATCTCATCTCATCACCCATTGCTTCTAGCAAAATGGATAAACACTAGAACCTACCCCACTTTGATACCACTTGTTAACTTTTGGAACCCCTTTAGGGCTTGTAGTTTGAATAGTACCAAATGATTATGAAAAAATACAAACGTAAAATAAAACTAGAAAATCACAAGAAAATTAACATAGAGAAAATATGTGAAAAACCCAAGAATCAAAAAAAACTACAACAACACAACCAAGAGAAAAATTCCAATATAAAGATTATAGTATTTTTTAGATATCCGAAAAGCCCTAACCCTTGGAAGAAGAAGAAGTACTCACCTGCTAGGAAAATACAACCCTAGCATTCACTTATACTATGTCTTTTCCTTGAACCTCCAATTCAAACCCTAGCCACCACAAGATTTATCCTTCAAAAATCAGGCTCTAGAATAGACCTTATGCCAAACCCTAAAATTCCTAAAATTAGTAAGTCAAAGTCCAAAATATATTTATGATTACTTATGGCATCAACTAAATTTAGGCCAGAATTTCCACAAGGTTCCATAGTGCGTCCTAGGGTCGTGCTCTTGAATCCTAGGCATTGGGGTGCGCCGTGGCACCCCACGAACAAATCCCAGGTGTTGGGTCGTGTTGTGGTTCCCAACTATCAATGCACTAGGGCATGCCATGGCACTCCCCTATCGAGGTCTTGGGGTATATTGTGGTTCCTGACTTGTTGCCAGCTTTGTGCTTCTTTTGTCCTGAAACCCTCTGGTACCCACCAGAATTCCATCGGTACCTCCCTTATTGTTCAAATCAGTCTTCACATCCCAATAATCTCTGACTTGAAGAATGATAGGTATCAGCTATCTTTATCTCTAGAATCTTCTTCTTTACCCACCATGGATTCAACTACTAAGGTTAAGGTCTGGCACACCTCGCCTTGATAATGCTTCATGGCCAACTAAATCTGTGTTGTGAGCACACAGCAGTAGAATTTCTTAGAGCTCGAGGATCGGGGTTACGTTGATGGTTACCAAGCAACCAATGAAATAAGTCAAGCACCAAATAAAGCACAACGTAATCACATGCACAAACCATAAGCATCCAAGACCTAAGGATTTTTATGCAGAAAACCAATGATAGGAAAAACCATAGAGCCACATCACACAAAAATTTCCACTATTAATCAAAAAGAATATAGAGTTATAGAGAGCTTCACCTTCATAAGAACAAAAAATATTTACTGCTTACATAGCCTCTCGATTGAATTTTCTTCTCTCAGAACTTTTAGCTGTCACTTTAGGTTAAAGGAGAGGAGTAGCATCCACCACCTGATTAGGGTTTTCTCCAACATGCAAAAGCCTTTTAGCTCACACTAGCCAATAATCCATAATTTTCTCTTAAATACATAAGCACTATTTGGACCCCAAATGGTCCTAGATACTTATTATATTATTGAGACCATGTAGTTCATCATGGAGATGTTAATGGTGCTCCAGTGAGTTTCTCAAAGATTTCGAGGAAATTCTGAACAGGGTTGGAAAGTTAAGTTGAAGCATAGGTGTCACATCATGCCGTGGCATGCTATAGCAAGCCATGGAGCCCAACACCCAAAAGAAAGACATCATAACGTACCATGCTGGCAGTAGACTGAGACCAGGGTGCTATAGCATGCCTAAGCAGAAGAAGTTCAGAGGTTATGGAGCTACAGCACGCCCTGGCAGGCACTAGAGATCAAGATGCTACAGTGCATCACGGTGCGCAATGTAGCAAGCTAGAGTGGTTGTGCGCCTAAAAGTTGGGCACTATAGTACACTCTATTAAACACTACCTGAGGCTTGGGAGCTATAGCGCACTATGTCGGATGCTACCTGAGGCTTGAGCACTATGGCGGGCCATAGCACTTGGCAGATTTCCACTCAGTTCAAGGTTTTCCCTAAGCTATTTGAGGAGACTTTTAAACCATTTAAAGTGCAAAGTAGAGTTGTACACTTAATGAAAACTTAAGAATGAGTTTCCAATGTTGGCATTTGAGTTGGAGAGGGCTTTGGTTACTGTTGGAGGAGATTCCAAAGAGGAATCTTAAGGGTGAGTTGTTGTGCAAGGGAGCTCTTGCATATTAAAGAAAATACTTTAGATGGTGGCTGCTACTTCTCCATTTCAACCTATAGTAAGAGATAGTGTTCATTATTGAGGTTAAGCTTTTTGTAACTCTATATCCTTTATTAATCATAGTAGATATTTTTCTGTGGTGTGGCTCCATGGTTATTCCAATTCTTGGGTTTTCCACATAAAATCTATGATTATTTGGATGTGCTTATGATTGTGTTATATGCATGTACTGTCATTCATTTTCTTATTATCTTTGGGGTCTTGTGTTTTTCTTGGTAACGGTCAACACAACTCTAGTTTTCAAGTGCAAATCACTTCAGCTGCAGTGTGCTTAGTGGAGGTACAATAATACCCTCCAAAGCACTTATGGTAGTGCCTAAATCTAGAACTGAAAATAGTCTAGCACTACGGTGCATCATAGTGCCCCAATTTTGGGTGACCAGGCACCAGGGCAACTGTAGAGCCATGGTCTTTGAATGTCAAGTGCCAGAATGAGCTACAGTACCCTGGCCTCTAGATGCTTAGCTCCAGGGTACGCTGAAATGCCCTAGTCTCAGGATGCTTGATGCTTGGGCGCGCTACATCTCTCTTGTCTCTAGATGTTAGGAGCCATGGAGCATTTTATTGCCCTAGTCACTGGATGCCTACTGCTAGGGTGCATTGTAGCACTCTGGTCTTTAGATGCTGGGCACCAAGGCATGCTACGATGTGCCACAGCATATTGTAGCACCTGAACTTTCCCAACTTGTCTCAGAACACCTCGAAACCTTCTAGAAGCTCATTAGAGCTCCATTGGCACCTCCACAATGATCTAAATTATTACTACATCCCAACAAGTAGTAACTATTTTATTTTTTGTGACTCCAAGTTGTTCACTTTTGTTGAGAAGTTGATCTTCATCACATTCCTTATTATTACTTTCACAGTAAACTATGAACTCTTATAGATTTTATAAAGCAACCCAGCCATATTGTCCTAAGCTATAACCACTAAGCCTTTTATCATTTTCCATTTTCCTTCCATGAAAGAAGTTGCATAGCCATCAAGCTAGCTCACTTACTGTGGCGACCACTTGGGTTGTTACACTTACAGAGATCAAATTTCTCTTAAGATACATAATGTGCCTCACATCCTTCAATCTCCATACAAATTTGTTAGGTAATGTGATGTTCACATCACATTTACTTAAAACTCTGTATGCCTTATCATTACCTTGATATGCCTTTTCCATATCTTCTTGAGTGTAATTATAGAAAGCTCCTTTGCATGATGTTTCATAAAAAGAGGCTCCTGATTCACAAACTAGGATTCAGTACTCACCAAAGACAAGACTAGCAAGTTCTGCTTTTCTTCTTTAGATATGTTCACATAGTGGCCCTTGTCTTGGTTTCCACTATCTTTTCTCCTCAAATCTAGGCCGTCCTTATTCAAATTCCTTTTGTTTCCGCAACTCCATCATTCCACTTTCCCTTTTTCTGGCTTCATTTTTTTTTGTTTCTACTTTCAACACTTAGGGCTGAGGTTGAACCTCACCACAAGCACCCCTCTAAATCTCTTCATTCAGCACAAGCCCTACGACATCATTGAAACATAGCCTTACATTTTATGATGAGTTACTCATTGTAGTAACTAATCCATCCCAGCTATCATGCAATGTAGATAGAAATCGCAAATCTCTCACCTTGCCCTCAAAATAGATTTCGAACGAGCTTAACTGGTTGGTTATGGTGTTGAAATCATTCAAATGTTTAGTTGCCAACTAGCTTTCACAATCTTCTTATTAAATAGCCGCTACATCAAGAAAACTTTGTTAGAAACCGAAGGCTTCTCTTACATCCTTATTAAGGGCCGCCATGAGTTCGACTATCATATTTGTGTTAATGATGTTAAAAGCAACTGAAGAAGATAAGGATAGGCATATCCAACCTAACATTATTCTATTGAAAACTTTCCAATCTTCATCTCTCATAGTCTCTGATTTCTTGTCTATTCCTTCTAGTGGAAAATATAATTTCTTTTAATATACTATGTTTTCAACTTGCATCTTTTAGAAAGCAAAGTTTGCTCCGTTGAAGTTCTCCACATTATATCTCATCGCATTACCCATCGCTACCACAAAAACTAACAAACCCTATAACCAACCTCACTCTAATACCACTTGTTAGGATCTAAACTCTCTTTAGGGTTTGTAATTTTAGGAACATTGAGCAATTATGAGAAAATAAAAAGTCAAAATAATACCATAAAATCATAAAGAAATGAACACAAAGAAATTAAGTGGAAAACCAAAGAATCAAAAAAATCATGGCCACACATCCAAGAGAGAATTCTACTATGAAGATATCAGTATTTTTTAGAGTACTCAAGAAGCCCTAACTCCTTAAAGAAGAAGAAGTACTCACTTTCTAGGGAAACATAACCCAAGAACCTCATTTCTGCTATGCCCTTCCCTTGGCTCTCTGTAACAACCCAAGTGTTGTTACTCATTAAATAATAATCTAATCAACTCTGTTTTTCTTCCAATGCTCTTATACTAGTGTTAAGAGTCTCCACCTCGAGTTTTGTGCAATTTGGAGATTATTTGAGACTTCTAACATTTCTTGATTTTCTCGATAATTTTGAGAAAGCCTATTTTATTTAGACCTTCAAATCAAAAATATTTAATTACTTAGAAAATTTTGATAATTAAATTGACTTTCGATCAAAAATACGATTGTATTTTTGAGTTCCTCACCCCTCAATTAGGTAAGGGTGAAAATTTAGAAATTTTTGGAGTCCATTTAAGTATTTAATTATGAGTAAATAATTGTGTTTATTTTAATTAATTAAATAATAGATTTAAATTAATTAATATATATTATATTTAAAATAATGCCTAATGGCTTTTTCAAAAGGCAAAAATTTGCTGCACCAAAAAAAAATGTAGAGCAGCCTTTCTAGACAATCTAGACCGTTCCTGCTTTTCTAAGGCGGGTCGGACGGTCCAAAAGCGACCCGATCCGCTTAAGTCGAACTGGCCGTTAGATCGCCCGATCAAACAAACGGCCAGGATAGATATACTATATGCCTTCGTCCTTCAAGAGATTGTGCCTCTACCACAGATGGAAAAAAATGTACGACCATCCAGCTGGCCCTCCCAACCTCAATTAAGTTCCCTATTCTCCTCATTGAGCTCTTTACACTCACCTAAAGCTATTGCAGGGCTTAACGCTACAGAAGAATCACTGTACGTGCTCATTGATATTCTACAAAACCCTAATTCTTATTTACCTGGTTTGCCAATGAAAGGTATGATCTCCCAATTGCTTACCATTCAGCGATTTATTGATAAATGCATTCAATCCATTATTATGCATTTAGATTATTATTTGTTTGAGCTGATCGGGTTCAAAAGAGCCCGATTGAACTTCAAAACCTTTCGAAAGAAAGTGATGTTTCTGCTCACCGAATTCATTTTAGTTATGTGATTTAAGATACATCGTAGCCAGATCATTCAAGCTTAATTATGAAATCAAACTTTGTAAGATATTTTTCTATACACTTCAGAATTGCCTGTTTCCCCCTTTTTTAAGAACCCTAATTTTCTATCTAAAGAATTTTCCTCAATCGAAGCCCATTGCTTGCGTTATAGAGGCGATTCCATTAATTTCATGGACCCGTAACTGCGACCCATGTAAGGGCCCATGGAACCTTTGCGCAGGCACGATGCTTTACAGGCTGATAGGATGCAGTGGATATGAAATTTTTTCTTAACTTCAATTTTAATGGTTCTTATGAATTTTCACTTATGTTAAAGATAATTTCATTTCAGAATTGCCTTATAGAATGGATGTGTTAAGGGAATTAACTTTTTGATTATCCTTCTGTTAATTATACCCAAATCAGAGAAATGTAAGATTAGTGAAAATTGGGGTTTCTACTTAACCAAACCTAGTAAGCAAAGTCTCTGATTGTTCATATGGATAAGTAGAATATAATTGTTAAGTTTCTTGAATTTTGAATTGTTAGATTTATAAATAATTGCTAATCTTTTTTTGGCTTGATTTAGGGTTTGATTAGCCTTGATTACTTTCTATTTTACTTAATTTAAAGTTTATATGCTTTAATAATAGTAGTATGCATATTAGAGAACTTAAACTTTGATTTGGATATCTTAAATAATTGATTTGACATTAATCAACCTTAAACCTAATGAATCTTAAGAATTGATTAAGCTAAACAATAATTGATAAAATACTGATTTTGGACATCAATAATGTACCATAAACATACTAATTTTATTAATGATCAATAACTAAGCAAATGGTCATAGTTAGGTCAAGTTAGGAGTTAAACCCTAACTTATTTGGATTAAGATTCAAATTTTAATCATCTTAAATAAGTTACCAGATTTAAATAATTAAAGGGCTTGCATGATTTTAATAATACTTATTGATTGTACATTGATCTTAAGCCATTGAACTAAAAATATTAAGATCTATAATGAATTCATGTGATTGCTCATCTGAACCTATACCTTTAAATCCTTGATTTTCTCTTAAGTAAGACCCTTAGCATGAGATAAATTATAAAATGATAATGATTTGCAAAATGATCAATTCCTAATAATTCACATGATTGGATCCCATAATTATAGTATAGGTTATGATCAGATGGGTTTACCCATCTGATTTATATAATTCAGCTTAATGAATTAGGAATTATAGAATTAATATGAATCTTATAACTTATATTATACTAGTATCTTTTAGTGCTTAGATCTTTAAAGTTGTGATCTAGTGTTTTTAATTCATTAATTGTAAACCTTATTAATAGATGAGCTATTGAGGTAAAAAGAACTTATTGTTTAATCTTGAGGTAAGAACTTAGATGCACATTCTTATCTTTAAAGAATTGATCCTAGATCCTTGTGGTAGAATAACCTAAAGGTTTTGACTGAGATTATTTTTTTGTGGTAGTGTCCTAAATTGAGTGGCTCCTAAGTCACATCCTTGATACCCTTGTATAGGATTCACTATAATTGAGTGTGGATTCATTAGCATGTATTCTTTGATTACTTAATAGAATTGAATGAACTAATTGAACTATCAGTTGGAGATGATAGTGTACATCCATAGAACTAATTTATTTCAGTAGGAAATGGAGTTGATTGATTTAAATGGAATATAATCATGGAGTCTCAGTCTTATCTTAGTTAATTAGATAAATACAGCTCATTTTAGGATAAATATCTCAAGTTCAAGAGTGTTATAAGTAGAGGATTGAATACTTAGTTTGAGAGAACAAATTATGACAGTGTCTGCCCTTTCATCATCATGCATTTCAATAACTACAGTTAAATAAACTAAGTATTTCAAGTTACCTTTCTTAGAACACTATAAGTATATTCTTAACTAGGGTATTTAATAGTAAAGCTTGAGAGAATAAACTGTGACCAGGTTCAGCCCCTTATCATCATGCATTTTGATAAGTGCGGTTAAACAAGCTAAGTGTTAAAGTCATCTTTCTTAAGAAACATAAATATGCAACCCCTTCATTTGATAAGTTTAAGTTCAATCTTAGCTAATTACATTCAAAGGATTAGAATTAGGAGTCAAAATTCATTTAGATGAATTCTACACATGGAGATAAATGAAATTATTACTTGATATTAAATTAATTCTAAATTTTGATGCTTTAAAGCATATAATCATAAAAGCCTTGGCATATCATAAAATGCATAAGTCATGTTAGCATTAGTGGAGCAAATGAGCTCACCTAAGGACTTTGTTAGCAAAGCATTCACTCACCCAGGATCTGTGGGGTCATGTGACACCAAGTCAGCATATCAGTGGTATAAAATTTCATGGCATATTATGATGCATAAATATAAATTCAGTGATATACATCATAGTTTTAGGAAATTTTTACTCAATTTCAGTCTCATTACTACTTTCTCTGCTTTCATTATTCTATTTCCAGCCTTAGTTTTATTTTACTGTCAGATTTGTACTGTTATAAATTTTTAGTTATTTTACTACCTTTCTATAGTTTTACTTAATCTATTTAAATATTAAACATTATATAATTATAACTATTTAAAATAGCTTTTGATGTGTTAGACTTATTATTTAACATGTGGTACTTTAGGGATTCAGAAATTTACTAGGTCCATAGCAGCTCATGGAGCAAGATCAGGTAGATACATAAAAGATCCAGGAGTAATTCATGGAGCATTATAGGACCCTTCATCAGCATTTACTTTCTTGCACTTATTTACTTTCAGCTTAGTATTTAAACTTATTTCTAGATTTCATTAAGTAAACTGTCTGTAATAACTTTAATCTCTAGATATATTTTCTTTTCTTTTCTGAGATAAATGCTTTATATGACTTATATGATGGATGATTGGTATGTATGCTTTAGATTCCACATTATGTATTTACTACTACTTATACTTAGTATTATGATGTGATCAGCATGAAAAAAATACTAATACTCATGTGTATTGGATCTTATTTTCCCTTGTAATCCATTGCACATAAGTACCTTACATAATACTTAAGATAAGGATCTTACACTTATCTTAAGGATTAGTACTCAGTCATCTTCTCTTTTGAGATTAAATTCCAGTAGTTCTCATGTTTTGTTTTTAGCAGTTTATTTGGGGAGATTCAGTTTCTTTCCCGAGTAACGCACCGTTCCGCCTCCAATCGTTACTCCATAAATTAACTCTTTTGTGCGTATGGTGACGGGGTGGGGTGTTACATGATACCCCATTATCAGATGATGGATTTGTGGATGATCCTCAAATTAATATGATAAGATGCCTTACAATAGCTAAGAATAAAGAAGAAGATTATAGAAGAAGAAATATTTTAAGCATGTATGTTGTGTGCAATGAGCAAAGTTGTAGGTTAGTTATTGATGGGGGTAGTGCAATAAATGTTATCTCTACCAATTCTATATCTAGAGCTAATTTAAAAATTGAATCACATCCCCAACTCTTTCATGTTAATTGGGTTAACAAAACTACTCTTTCTAACACTAGTTGATATTTAGTTCCTATCAAGATTAGTAGTTATGATGATCAAATTTGGTGTGATGTGCTCCCTATGAATATTGCTCATATTCTATTTGGGCAACCATAGCTTAATAACTTGAGTGTAATTCATTATGGTAGAAAGAACACATGTTTTTAAACATAACAATAAAACCATCAAATTTTTGCCAGTCATACCACTAGAGAAGATATCATCTATAACACCACATAAACAAACATCTGATCTTCAACCAAAACCCACTATCAAGAAAGGACCGAAGCTTTAATTGATCGTGATAAGGGATCCTATGCATAATCCTAGTTATAGCTTATTTACTCATTCTTCTTCAACATTTGATGTAAGGTCAATGGGATTGGGAACCTTAAGAAAAGAATTTTCTAATCCGACCAATGGTCACCTTTTACATATAAAAGAAGTTAACTTAAATATTAATGAGATTCCCATTCCTAAAGAGATTTTACCTCTCCTTTTTGAATTTAGAGAAATTGCTCCGGAGGAACTCCCAAATGAATAACCACCACTTCAATCCATCCAACATGCTGTAAACTTAGTTCCAAGTTCACAACTTCCAAACCTTCCTCATTATAGAATGAACCCCATAGAACATGCAGAAATTAAAATACAAGTCACTAAGTTACTTGAGAAAGGATTAATACCGGATATTCTTAGTCCTTGTATAGTCCCTACACTAATAACTCCTGAGAATGATGGAACATGGAGAATGTACATCGATAGTCGGGCTATCAATAAAATCACTATCAAATATCAAGTTCCCATTCCCTGATTAGATGTCATATTAGACATAATCTCAGGAGCAAACTTCTTTTCTAAGATTGATTTGAAAAGTAGGTATCATCAAATTAGAATTAGATCTGTAGATGAATGGAAAATAGCTTTCAAGACCCCTGATAGACTCTATGAATGGTTGGTCATGTCATTTGGACTTTTGAATGCACCTAGTATATTTATGAGATTGATGAATAATGTTCTTAAGCCATTTATAGGAAACTTTTTGGTGGTTTATTTTGATGATATATTAATTTTTAGCCCAAATAAAGTAGACCACCTTAATCATCTTAGACAAATTTTTGAGACCCTTAAAATAGAGAAGTTATATATTAATTTTAAGAAATGTTTCTTCTTGCAAACTGAGGTAATATTCTTAGGTTTTATCATTTCATCTGAAGGAACAAAACCTGACCACACCAAAGTTAAGGCAATTATATATTGGCCAACTCCTAAAAATTTTACTGAAGTAAGGAGTTTTCATGGCCTCGCAACATTCTATAGGCAATTCATAGAAACTTTAGTGTTGTTGTAGCCCCAATCACTAATATACTGAAGTTAAACAAGTTTTGTTGGACCCCAACTGCTCAAAAGGCTTTAGATCAAATTAAAGTTTTAATGACAACAACACCAGTCCTTCAACTCCCTACTTTTTCTAAAATCTTTGAAGTCACTTGAGATACATCTGAAATTAGAATTGGAGGAGTTTTAAGTCAAGAAAATCATCATATTGCTTTTATTAGTGAGAAGTTGAATGATGCAAAGCAATAATACTCAACATATGATAAAGAATTTTATGTTGCATTCAGTCATTAAAGCATTAGAGACACTATCTTATACACAATGACTTTGTTCTTAACTTAAGCCATCATGCCCTTATATTTATCAATACTCAATAAAAGTTAAATCATAAACATGCCAAATGGGTTGAGTTTTTCCAAGACTATTCATTTACCATTAAATATAAACCAAGAATTGAAAACAAACCCGCTGACACATTATCATGGGTGGCAATAACCATCACCTCTTTAGAATTCAAAACTCCAGAATTTGAACGAGTTCGAGATGATTACCCAGTGTGCCCAGAATTTAATTTGATTTACATGGAGCACTTAAGCAAACCTCTAACCCTAAATGCAATATATTCTATGATAATGGATATCTTTATCAAGGAAAGCAGCTTTGCATTCCTAGGTCTTCTCTTAGCGAGTTTCTGATTTTTAGACTGCACTGAAGAGGAATTGTTAGCCATTTTGGAAAGGATAAAATAATCTGCTTGTCGGATAATTTAATTTTTTGACCTTCCCCAAAAAGAGATATTCAAAAACTAATAGCTCAATTTTTAACTTGCAAATAGGCTAAAGCTACTAAATAAAAATTTGACCAATACATGGCATTGCCTATTCCTCATAGGACTTGGGAAGATTTATCAATGGATTTTATTCTTGGGTTACCCCGTGCAACTCGTGGTCATGATAGCATATTTGTATTTGCTAAAAGATTTTCTAAGATGACCCAATTCACACCTTGCTATAAAACTAACGATACCTCCCATACTACTATTCTTTAAGTAAATTGTGAATTGCATAGCCTTACTTCAATTATTGTATCAAATCAAGATGTTAGGTTTGTCTCATAATTTTGAAAGACCTTATGGAAACCTTTTTAGATAAAATTGAAATTTTCATTAGCTTTTCACCCCTAAATGGATGGTCAAACAAAAGTTATCAATCGAAGCTTAGAAAACTTGCTTATGTGCCTTGTTGGAAAAAGCATGGGTAATTGGGACTTACATTTACCTACTGCTGAATTTTTATATAATAGTAGTACTTCCCGAACAACCAAAATATCTCCATTTAAAGTGGTGTATGGCCATAATCCTAAACTACCGATTGATGCTGCCAACCATCCTTTTCATGTATTTTTTGATTTAGCATTCACATATGTTGTCGAATCCCAAAAGTACCACGTGTTATACAAGAAGTCTAACACAACAAAAACTACTCTAACAGTTTATAATTAGCTACTATTTAACATTTAAATTGTTTAAGCAAAATGTTGAAGAGACAGTAAAACAACTGAAAGCACAAAAATAATATAAATTTGAAGTAAAGTAATTGAAATTGTAAACTAAAACTATACATAAGGAAAATGGTAAATAAATCTGAAATGGTAACTAACTACTAAAATATGCGTAAAACAGTATAAAATCTGAATCTGAGTAAATGATGCTGTAATACGGTGTTGTATGCCACTAAATTCATAATGATGCATCTGAATATGCTATAGAACTGTATGCCACTGATATGCTGACTTGATGTCTCAAGAACAGCCCACAGATTTCCTAAGTGAGCGAACGCTCTACTAACAGAGTCCTTAGGTGAGCCAAGCGCTCCGCTAATGCTGATATGACTTATGCATTTAAGATATGCCAAGGTTTTAATGTCAGTATACCTTAAATCATAGTAAATCCAAAAATTAACTCAATATCCAATATAGATTCCATTTATCTCCATTGTGCATAATTTACCTAAGTGAATTCTGACTACTAATTCTAATTTACTGAATTATTTAATTAATATCATATAGAATCATCAGCTGAAGGGATTATATACACATAGTTGGTATGTGATTTAACACTTAGTTTGTTGAACTACACTTAATGAAGTGCACGATGATAAGAGGGAGAACCCAAATTTATTCTCTCAAACTAAGTGTTAAATACTATAATAACAACCATACTTAGTGCTCTAAAAAGAATGACTTGAGATATTTAGATTATTTAACTGCACTTATCGAAGTGCACAATGATAAGGGGTAGGACTTGGTTACAATTTATTCTCTCAAACTAAGCATCCACATTTACCCAATCATGAAACACTTAGGCTTGGAAAATCTACTCTAAGGTAGACTATACTTATCGAATCACATAGGATAGGACCCAGACTCTATAATCTTACTTAGAATGACTCATCCAATCCTAATTTTACTGAATTAATTCAGCACAATTGATATACACTTTCACATTCTACTGATAATCTACTGATTTTCACAAATATATTTAAATAACAAGGGTTATCAAGCTAATGAATCTTTACTCCATTGAAATGGGTACTACACAAGGTTCCAAGAATGTGATCTTTTATATTACTATCTCATGGGAGAAACTCATACTAAGTTCTTAGGTAGTCCTACCACAAGGGTCTAAGATCAAGCATCAACATCTAATAAGTAGCATCTGAGTTCCTACCTCAAGATGTAAATAGTAAGCTCTTCCTACCTAAATAGATTATTTAGTTATGGCCTAATAATTATTGAATCAGTCATGCTAAGGCAAGATTATAATAATCTTACACTTCTATTTTAAAAGAAAATTTAAGTCCTATGCTTTACACTAACTCCACAATTCTTATTTCTTCAAGGTTTGATTTGACTAGATCAAATGGGTAAACCCATCTGATCAATACCTATGCTAAAATTATGGGGTTCAATCTTATAACTAATAAAGGAACGATTTATTCATAAATCCAATCTATTATATAGGTTATATTATGTTGGTGTTCTTACTTAGGAGTCAAGGATTTAAAGGTAAATATTTAGATTGACCAATCACATAGCTTATTAAGGATCTTAATAGTTCTAAGCTAATTAGTTAAGATAAATGTCAAATTAGGGTGCATTATTGGAATTATGCAAGTTAATTTATCTTTCCAATCAAGTTGATTTACTTAAGGTGATTAAGATTTTGATCTTAGTCAAGACATGTTAGGATTTAAAAGCTAACTTAACCAAACTAAGACCAATTGTTTAATATATGGATCAATGACAAATTAGTGAATTATTGGTGTACTATTGATATTTATTAAAGGATTTAGGATTAAGGTTGATTTACTTAATTATTTTTGTAAGAATCATGAGTTCAATTATGAATTAATATCAATTTAATCATTTGAGGTGTCCAAATAAACATGAAAGTTCTGTAACATTCATTTCACTGCTATTGAAACATAAGAACATGAATTTACATAAAATAAAAAGTAATTAAGACTAATCAAACCCTAAATTAAGTAAAATTGATTAGTACTTAATTAAAAATCCAACCATTTAAATTTCATGAAACTTAGCAAGTGTGTTTTAATAGATAATGCAAATAATTAGAGACTATAATTGAGAGTTTTGGCTAAGTAGAAACCCTAAGTTTCACTAATCATGTTTTTATAAGATTAGGGCATAATTAAGAAAATAATTATCAAAAAATTATTTCACCTAGCACATGCATTCTACAGTGCATTAGAAACATAATAATACATAAATCATGCAATTTAGCTAAGTACACATGCTAATCAACCCTAATAAGTTTTTGAAGTAATTAACCAAAATCAGAACCATTAAAAGTGAGATATTATTTTATATTGTTGTTCCTTATAATTTTTTGAACAATTTGAAATATAACTTTATAGGGTTTGGATCAGTGGATCAAAAGTAATTCCAAGAAGTTATTCTGCATTTTCCTACTTTAATTTCCCTATGATTCAATTAATTAGATTATTTTCCTTAAGAAAAATAAATCCATATAATCATATTATTAATAAACGGGCTCATCCAATTACAAAAAGGCGCGAGTCGACCGGAGCCCAAGGAACCCGGCACTATTGCACAGTGCGGGTCGTGGGCTGACTCGACCTGCACAGTGTCGTCGTCCCCAGCCCCTCTTCCCCAAGACTTATTTAATAAGGGTTAGCTTCTGCGACTAAATCTCGGGTGCCCTGACCATGCCTTGGCCCCAATTTTATCCCTACAGATTTAGTGGGCCAAGACGCTTCGATCACACCCACTAGCCCCTTGTCAGGAGGCCTAGTTCGCCCGAACCTTACTCACCCAAGAGGCCTCGCATCGGAGCTAATGTAGGGAGACAATTCTCCCCACAGAGGCCACTATTGGCCTTGGGTTCGATCCTTACACCTTCAAGAAGGTGAGAATGATCGAACAAGGTGGCTGGGTCTGGGGTGTTATGGATCATTGGGTCCTTACTTGGACCCAGCCTTCTTACAGGACTTATCCCGATCGATCAATTTGATCAAGTGCGACTAGTTCAAGCCGCAATTATATATACATTGGGTTCACTTCTACAATGCCAACCATTACAAATCAAATGGACAAGGGCTTGAGCCTAATTGGCTTAGAGCATGCAAGGGGGTACCTAGTTTGACGGGGGAGCTTGGATTGGATGACTACGGGAAATGCAGGAGCTTTTGAGCATCAGAGGAGATTTCTTAAGGATCCTGAACACTAGGAGTCACTTCTATCAGCGGTTCCCAAGCCTGGGGCATCTGGGAGAGCTCGAGCAGATCAGTAATGGCGGAGAGGGAATTAACTTAAATTTATTAGCAAGCCATTCAAGGAAGGATCCTGAGGCTAATTATAGCCTCAGGGGGAAGCCAAAGGAGAAAATGATCGGACTGGAAGCAACCCAAGAGATCGGGCCATGCTCAAGCTCTCAAATTCCAATTGGGCTCAATCAGGTCACATGGCCCGAACAGGGAGCCTTATCAGGATAGGAAAGGTCCTAACAGCATGCTGAGGTGGATGCGCGAGGGGGGACATGTCCTGCTGTCGAAGGTACGGGGGATCCTCTCGGTCGGTAGTGGAGTGCAACAGGGTGAAGATCCACGGTGTCGGGTGCCTTCAATGTCATCTAATATATCGATCAAATGGCGCAATGGCTCGGATAGCTTGGATCTTAACGGTCAATTGCGGGAGCAATCTAGGCAATAGGATCCACAGGTAAATCCAACGGCAGATTCGCGGCTCTGTAGATCTGGATCCTAGCCATAGAATCTGCAGGACGAATGATGAGATAGAGCGGGGTTCCGTTGTCGCATGACCCGGGCTTCACAGTGGATCACCCGCGATCCGTACAGCGAATCCTAGACGAGTAATTCAGTTTAAGGGTATAAATGCAAATACTAAATGTTAAGATCCCATATGTACAATTTTCCCAAAAAGAATTAAATCATTATTGTCAAAATGACCTCCAAAAATTTTTAAACTTTCACCCATAGCTAATTTTGGGGTGATGATTCAAAAATGCAATCATATTAAAATTCGTAGGTCTTAAGTAAAGTATCAAGATTGATCAAATGGCTAAATGCCCTAGAGAGGTCCAATTGACCCCAAAATTTAGGGTTAGCTTAGAATAGTATTTTGAATATATTGGAACTATAATTAAGGCACGATTAAACTTAAATTAAGCTAGGTAACAACCTAGGGTTTTTACAGACTTTACCACTTAAGAGCAATGTTGTCCATGACATCATCCTAAGAAGGGAAAATATACTACATAATTTAGGAGCAAGATTCAAAATTAAAGGTACCTGGATTTGCAAAGAAACTTGGATATTTCCTTTGCATATTGGCCTCTTTTTCCTAAGTTTATTCTTCAAGAGAGTGATTCCTCCATTGAACCTTCACCATAGGGATAGAGCAATTTCTTAGCTGCTTCTGATCACGAGCTAAGATTTTAATAGGCTCCTCCGCATAAGAAAGGTCTGGCTATAGGGATACTACTAGGAGTTAAATTAAATGATACAGATTATGAAAACATCTCCGCAGTGACAAAATATGAAATACATTGTGGACTATAGAGAAATCCTCTGTGAGTTTCAATTTATAGGCTGAAGAGCCTATCTTCTCTAATATTTTAAATAGTTCGACATAGCAAGGACTAAGCTTTCCAACTATATTGAAATGATATAATCCTTTCATCGGGCTTACTTTGAGATACGCAAAATCTCCAACATTGAATGTTAGAGAATGATGATGGCCATCATGATATTTACATTGACGATCTTTAGCTACTTTAATTTGTTATTGGATCAACTGCACCTTCTTATTTATTACTTCCACTAAGTCTAAACTATACAATTGTACACTGCCTATTTCTGACCATGCTAATGGAGTGCTGCATTTTCTTCTGTATAAGGCCTCATACGGAGCCATGCTAATACTCGATTGGAAACTATTATTAGAAGCGAATTCTACTAAGGGAATATGATTTTCCTAGAAACCTCCAAAATCCAGAATACATATACACAAAAGATCTTTCACTTGATTGACTCTTTCAGTTTGACCATTAGTTAGGGGTGAAAGGTAGTGCTCATGGCTAGGGTAGTCCCCAAGTCGTGATGCACAGCTTGCCATTATTTAGAAGTGAATCTGCTATCACGATCAGATATGATTGATCTTGGAATTCCATGAAGCTTGACCATTTTCTTGATGTACAGCTTCACCAATTTTTCCATAGGATCAGTTTGAAGCATTAGAATGAAATGTGTAAAATATTTGGTCAGTCGATCGACTATGATCCAAATAGAATCACCACCAGACCTTGATTTGGGAAAACCTATTACAAAGTTCATAGAAATGCCAAACCATTTCCATTTTGGAATTACTAGAGCATGGAGATGTCCTACGGGCCTTTAGTGTTCTGATTTAACCAGATTGTAAGCATAGCATTTTACAACAAATTCTATCACACTCTTCTTCATTCTAGGCCACCAGAATGACTTCTTCAGATCTTGATACATTTTGGTACAGCCAGGATGAACTTGGTACCCAAAATTGTGACTTTCAACTAAGATTTCTTGATGCATGGATTTGGGAATCCATAAACGATCACCTTGATATATTACATTTCCTCTCAAGAGCATATCAAAATGACAGCCACTTTCGATCTACATTTTGAACTTCATATAGTCTTCATCTTTTGTTTGTGAGATGGAGACATCGCAATGAAAAGTGGGTTCTATAGAACTCATGGATATTAGCTCGCTTAGCATAGCACCACAGACATGATTAATATCGAGCTTACAGAATTCTTCTACTATTGAACTCGAAGCTATCATAGCGGATAGTGTATCATGGCAGCTGAGTACATCAGCTACAACATTTGCTTTGTTGGGATGATACTAAACACTTAAATCTTAATCACTGATTAACTCAAGCCATCTTTGCAGATGACAGTTGAGTTCGTGCTGAGTGAAGATATACCTCAGACTTTGATGATCTGTGAAAATGGAGCATTAGACGCCATAAAGATAATAACGCAAAATCTTCAATACAAAAACTACAGGTGCTAATTCCAAATCATGGATAGGATAATTCTTTTCGTACAGTTTCAATTAACAGATGCATAAGCAATGATCTTTCTTTCATGCATCAGTATGCACCCCAAGCCTATTCCAGAAGCATCGGCATAGACTTGGTAATTGAGACCTTCCTTAAGTAAGGCAAGTACTAGGACAGAAGAGAGATCATCTTTTAGCGACTGAAATGCATTCTCACATTCAGGACTCTAGATGAACGGCACTGCCTTCTTCCGAGACAATTTTGTTATAGCAGACACAATCTGAGAAAAGCCTTTAATAAATTTTTTATAATAGCCTGCTAGTCCCAGAAAGCTTCTGATATCAGTCACAAATTTTGGCTATGACCAATCTTGAATGGTGATAACTTTATTCTGATCTATTCTAATTCATTGAGCATATACAGTATGACCCAGAAAAGTGACTGAGTCAAGCTAGAATTTGCACTTTGAATACTTAGCATAGAGTTCATGGTTTTGAAGTTCTTATAGTACCATTCTTAAGTGATTCTCATGATCTGCTTTACTCTTCCAATAAATCAAAATATTGGCGATGAACACAATGACGAACTTATCCAAATATACCTTTAACACGTGCTGCATTAAGTACATAAAGATGGACGGTGCATTAGTTAAACCAAAATACATTACTAGAAACTCATAGTGTCCATATCGAGTTCTGAAGGCTATCTTATTTATATCATAATCTTTAATTCTCAAATGATGATAGCCTGATTGCAGATCAATCTTAGAAAATACTTTAGCTCTAGATAGTTGATCGAATAGATCATCGATTCACGGCAATGGGTATTTGTTATTGATGGTTACCTTGATCAACTCATGATAATTGATACACATGCACACCAATCCATCTTTCTTATTTACGAACAATACTGGTGCTCCCCAAGGAGATGAACTTGGTTGAATGAGGCCTTTCTCGAGCAACTCTTAAAGCTGTTTGTTCAATTCTTGAAGCCCCTTAGGCATCATATGATAAAGAACCTTTGATAGCGGCTACATTCCCAAAATTAGTTCTATTACAAATTTCAACTCTCGAACAAGAAGAAGACCAAGCAAGTCTTCAGGGACACTTCAGGGAATTCACATACTATACGATTTTCAGAGATATGAATATTTTCCTTCTTCTCCCCTAACATTGTTACTAGATATGCATCGCATCCTTTTTTGACTAGTCTTTCTGCCTTCATCGCGTTGATTAAAGAAGCTTGAGTACTAAATTTACCTATGAATATTTTTAATTGACTTTGGCTGCCAAGGGTAATTTTCTTCTTCTGGCAGTTTATAGAAGCACCGCGTCTATATAACTAGTTCATACACATAATTATATCAAAGTTGGCAACTAGGAGCATTATTAACTTAAGCTCGTAGTTCGCAACAGATCATTCACCTTGCGTTAGATGGAACAACTCATCTTCTAATACTGCCTGAGTAGATACTGGAATGAATGCTTCCTTAAAGGCCTCAATAAATTGGTCCCATGAAATGTCTTCTATTACATAGTCAGCCAATCTGGTGTTACGCTCGTTCTCCCACCAGTATTCGGCCTCATCTTGGAAAAAGTGGGTGGCCAGATGGCTTCCTTCAGAATTTGGGCATTTAATGCTCACCAGGTTACTTTTAGCTGCTTTTAGCCAACTAATTGTATCCATAGGGTTCAGTGCACTGTTGAATGTGGGTGTCTAAAGATGTAAGAACCTATGGAGAATTCCATCTCCTAATAAGTGTGGTGCAAAGGCAGTTCCTATCTGAGGGAAAGACTGTTGCCGGGAATTCAGTATCAAAGCACGAGTTTCTTGCACTTGTTGGGCATTACTCTTTATGAACGCCTTCATTAAACTAGCGAGAGAGTTGATTTTAACCAGTCTGCCAGAGGACGAGATCGTATTCTTAATAGTGTAGGAGCTGAGGGGGATCCAGGATGCATGACTGCAATATCCAGAAGCACGAATTTAGCAAGAATTAAAAATCCACTATTTTTATCATTTACTTTCTCAAATGAGAAGTTACATCGATAGACAAAAAGGATAGCTAATGCAAAAAGGAAGTTGCAAGAGATGACTTAAGAACATCAATTACAATACTCTACCCTAAAAGCAACACAAAAGTCATCATATGAAACTACTCGATGCCTCCTTGAGAGTCTTCTGTAAGTTCAACGCCACCACCTATCAGCTGAACCCCCAACTAGAGTTCCTAGAATCTGAAGGCAAAAATCATCTGGACAAGCTGTCTCTCTAAAGGCAGTAGTCACTCAATCCAACCATTCCTTGGCAAGGACAAGGAGACTAGTTCCTCTGAAGGTTGAGCAAACTAATATCTTGTCCAGCACTTCCACACCGCGAGAAGATACTCCTTCCACAATTCTTCCATAGACTTTGTCAGCCTGGAACTCATCTGCCCAATACTCATCGAATAACCTAAGGTAGTAGTAGTACTCAGACTGTTCATAATCCATTTCCTAAAATTTCATTCAATTATTAGTTTTGGTTTTATATTTGTTTCACTAATAAATAATTTACTTGCATATTTTACTTCTTTAAAGTCTGTATAGAACCTAAGATGTCATGCATTTTACTTTCAAGTATCTTATTATGTTCGTTTAATTCCTAAGGTGCCTTTTCTAAAGTTTCTAGTTTCCATTTCTGAGATTTAACCTGATAAAGTTGTGGATACCACTTTTGCTTACACATAGTGATTGTGACCATAATTGCTCCAGAGAATGGATCATAAAGTAGATAAGAATACTTTCTTATCTAACACTTTATTATACTTCTATGATTCCAACTGTAACGCCCCGTTCCGCCACCGTGCGCAATTAGCTTAAGGAATAACAAATTGGCGGCAAAACGGTGCGTTACTTGGGAAGGAAACGCAACTTCCCTGAATAACCTACTGAGCACAAGAACTGATGAAACTCAACCTCAAGAAGAGAGGGCTGAATACTAATCCATAAGTTAAGTGTAATATCCTAATCTTAAGCATTAGATATAGTACTCGTGTATATTGGATTATGAATACAAATACGATCCAAGTTATATGAATACTAGTGTTTTATAAATATTCTGATCATATCACAATACTAAGTATAAGTGATAAAAAAACAGAGTACGGAAGCTAAGCATACATCTAAAAACTTTTATCACAGTAGCTAAATGAAACATTCAACTCAGAAAAGAAAAGAAAATAACATTCAGAGTTATTACAACCTTTTTATAACAAATACATAAATAAAGTCTAAGTGTTGTACTGAAAAACTAAAGTGAAAGTAAATGCTGAAGAAGAGTCAACCAATGCTCCTAGAACTCCTCCTGGATCTCTTGAGTATCCACCTGATCTGGCTCCACAAACTGCTCAGGATCTAGCAAATTGTCAGATCCCAAAAGTACCATGTGTTAAATAAGAAGTCTAACATAATGAAAATTTCTCTAATAATTTACAATTATTTACTATTTAACATTTAGATAGTTTAAACAAAACTGTAGAAGAAATAGTATAATAGATGAAAGCTCAAAAATTGTATAAATCTGAAGTAAATTAATTGAAACTTTATGTAAGGAAAATAGTATATAAACTACTAAAATATATGTAAAATAGTATAAAATCTAAATTTGAGTAAATGATATTGTAAAACTATGTTGTATGCCACTGAATTTCATAATTATACATTTGAATATGCCATAGAACTTTATGCCACTGATATACTACTGACTTGGTATCTCTTGGACACACCATAGATTTTTTAAGTGAGCGAATGCTCCACTAACAGAGTCCTTAGGTAAGCCTAGTGCTCTGCTAATGCTGACATGACTTATGCATTTATGATATGCAAAGATTTTAATGCTGGTATGCTTTAAATCATCATAAATTCAGAAATCAATCCAATATCCAATACTGGTTCCATTTATCTCCATTGTGCGGAATTCACCTAAGTAAATTCTGACTCCTATTTCTAATTTACTGAATTATTTTAATTAAGATCAAATAAAATCATCAACTGAAGGGATTATATACACATAGTTAGTATATTTTCAAGAAAGGTAATTTAACACTTAGTTTGTCTAACTACACTTATCATAGCGCACGATAATAAGGGGTAGAACCTGGTCACATTTTATTCTCTTAAACTAAGTTGTTAAATACCATAATTATAACCATACTTAGTGCTCTAAAAAGGATGATATTAAGTTTGTTTAACTACACTTATCGAAGTGCACAATAATAAGGGGCAGGACCCAGTTTCAGTTTATTCTCTCAAACTATGCATCCAAGTTTTCCTAATTATGAAACACTTAGGTTTGGAAAACTTACTCTAAGTTGTATTGTACTTATCCTATCACATAGGATAAGACCGAGACTCTACAATCTTACTTAGAGTGACTCATCCAATCCCAAATTTACTGAATTAATTCAGCTCCATGGATATACACTTTCACATTTACTGATAATCTACTGATTTTCACAAATTTATTTAAATAATACGGGTTATCAAACTAATGAATATTTACTCCAATGAAATGGGTACTACACAAGGTTCCAAGAATGTGACATAAAGGTCACTCAGTTTTATATTACTACCTCATGGGAGAAACTCATACTAAGTTATTAGGTAGTCCTACCACAAGGGTCTAAGATCAAGCATCTAAAGCAAATAAGGAGCATCTAAGTTCCTACCTCATGATATAAATAATAAGTGCTTCCTACCTCAATAGATTATTTAGTTATGGCTTAACAATTATTGATTTAGTCATACTAAGGCAACACCATAATGATCTTGCACTTCTATTTTAAAAGAAAATCTAAGTTCTATGCTTTACACTAATTTCACATTTCTTTTTTCTTCAAGATTTGATTTGACTAGATAAGATGGGTAAACCCATCTTATCAACACCTATGTTAAAATCATGGGGTTCAATCTTATAACTAATTAAGGAATTATTTATTTATAAATCTATTCTATGTTGTAGGTTACATTATGCTGGTGATCTCACTTAGGAGGAAATCAAGAATTTAAAGGTAAATATTTAGATTGACCAATCACATAGCTTATTAAAGATCTTAATAGTTCTCAGTTAATAAGTTAAGATCAATGTCAAATCGGGTGCATATTATTGGAATTATGCAAGTTAATCTATCTTTCCAATTAAGTTGATTTATTTCAAGTGTAATATTAAGGTTTACAGCTTATTCAAAACATGTTAGGATATAAATTCTAACTTAACCAAACCAATGTCAATTGTTTAATTTATGGAATAATGACAAATCAATGTATTATTGGTATATTATTGATGTTTATTTTAAGATTTAGGATTAAGCTTGATTTACTTAATTATTTTCTTAAGATTCTTGAGTTCAATTATGGATTAATATCAATTTAATCATTTAAGGTGTCCAAATAAATTTGAGAGTTCTCTGACATTCATTTCACTGCTATTGACACATAAGAATATGAATTTACATAAAATAGAAATTAATTAAGGTTAATTAAACCCTAAATTAAGAAAAATGGATTACCACTTGATTACAAACCCAACTATTGAAATTTCATGAAACTTCACAAGTGTGTTCTAATAGATAATGTAAATAATCAGAGACTATAATTGAGGGCTTTAGCAAAGTAAGAACCCTAATTTTCATGAATCATTCCTTTACAAGATTAAGGAATTATTAAGAAAATAACAACCAAAAAATTATTTCACCTAGCATATGCATTCTACATAGCATTAGAAACATAATGGCACCTAAATCATGCAATTTGGCTAAGTACACATGCTAATCATCCCTAAATAAGTTTTGGAGTAATTAAGCCAAATCAAAAAATTTAACCTATAAAAGTGAGATATTATTTTATATTCTTATTACTTATGATTTTTTGAATAATTTGATATATAATTGCATAGGATTTGGATTAGTGGATCAAAGGTTATTCCAAGAATTTATTCTGTATTTTTCTAATTTAATTTTCCTATAATAAAATTAATTTGATTATTTTTCTTAAGGAAAATAAATCGAATTAATCAGATTATTAATAAATGGGCTCGGCCCATTACAAAAAGGTGTGAGTCGACCGGGGCCCGAGGAACCCGACATTGTCTCATAGTACGGGTCATGGGCTGACCCGATCCACATAGTGCCATCATCCTCAACCCATCTTCCCCAAGACTTAGGTAATTAGAGTTAGCTTATACGGCTAAATCTTGGGTGCCCTGACCATGCCTTGGCCCCAATTTGATCTCTACACAATTAGTGGGCCAGGACGCATCGATCGCATCCACTAGCCCCTTGTGAGGAGGTCTGGTTCGCCCGGACCTTACTCACCTGAAAGGCCTCGCTTCAGAGCTACTGTGGGGAGATAATTCTCCCCACAGAGGCCACAATTGGCCCTGTGTTTAATTTTTACATCTTCAATGAGGTGAGACAAATGGAACCTCTAAGGTGGCTTGGTCCGAGGTGATCTGGATCATTGGGTCCTTACTCAGACCCAGCCTTCTTATGGGACTTAGCCCGATCGATCGATTTGATCTATCGGGGCTAGCTTAAGGTGCAATTATATATGCATTGGGTTTGATTTTACAATGCCAATCATTATGAATCAAATGGAGGAGGGTTTGAGCCTAATTGGCTCAGAGCACACTAGGGGTACCTAGTTTGATAGGGGAGCTCGAATCAAATGACTGAGGGCCATGCAGGAGCTTTCGAGCTTCAAAGGAGATCTCTTAGGGATCCTGAACATGACGAGTCACCTCTATCAGCGTTTTGCAAGCCTAGTGCGCCTGGGAAAGCTCAATAAAACTAATAATGGTAGAGAAGGAATCGACTTAAATTGATCAGCAAGCCATTTAAGGAAGGATCCTGAGGCTATTTATAGCCTCAAGGAGAAGCCAAAGGGGAAATGATTGGGATGGAAGCAGCTCAAGAGATCAAGCTATGGTTGAGCTCTCGAGTTCTAATTTGAGCTCGTCTAGGTCATGGGACCTGATCAGGTAGCCTTACCAGGATAGGGAACGTCCTAACGGCATGCTAAGGTGGACGCGCGAGTGGGAGACAGGTCTAGCTGTCAGGGGTATGGGGGATCATTTCAATCGGGAGTGGACTGTGATGGGGATGAAGATCCACAATGTCGAGTGCCTTCGATGCTGTCATGCCTATCGATTAGATGGTGCAACAACTCGGATCGCTCGGATCCTAACAATCGATAGCGGGAGCGATCGGGGCCGTAGGATCCACGGACAGTTCCGCAGCTCTACTAATCTGGATCCTAGCCATATGATCCGCAGGAGGGATGGTGAGATGGAGCGGGATTCCACTGTCGCATGACCCGGGTGCCGCAATAGATCACCCGATGTCTGCACAGTGGATCCCGGGCGGGTAATTCAAGTTAAGGGTATAAATTCAATTACTAAATGTTGGGATCCTTATGTGCAATTTTCCCAAATAAAGTTAAATCCAATTATGGTTCAAATGACCTCCAAAAATTCTCATATTTTCACCTATAGATAATTTGGGGATGAGGAATTCAACAATGTAATCAAATTTTAATTCTGAGGTCAATATATTTTAGGTCTTAAATAGGGTATCTAAATTGATCAAATGGCTAAATTGCCCTAAAGAGGTCCAATTGACCACAAACTCTTAGAGTTAGCTTAAGATAGTATTTTGAATACAATGAAATTAAAATAAAGGTAGGATTAAGCTTAAATTAAGCTAGGTAACAACCTAGGGTTGTTATAAAGGCAAATCATAAAAATTCAACTAAAGAATCTTAGGAAGGTGATTATGTTTTGATTAGCATCCACCCTGAGCAATATAATAACACCAAATATACAAAATTACATCCTAATGCTTATCACTTTGATTAGCCTAATAATATGCTAGTTCATCATGTTATTAATATTGAAGATATTTTATCATATGATGGAGTTATCAAACCTCCACTTGCATAATTTGACTTTTTAGCAGGAGATATAATTCACCATATACAAACTTCATTCTTCTTAGACATTAACTATATCATCACTGAGGAGAATTCTAATGATCAAGATGAAGAGCATCGTTTTCTCGTTCATTGGAAGAATAAGCTGCCTATAGAAGACACATGGCTAACACGTACTGATTTGGAAGCTCTAGACCCATAATCATTAAAAGATTACTTGATTTTAAATTTTCAGTGTCGAGTTCAATTGGGCCAATGAGAGTTGATGTAGCATATCCTAAGAATATTATCAAAATCCCAACAACAATAGCCATGGCTAAAGTTCAAGGGAAGAATTTGAAGATGAGACTAATTACAAGAGCCCAATCAAAAGCCTAATAAAGAGCCCAAATATTGGGATTACCATTATTATTTTGGTTTTATTAATATTATACTTTTTTATTTTATTAAAGCACATATTTGGCCATCCATGTCATGAGAAAAATATTTAATGTAAGTAGTTTGAGTTACTCCATCACTAATTGCCAACTACCCATCTTTCCCTCCAAAATTTCTCTCCATATTTTCCCTCCAAAGCTCATAGGGCAAGAGACCTATAGTGCCTATAAATATGAGCTAAAATATAATGTAATGAAATAACTTGAATGAAAGAATTTTGTGGTTTATAGCTCTCATATTATTTGGTGCTTGGTAGTGTCAAGTTTATTGCCTATCTTTGGTGAGTTGGATTATTATCTTATTTATATTTTATTTTTTGACTATACTCTTATTTTCATAATCTCAAACCATCCACATATCTTCTTCAACATCTTAAGTATCCCTTAAAAAATCTAATCTCAAATACATAACGAACTCCACCACAATCTCCACAGCCAAATCTGAAAATATCATGACTTAGTCTTGTTCCTTATCCCTCGACACTCATATAAAAACCATAAAACTTAGTAATCTACTCCAGATCTAAGCTACACATCTTAGGCTACCTATATTAATTTATTTCCAGCCCTTTAACCCACTAAAATCCTAGCTACAAAAGAGATATTTTGAATTAGCCCAAATATGGCTCAATCTGGACTATTCTTAGTTTTTTTTTAGATAGTCCACTCTAAGCTCATAACCAACTCACCACAAACTTTAAAAATTATCCTTAGAAATAATCCTACCCATCCATTCAATAATTAAATACATAATTCACCAAAAAGGAAGCCCACTAGCATCAGGAAAGGGGTAACTATTGGCCTTCCTTGGGTAGTGCTGGAGAAATACAAAAGCCTAAAGAACCTTAAACAAGGCGGATGCATTTGGATACAAATAAGGATCCAAATAAAATAAAATTTAGCCACCACAAAGAGGAAAACACTAAAAGCTGCCATTGAAGGACTAAAGAAGGAGGAAGAAGAAGAAAATAAAGATGAAGAGAGCCATTTGGGACAATCCTTCTATAACATCTTTTATGTTTGTCTTACTATTTCTTCTTGTATTATTTCATTGTAGAATCATGTTTCTCTTGAAAACAAAAATCATACATTATTGGGATTCATTTTTAATAATAGCCTAACCCCCCCCTCAGGTAGGGTTAGGCTAGACCTATTATAACGCCCCATCTCGTCGCCACGCACAACTAAGGTATGATTAAAGAATAATAAGATAGTTGGCGGTAGAACAGTGCACTGCTCAGGAAGGATTGTTGAATCTCCTCGAATAATTGCTGAATAATGAGCTGCTGGACTAATCTTTAAGAAAAGCGTAAAGCCTTATCTTAATTATTAGACAATATAGCATATACATTAGATTATGAGTGGTATATGAGGAATCTAATATACAAAAGTATAATAACATTTTTAATATGCTGATTACATCACAATACTAAGTATAAATAGTAAGAAATACAGAGTGCAGAAGCTAAAAGCATTTCACACAATCATTCATCATAGAGCTATGTAAGAAACATTCATCTTAGAAAAGAAAAGAAAATACATCTAAAGTTAAAGTTATTACAGACAGTTTGCTTTAAATAAACAGACAGAAAATAACCTCTCAACTTGCAATAGAAAAGTAAACTAAATGCAATAAAATAAGCTGAGCTAGCTAATGCTCTACCAACTCCTCCTGGATCTTCTGGGAAGCCTCCAATATCTGCTCCTCAAACTGCTCTGAATCTAGCAAATTGCCGGATCCCAAAAGTACCACATATTAGATAATAAGTCTACACATCAAAAAGCTATTCTAAACAATTATAATTATCTAAAGTTTAACTTTTAATTAATAAATAAATACTGCAGAAAAGTACTAAAATAATTGAAAGACATAAAACTGTACAAAATTGAAGGTAATGTAAAATAATAAATTAAGGAAAAGTAAAGTACTAAGCTGAAATCTGTAAAGCACTAAAATGAGGAAAATACTAAAATTAAACTATGTTGCATGTCACAGTGTATGCATCTAAATATGCCATTGATTTATACTACAATTATGTATTTGGTGCCACATGCACCCCAAATAAATCCTAATATATATGCTGCATGCTGCATCCCATAGGTCTACCAATATTGATGCATGCTGCATCACATAGTTTACAATGCTCCTAATGCTTATGCTTATGCAATTATGCCAATGCTTTCCAATTCAATATGATACTTTAAAGAATAGAAATCAATCAAAGAACAATGATCAAATTCAATACTTATTGGATTTTTATATTCATCTTAATATGCTCACATACTATATTCAGAACTTAACCATAAACTGATATAATCATATTCACAAATTCCTAAATTATCATATGATGAAAGTACATGTACATATGTAGTAAGTACTTAAGAAGGTAAACTTAAATTTTTTTGTTTATTTAATTGCACTCACCAATGCGCACAAAGCTAAGGGGATGAAACCCTACTATAGTTTATTCTCTCAAACTAAGATATTCAATACTCTAATTGATACATTACTTTGAGTATGTTCTAAGAAAGGTAACATAAATCACTTAATTTGTTTAACTACACTTATCAATGCACACAAAGATAAGGGGACGAAACCATTTTATAGTTTATTCTCTCAAATTAAGAGGTTCACTACATTAATTAATATACTATAAAAGTACGATGTTTGTCCTAAACTAAACTGCATTTATCAATGCGCACACGGATAAGGGAATGAAATCCTTTTATAATCTTATTTAGGATAAATCAGCCAATTTTATGTCCTACTGAATTAAATCAGTCATATAGACATGTACTAAAATCTTCACATAATAATACTAATATTATAATGCCTAAATTGACTAATTTAAAATCCAAGGAATATTAGACTAAATAAATCCACACTCCTTTGTGGGGAGTTATAATCAAAGGTTCCATGGATGTGACATAAAATTCACTAAACTTAGGATACTACTATAAGGAAGAATTTTATTCTAGAGCCTTTAGGTTATTTAACCACAAGAGTCTAAGATTAGAATCTAAGGATCTTAAGGGTTCATCTAAGTTTCTCCCTTAAAACCAGACAATAAGCTCTTCCTACCTCAATAGTTTATCTATTTTAAGGTTTAGCAATTGATGGAACTGAATCATTAATATTTCAGTCTTAAAGCTCTAAGTACTAAAATACGTAATTATTTAAGTGCCCAAATCAGATCTTAAATTCTCTAACATGTATCGTACTATTAATGAGTAATATAAACATTACATTACTCAAAATAGAAAGTAATTAATGCTAAACATTATATTAATTATCATTTGACACAAAATATTCAAGTGAATCCCTTAAGAAATTAGAACATGTCGTTTATGATAAGAGATAAATTTTATATTTAAAATCATCTATATATCACAATGCATGATTCTACTAAATTTAGCTTTCATTTTAGTATATTTTTACATTATTAGGGTCATAGAGTCATCAAAATATGAAAAATATTAAATTTGGGCAAACATGAACAGTTCTGTGTGCTGTAGCGCATTATAGGACTTGCTTGGCCGAGAGCCAGGCGCTACGGCGTACTATGGTGCCATATTTCTTGATGAGCGGGTGCTGTGGTGCATTTTAGCACTTTCAGGCGCTCCGGCACCAGACTTTTGAGGAGCGGGCTCTGTGGCGCGCTGCAGCACTTTCAGGACCTCCGGCATCAGACTTTTGAGAGACGGGCACTGCGGCGCGCTAAAGCGCCTCATAGCCGAGAGTCAGATCCTAGGTTGTTACTCTAGCTAAACCTAGTTTAATTAAGCTAATCCAAGCCTTAATTTTGATTCCATTAGACTTAATGGATCATTTAAATCTAACCTTAGAAGTTTGGAATCAATTGGAGCTTAAATGGAAAATTAGGTATTTTTGGTTATTTTTAAACCCTAAGAAATACCTAAAATAATTTGATCTCCAAATCAAAATCTGATTTCATTTTTGAATTCCCCACCTCAAACTAGCTAAGAGTGAAATTTTGGGAATTTTTGGAGATCATTTAGTCATATTTTGGATTTAAATTAAATTGGTTTAAATGCAAATTAGGGTTTTAAACAATTCATAATTGCAAAATTATCCCTCCAACGGTCGGCTCCTTTCCAAACCGCGGGCACCATCTGGGCCGTCCGTTCCGCGGTCTTGATCCAACGGCCCTCACCTTTGATCGGATCTGTCTAATCTCAGCCGTTCCACGGTTCTAAGATTTGGTCCGACAGCACCTAGCCCATCCGCCTTAAGTATCCCCGATCGCCTGTTCGATCCGTGGATCTGATCCGACGGCTGATCCAACTCCTCGTGCTGACGTTAGATGTCAGGAAATCAGAGCCGTCCCGCACCAACTGATGATCCATCACACGGTCCCGGAGTCCCCCGCCACTGTGGATCTTCGTCCCCGAAAGATCCCGCCCCGACAGAGAAAATATCGCTGAATCAGGCTACATAACCCTGTCTGCCACTCCCGTGCCACGTCAAGAAGACTGTTGCAGATCCTGCCTTCTCCTCCCCAGCACTCCCATCCAAAGTTGAGGCCTAATCCACCATAATTTGGAGAATTAGGGTAGAAGCCTCGGGCCGAGCCAATTTCCAAGCCCGAGCCATGGCCTCCACTCCTAGGACCCCATGGAGCCTATCAGTACCCTTGGGACTTCATAGTGAGCTCCTTTGCTCACTGTGAATCCCTAATTACCTAGCTAAAGGCCTATTGGAGCTCCCTTGGTCTCGATAAATTCCTGGCTTTTCCAGAAGTTAGAACCGATGATAGAGGGCCTGTCTGGTGTTCAGACTCCCTGTGCACCTTTGTCTATCCTCCAGGAAGCTCAGGAGCACTTCGCTTCCCCTCGGCCAAGCCTTTAACCTCAGTTACAGGTACAGCCTTTCCCCATTAAAATTTCTTCAGCTCAATTTCGTTACTGTCTTCTGGATGAGCTCTGAATGTCGCATAGAGAACCCTAGCCACCTAGGAAACCTAGTGTAATTGTCACTTGGGGCTAAGCTAGCTCGAATCGATCGATTGAGCTAGCGGCCGAGCCAATGGCTGAGTCCGAGTAAGGACCCAGCGATTGGCTGTACCCCAGGTTATAAAATGTTGGGGGATCGACTCATCTCACCTCCCTGCAGGTGTAGGTATAGAGCTCCGACCGATTCAAGGCCTCTGTGAGGAGAATTTACCTCCTCACAGTTGGCCTGAGACGCCCTTATCAAAGGTGTCTCAGATGAGTAGCACCCCATCGATCCAGAGGGATCCAGATGGGGGTTCTTGGTCCAATCAATGCGTCTCGACTCCAGGAACGTGTAGGGATTGAGTTGAGCTGCCATCGTCGTTGGAGCACCGAGAATTTCAGCGCTAAAGCTCGGCTGGTTCGGGACCCGTTGAGAGGTTGAAGATGAAGTCCGGGTCGGGCCGACCCGTGACCCGCGCGGTTCTGATTTTGGGCCGGGTCTATTAAATAATTATCGGAGGACATTTTCAATGATTATGCTTTTAAATAAATCAAACCCTATAGTTTTAATTTAAATAAAAATACATAATAAATTATTTAAATAACTTTGGATATACTGATCCAAATGGTATAATCTAATATACCATTTGAATCAAAAAAATATAAGGAATCTAAATATAAAATAAAATCACAGATCCAATGGTTGGATTTAAAAATATTTGCCCAACTCTTTGCTATCCTTATTTAAATCATATTAAATTAAATAAATATCCAAATGAGGAGATTAAGGGCTCTGATTGCTCCCTGAACCTTAAAGAATAAATTCAAACCTTTAAAACCAATTTTGGATATTAATTTCTCTTAATCACTCTTTAATCACCCTAATTAGGGATTAGTAAAATTAAACCTAATTAAGCCTCTGATCTTGATAGAGATTGTTCCTAATGCTATCCTAAGTATACTAGAACCATTTGGAAAGGTTGGATTGCCCTAAGATGCCCTAAATTTACTAATCCCTAAAATTGGCTTAAATAAGTGATTAGTGTTAATTAGCTTAATTAAGTGGTCAAAATTCAAGATAAATATGTTTCCCACCTTATTTATCAATATGGGACACCATTAAAATAGATTAGGAGTGATTTGGACAACTATATCCTAAAATTCCAATTTTTGGCCTTAAGAGGGGTATTTTGGTCATTTTAATCAAATATGCTTAAATGCCCTGTAAACCTTGAAAATTTCAGTAATCTACCCTAAAATAAATTAGAAATGTTCTCTGAATTCTCATACCAATATTAATGCTAATGTGATCCTTAAACTTAAGAAATCTTCAATTAAGTCCTAATTAAGACACTTAGATCTTAAGTAACCTAAAAGAGGTCACCTAGTTTAATGCTTAACACAAATATATAAGATTATCAATTATCACCTTAATGAGTTCAATATAGTTAGATTGTAAACCTAAATTCTAAAAAAAATACAAATGAAAACTCCTAAGTTAAAATCTAGTTCAAAATCTAAAGTGATCAAACATCAGATCCTTAGATCTTAGATCTTAGACTTAGATCTTTAATTTGATTTGAACCATCTCCAATTGAAATTCTTCAAATGATTGATTATTTAACCCTTTGAAACCGTCCATGTGGGTATAGGATGATTCAATCTCTAAAGATAATAAGATTATCTTAAAGATTGAATATAGATCTTAGATTCTCAAATTTTTAATTGATTATTTTATCTTATAATCAGTAGAATAACCCTTCACTAAGTTCGTAGTTCTTGATCTTTCAGCTTATAGGATCCTTTATCCTTAACTTTGGAATATAGTGTGAACCCTAGATTCTTATTAGGACACCCCCCTTAGATTTAGGTTTTGAACACTAATGTGGAGTTTAAGTCCTGAATCTTTAAATCTTGATTTACTTGATCAAGATTTGGATAAGAGAGTAAAATATTAATAAACTAGGTCATTAATTTATTTACTTAAACTATATAGTCGTCACATGATTTTTGGACTAGAACTTGTTAAGTTCAAATATTAACTTTAAAGACATAAATCTGAGATTATACTCGATAGTTGGATATCGGAGATCCTAAACTTGTACCTTCTCAAAATAGTTAGATTAGATAAATAGACAATAATAGATATCACATAAGTTTAGATTGAGTCCCTTGCTTACTTTGATTTGAATTGCTTTGCATATCTTGGTTATTGAGCCTTATTCCTTGAACATAATAGAAGAATTTAGGATATGGATAATACATCCTAAGTTAGTTTTTGAATTTCATATCATTCAGTTTTGCTTTGTTTATAGTTGGTAGAATATGTTCTAGCTTATTCTGCCTCTTTAGTAATAGTATTGTATAGACTAGACTCAGAACTAGCATATTTGGATGGCTAGACTGGGGATTGATTGATTGATATTGGAGGCCCTGTATGGCCTATTGGCTGGTATGACAGTACTATGTCTTAGGCTTATTGCTATTTTAGCTGGATTGTTCAGTATTATTTTATGTTTTGCTTTGCCACATGCTTCAGTAGCCTTATTTTCAGTACTTGCTCGCTTGCCACATGTCTCAGTGGCTTTACATAGATTGCTTTGCTTTTGCCACATGTCTCAATGGCCTTTCTTTTCTTTTTTCTTAATTAGCATACTGTATGTATACTCACATAGTTTACTTATATATATTGGCATGTTTAGGATGCTAGAATTGCATGTTTTCAGTACTTATGTTTCTTTTATATACTCAGCATGTGTTAATATGATCATAAGCATGTTAGGTTCAGAATTCTATTGTAGTTGCTATTTTTTTTTAGCTTTTAGCCTCACCTTATTTATTTTATATTGTATGTTCTTCATACTAGTTGCTGATTATAAATGAATGGCTTATAGTTACTATTTCTTCATAGCTTGTTGCACCTATTACTGCTTGCATATTTAGTTAATTTAAATATGATATCTTTAAAATATTCAGTTCATTAAAATAGCCTAAAATGTACTTAAACAATTGTCTAACTGTAACCTTTTTATTTTGTTGGCTGGGGCCCTGACATTTGTGATACTGACAAATGTCAGATTCGGATGTGTTCGTGGGCAGTGTCGCAAAAGAGGAGCAGGTTCAAGAGGATCGTGCTGCTGCTGTTTAGATAGATCTTGCATTTTATTTCAGTGAGATTGAGAGATATTTTCATTCTCTTTAAAATTCAGTTTGTAATAATTAATTCTGGATGTGTTTTATTTCTGTATTTCGATGAGTTACTATATTCTTTTCCCTCTTTCTACTATGTATGCTTGTGGATGTTACTACTCGCCTATTGCTTCCGTCACTTTGATATTTACATATATATATTGATGAATGTTATAGTACTTGGTGACAAGTCCTTGGCTTAAGGCTGGTTGGGTTTACCGAACTTTACTTAAGTTGGGGGTTTGCCACAGTTGGAGTACCGTACTTCCTTGTTGTTAGTACGGGGGCCCCACACATATTGTCCATTTACTAGCATATCTTTGTGATGATTCTCTTCTTATGGAATGGCATAAATCACATAGGATAAAATTTTTTGATGCTTCTTATGCTCCAAATATAATTACTTCCACTTATTGGAAAAAAATTGGTTAAAGTTACGAGCTCTTGCATGCTCACATTACTCTTAGTAATGATGGTAATGATTAATTTAATGGTACTCAATCCTTCACTTTTAGAGATGCCCGGCATCTTATATTTTCACGTCTCTCTAGTTAAGGTGGTTGGTTACTGTTTGGGCTAAAGGCTATAAATTGAAATATAAATACATTCTATGGAAAGCCATTTAGATTGAATTCAAAACAAAAGATTTGCTCACAAATATGGTATTTGTTATAATAAATTTTGTTTGTTTTATAATGATGAAGTGGAAACACATATTCATCTCTTTTATGTTTATCACTGTTCATTTAAGATTCTAAAATAGATATTCCCTATTTTGAATAAGTACCTCCTCCCCATTTCTTTATCTGAATTAACTGAAGATATTGGCTCCATGGGTAAAAATGGCTTAAGTAGGTTGCTTTACTCTCTTTTGGTGTGATGATATTTGGGATATTGTACAAGTGCAATGCCCAACATTTTAATCAGTGTTCTAGGTGTTCCAATACTTTTGGTTGTTACTGTTAAAAATACTATTCACATGATATTAAGAAATGAGGATGCTTTTCTCATGCCAATTCTCTCGATTTTATTACCTCACTATTCTCCAGATTTAATTTTGCTATTGCGTGATGCTTGGGCAGATGATTCTTCTTTCCATTTTGCCATCATTTATTTTGATTTTTATCAAACGAGTGCTCGTTGGGCTGAGTTGAGTGATATTGTACACACTAAGGCTTAGGGATTGTTAAATAGGCAAGTCTTACTGCTTTTATTAACTGATCATTTTGCTCATTTCCACGGAGGGGTGATTTGTATTTTAGTTGAGATCTATTAGACAATTGAATATAATTACTTGCCATTTGTTTTTCGGGGTTTATGTTTGGTTTTTGGCTGCTTATGATTCATGGCTTGTCTGGCAGGATTTTATCTTTTGCATATTTATTCATTTTGATTTGCCTTATTAGAATTCTAGGATGGATTACGAGATTCTTCGGAGTCTCATTTTTTGGTATCGAACATTACATCTTTTGATCATTGCCTTCATTTACAAATACTACGTATCCAAATTCCATAGTCCCTATTTCATTTTTAGAGAAATACTATTTATACCTGCTAATATGACACTTAGAAAAACCCATCTGATAAAATTTGGACATTATTTCATTAATATTTATTTATTTAAATTAAAATAATAAAAATATTATTTTTAATATTTGTATTAAAATAATATATAAATCTCATTGAATGAATTTTTCTAGGTACCATATCAATGGATCTAAATAATTTTTCTCTTATCTTTATTATTTTGTATTTTTATTTGTTACTCTTATTTTCTTTGGATTCATTTTAAATGAGATTGTAAATATTCTGCATTTATTTTAATAAATCTCACGATAAAACTTTTTTTTATATAAAAATTAACAAAAATTATTTATAAATCATAAATCAAATATTATAATTATAGATGAAATACCATCTTTAGCAAAACTGCACCCGACGATCTTGCGCGACGACCATACACCGCTTTGGATAATATTTTATTGTTTCAAAATGAAGAAAATGACCGTCTCTTTCAACTTTTTGTAATCGCAGGATCCTGTGTTCCGCAACCCGCCTCTCCATTCTGATTTGCTTCGAGAAGCATGACCAGCTCCTCGGCTTCCCCTCGGAAGGTCCGTATCACCATCTTCTTCATCGTTTCCTTTCCCATTAATTTGAACCCTTTGTTCATCCTCATCATCTGCTTCTTCTCTTTTTTATCGTTTCCATTTCTTTCTATGTCAAATTTTAGGGTTTTGCTCAATGATTGCAGGCACTGAGCAAAATCGCCTGCAATCGCCTGCAGAAGGAGCTGGTGGAATGGCAGGTCAACCCCCCTGTGGGTTTCAAGCATAGGGTTACCGATAATCTCCAGAGGTCAGCATATGGACAAGGGATAGGGAAAGCCATTATTTATTTTATTTTTGTTGATATAATTTTATCTCTTTCTGCTGTTCGTGATCAAATTCGCTGATTGGAGTTTTGGTGCCGACTTATTGTTATTTTTGAAGGTGGGTAATTGATGTGGTTGGTGCGGCGGGTACACTGTATGCTAACGAAACCTACCAGCTCCAGGTCGATTTCCCGGAGCATTACCCTATGGAGGCGCCACAGGTCATGATTAAATAGCTTTAAGCTTTCTTATTTTAACATTGCTTCATATGGTCTAAATTTGTGTCTTTCTAATCTGTGAACTGATTAGGTTATATTTGTTCCTCCTGCACCCTTGCATCCTCACATCTATAGCAATGGTCATATCTGTTTAGGTAACACTTTATTCTTTCTAATTGTGTTTTTAATCGATCTACTTGAACTATTATACATTATGGGTCTCTCTCTCTCTCTCATTTTCTCCCCCTCCTCTTATTTAGCGCATGAACCGGAACTTATGTAAATGCGAGTTATAGATTGAAAGTATTAGTATTTTTGGTTGTTGTTCCCCATTATGTTTTATTGATGATGCCTTATATTTCTTATACAAAATACTCTTATATAGAACTGATAAGTTTTAATATCTACATTTTATGGAAAATGTTGTTCTTTCTTTCAAATTTTATAACAGTGCAAGAAGCTTGCAGTCATTGTAAATATGTAAACTCTAATATTAAAAAGTAGTATATAGACATTTAATCTACTGTCTGTATTCTAGCATTAATGCTCTTAATTCCATTACAACTGTCATGGAGTCACTTTTATAGGAGTAATGGTAGGATGGGTGACTCTTTGAAAGTTCTTGTGTTGCATCTTTTATAGAGATAATCATTGTTGGGTCCTAAGTCTTGGATCAAGAAGATGTAAAGTTGTGTTAGGTAGTTGATAACAACCATAAAACTTGTTTATTTAGTTTAGTATGAATTCTTGGAGAAATTGTTTTGCAGACAAGGAATTCTATGGAAGTGCATGTTGTATTTTTTGAATATAGGGGAAAGTGTGCAAAAGCTGCTATAGTGATAAAGTGGTGTAAATGAGCAACGTTCCCACATAATGGTTGAATGCATTTAAAAAGCTGGCCTAAGTTATGGCGATGAGAATAAAATCTTGGAAATAAGCTACCTAGATAAACATGATCATATAGTTAGTGGATATTATAATTAGTAAGATCAATATTATAATTTATTAAGAAATAAAATGGGTAGATTAATGGTTTAGGATTTAAGTTGCAATACCCAAAAGGATCCACATAGAAACAATGTGAGAATTTCTTGGGGTAAGAATTTGAACATGATATAGTTGAAGTCAAGAGAATGGGAGATATAGCTATAGATTTAAAAATTTTAATTGGTGGGATAACTATTAATTTTGTAAGTATCAATAATCTTTATGTATTTAGATGAAAGCATAAAAGAAAACATTTAACTATATTTGGTTCGTTTGATTTAATAAATATCTTTTATGAAATCACTATTCTTTGCGAGAGATTTAAATGAGCATCTTAGAAAAATTGATAGAGAATTAAATGGTATTCACAATGATCTTGATTTTGGCAAGGCTAATGGGAAAAACAATCTTAAGAGTTTATTTAGGTAATGGATTTTTGATTTCCAATATATTGTTAACATAAAAGAACATATCTTTCATTATATGAATGGATCTTCTAATGTTCAAACATATTTTTTTCTAGTAAAATGATTGAACTATTGGCAATAAATATTTCGATGATTAGTATAAGCTCAACTAATTAACCAGAACTAACATTTAGCTACATTGATACTTGGCTAAAAGAATTATATTTGTATTAAAATTATATTAAATATAAATATTAAATAGTTTCATAGGTTCCATTTAGTGTCCTACTTTTATCATTCCCAGTAGGATTATTAAACACTTTCTATTGAATACCAACCTAATTTATAGAGATTGGTTCATTACTTATTGTCACTAAATTTAAATTTGTCAATAAATAAATGGGTAATTAAGTGGTAATCATGAAGGAACAAATCATTTTCATTTTATTAAATGAAAATACATCTGATTTCATTTCATTGTTAGCAATGTAGATAAAGAAAAATACAAATGAATTAGGGATGTATAAACAATCTCATACGAGCCTATATTGACCATTGCACTTGTATTCCGAGATATCGGCTAGTGAAACCATAAAATCTATTCTTGTGTGGTTGGCTGATTATGGATTTGTGCATGAGGAGGTCCACAAACCTTATCAAAGCTATGCATCGATTTGGTGCTAAATCATTAGATTACTATTATCTCTTTTCAAATTGGCAAAAATATCCTTAGGCTCAGGGCTTGATGACCATAACCATGTTCTCGTCTTCTCCATTCTTTCTTATAATTGTTTTTAGTTGGTCATATAAATGCACACGCTTTGAAAAAGATTCATTTTTAAACTTCTCAAATTAACTTGACATGCAAGCATTATTTACTTACCTGCTAACTTCAGAAATTTTTGTTTGCCTCTAGTTGAACATGTTCTTGATATTCTCATGCCTATTCATGGCTAATTCTTTTTTATATTTGAGATTATTCTCGAGGGTTCAAACTTGCTTTTGCATAGAAGCTTGGTATTTTAAACATCTAAAGAGGCCTCTTAAACCATCTTCTGTTTGTTGCAAAGAATTATCGGTACCACTTCTACCCATTCTAAATTTGGATATAACTTTTTTTCATTTTTCTCTCAAGTTTAGGTGCTGACTGCCTTAATTTATCTTTTTTGGGATTCAGTTGCTCATTAAAACTTTATTATTTAATAATTTGAGCTTTGAATATTTTCCACCATCGCCAAGTTTGGCAGTAGAAACGGTCAACATATTGGGAGCTAATCATCCCCTTGATAGATCGTTTGAATAAGTATGACTCGGTTTGGTGCGCCATTGGGCTCAACAACTAGATCAATAGTTCTATTGCTTGTGGCAATATCAACATCCACAAAATTGCTGATTTGTTCCATGAACATCAGTGAGTTGTTATTTGAAACCCACCTGATTCGGTTATACTCATCCAAAGGAGTCATCCTGCCTTTTTTTTTGGTCTTTGATGTGTGGATGGTTCAGATGCCATCAGATGATAAGTGAACTTATTAACATTCTTTATTAGTTAGCGAAGAAGGCATATCCTTTATATCTTTGGCTTTGTGTTGACCGTCCTCAGCCTGCAAAGATGGGACACTCTTAAGAGTTTCATTGCTTTCCTCGAAGTCTAGTTTCTTTTCTTTTGAATATTTTGGCAATTCTGTAGTATCTTTCAGCTTAAGGGATACAGTTGTTTTGGTATATTCTGTAGTATGCAGCTTCGCTCTGTTTTACATGCTTTATGATGTTGGTATCTTCATCTAAGAAGGATCGAATGGTTCTTTTTTAGTACCTTTAATAGGTTCCCAGACAGTAGCAACCCTCTGCATTTCTTTACGCATTAGATGAATTTCAATTACAAATGGGGGAGGGGTGAAAGATGCTTCATTTTTTTTGCTTTTGTTTACTTTTGAGTATTTGTCTATCCGCCCTTCAAATGAGAAATCTTATAAAAACAATTTTTAGCAAGGATAATTCTCAGATTTTGAGGAGGATCAAAAAAAAATTTAAAAATGAACTTAAGCCATTATCCTGAAAAAATGACATTCTTAATTTTGGGGAAAAGGATAGTATACACGATTTTCTCTTTATAATTTTAAATGTGCATGTATCCCTATTACCAAATGGTTATGATGATTCTAATTGAGAAATCTTAGACAAGGTGTTACAAACATTCCATTATCAGCCAATCTCACTTATGCTATCCTTGTCATTGACGCTTGGCTCAATTTTACCTTTGGCTCATTATTCTTTGGATAATTTTCTTAGGCACACACTGACAGTCTATAAAAGACATTATTGATAACTGTCACAACATTTCCTGAACCAAGTCGTTACAAGATCTAAGCAATGTGAATAAAATGGAGTGCTTTTGGGGTGATGTGATAAAAAAATCCACTTAATTTTAAGGAGAAGTTTTTAGAACAATTATAAGATTGACAATTTTATGTAGGTCAATCTGCTGGTATGCCAAATTTTCCATACTGATAAAAAAAAACATTGTAGATATGAGTGTTTTGAGTAAGTTAGCAAACATGAAAGTACATGCGAGGAATTAGTGGCATCCATACAATGGTTGGAGTAGCTCCATATATATATATATGTTTATAGTGAGTTACCTTAGAGATTTGAGCATATTGAGCATGAAAATTGTTAGATGCTCTTGTGAGGAAAACTAAATGAATTTCATTTTTATGAAAAGAGGAAGAGGAAAACAAAAGACATGTCAAGAAACTATTAGGGATGATCTCACATAGTAAGAAGTTAGGGTGGCTGTACTGTTTGATAGGGTATAATGAAAATAAAGAATTCATATAGCCAATCCTACTTATTAGGATTAAGACTTAGTTTGCTGTTGTTGCATTGATGTTATGGAAAATTATTCTAAATGCTAATTAAAAGTATCAAATAAAATCTTTAGGAAGGACAACCACAACAACAATAACACCACCACCAAGCCTTAACTCTACTATGTGGGGTCAACTACATGAATTTTTTGTTTCCATTGTGCATGATCAAATAAAAGCCCCTCCCTAAGTTCCAAATAGAGAAGACCCTTCCTAATAGTTTCTCCCTATGTGTTTCTTAGCTTTCCTCTTCCTCTTTTAGTATGGGTGAAATTCATAAACTCAATTTTTTAACGAAGGCGTTGCATGGACTACACTTAATATGCTCGAACCATCTATGACAGCATTCTCTAATCTTTTCCACTATTAGAGCCACTCAGGCCTTACTATGAATAAACTCATTTCTCATTTTCTCCTTGCGAGTATACCCATCCATCTGCCTGAGCATCCTCATCTTTGTAACACTTATTTAATCTATAAGTTTTTTTTTGTTGGCTAACATTTATCTCCATATAACATATTTTGACGTATAGCTCCTCTATAAATTTTTTCTTTAACTTTGAGTGAGAGTTTTGGATTGCACAACACTCCATCCCTAGTATTATCAATTAAAAGTGCATTTGCAAATAACATGCACCAAGAAATCTCCTCTTGAATGTGTTCAAAAAGAGTATCCATAATTGATGCAAATGATATGGGCCAAGAGCTAAGCCTTAATGTGCTCCAATAGTAAAAGAAAATCATTAGGCAAACCACCTTGCAATTAAACACATATTATAGCCCCATTCTACATATCTCTTAAAACATCGACATAACAACACAAATCCTTTTTTTTTCCAAGTTCTTCCAAGAACTTCTCTTGGCACTCTATCATAAGCTTTTTCAAAATCAATATAAATTAAATAAATATCTTTTTCTCTATTCTAAATTTACTTTATCAAACCCCTCAATATATGTATGGCTTCCATGATAAATCTATCTAGCATAAATCAAATTGATTTTGAGAAATACAAGTATCCCTTCATAATCTTTATTGAATTACTCTTTTTCAAAGTTCCAATGCATAACACATAAACTTGTTTCCTTTATAATTAACAGTCTTGAGCATCGCCTTTATTCCTGTAAATATGTATAACAATACTCTTTTTTTACTCATGTGACATCTTTTTAATATTTAAAAAAATATTAACTATCTTGGTAAGCTAAGAAATTCTTCTCACCTTATTTTCATACATTGATAGGGTTGTCATTAGATCTTACTGCATTTTCGCTCTCCATTTTTTTTAATGCATTCCAAATCTTTAAGTTTACTAATACGACAAATGAAAGTGTAATTGAGACTATTTTTATAATTATTAAACTCACTTATATTAATTGTATTAGTATAAAATTTAATAAAATTTTTGTATTCGCCTATGTTAAATATCTTCATCTCTAAAAAGAATATTTGATTATTGTCTTTGATATATATAGTACGAGTCAAATATTTAGTTTTTTTTTTATTTCTTAATTTGGCAGCTTATAAATATTTCACTCACCTTTAACAATTTCTAATTTGCTGTATAAATCCTTGAATGTTGCACTCTTGCATCACGAATTGTTATTTTGGTTCACAACAAGCTAGTTTTTATTTTTTTTTAATTCTTCTCGGTCTTATATTTAAACTATTCTTTATAACTTAATTTTTATCTTTAATCTTAACTTGAACCTTTTGTTTACAACACCATGTATTTTTATAAATGGGTACTTTCCCTTTTGATTTAGTAAGTACATTCTTTGTTACATTGCAATTGCAAGTAGCAACTAAATTTCACATATGGTTGGCTTCACCCTCAAAATCCCATTATCCAAATTTTAAAATTTTCCACTCTTAAGAATATGTATATTATCCTTCTTAAGATTTCACCATCAACTTTAGGACATATTTTAGATTTAATATTAATTTAATTTTTTCTTATTTTTAAATCCAAAATCAATAAACAAAATTAGGCTGTCAAATAATCACTTGGATTAATTTGACAATTCTTACAAAATAAACGATCCCTTTTCCTTAAAAGAAAATAATCAGCCTATGTTCTAGAAGCCTTATTATTATAAGTGATATTATATTATCTCTTTTCTTATAGCAAGTATTAGTAATTATAAGATCATAAGCTAAGACAAATTCCCAAATCATTCTTTTATCTTCATTAATCTCTCCAAAATTAAAACTACTATGAATGCTATTAAATTTTTTAATCTCTCTTCTAACATGTCCATTTAAATCTCCTATAAAAAGTATATTCTTGAGGTATTTCTTAAATCAACTCATTTAACTCATGCAAAGTCTTTTCTTGTACACATCCGATCCTATTTGAGGGTCATAAATACTTAAAATATTAAAAGTTATTCTATAAATCATAAATTTTAAAGATCTAACTCAATTGCCCAATCTCTTAATTTTGACTACATTATCCTTTAAATTCTTATCTAGAATGATAAAGATATAATTCTATCTCTCAATCTCTTAACTTCAGCTATATTATCCTTTAAATTCTTATCTAGAAGGATATCCACACCAGTCCTATAATATTTCTTACATGAGTACAAGAGTTTAAAGCCTTAATTTTCATTTTTTTTTTCTCCCACCCACTTAATTTCTTGAAGGCATATTTGCTAATTTTTATTTATCATAATATCAACTACCTAAAAAAGTTTACTAGCAGTGCCAATATCCAACTACCTAATCTTAATTTAAAAAAAAAGAAGAGCTTCCTTACTTGCATTAGTTTATAATAAGGGAATTCGTATTTGACACCACTCATGCACATAGCATTATTTTGCACACTTTCACTACATTCAGGCAATGTAACATTGTTCTTCCAAGGGACGCCTTAGCTCTAGCACACTTATTTAAAGGATTTATGTCATAATAGGATTCGATAAAATTTTATGTTGGCTGCCGACTACCTAATGCAATTGTCCATTCACATCCAGGAGTTGGAGCTCAACAATGGTGGTGTTAAATGATTTTAAATCATAATACTTTCTCTTCAAAATATTTATCTCTATTTCAGCATTTTTTGCTCAATATTAGTGGCTTCACATATTTTTAATTTTTAGTCATTGATAGGATGCAATAGTTTTTGTGACATTTATTTTTTCATAAGCTTTTTTAAGATTAAAAAAATTAAATGAATCTTTTTTTCTCTAAATTTCTCTATCAAACATTTTAATACATGTATGACTTTCATAGGAGATCTACCTAGCATAAAACCAAATTGATTTTGAGATGTACAAGTATTCCTTCATAATCAATATTCAGTTACTCCCAAAATTTTGAAATTTGACACATAATTAGCTCAGCTTTTAGCATCGCTTTTATTCTTGTAAATAGGTTTAAGATATCTACCTAGCATAAAATCAAATTGATGTTGAGAAATACATGTGTTTCTTTGTACTCTGTATTCAATTACTCTCCAAAATTTAAAATATGATATTAATTAGCTCTGTCTTTAGTATCACCTTTATTCTTGAAAATATATTTGACAATACTGTTTCTCCACTCTTCTATATTTCTTAGTCTTCAGAATAATATTAAAATAATTTAGTAAGCAAGCAATTCATTCCTCACCCATACATTTCCATACATTGATAGGGATATCATTCGAAATTACTACTTTCCCATTTTTCACCTTCTTTAAAGCATTTCAATACTCAGCTATATAAATATGATAAATGAAAGTGTATTGAGATTATTGTTATAATCATTAAATTCTTTATCTTCATTGTATTGGTACAAACTTTATTAAAAAAGTTTGTAGCATAATCCAACCATCTATATTGAATATTTTTATTTTTATTTTTTTTATTGTTCTTATTTCTTTCATCTTAAATATGACTAGCTTATAATTATGTCTCTGTCTCTCTCCAATTTCTATTTTAATATATAAATTCTTGAATGCTGTATTTTAGCATCATGAACTCTTTATCTCTTATTTTAGATTTTTGACAAGCTAGTTTATATTTATTCAAATTTTCATTTTAACATATCTTTTTATTTTTCATCTTAACATTGCATCTTTATTATTTAGTACTCTCCCTTTTGTTTCAACAACTAACTTCTTTGCTAACTAACGACCAAAATTTATTTAAGGTTAGCTTAACTTTCAAAATCATATTGTCCAAGTCTTAAAACTTCCTTCTTAAAAATATTTATATTACCCTTAAGATTTGATCTTGTAATTTTAGAACATATTTTAAATTTAATATTTATTTATTTATCCCTTTTTAAACTCCAATACCAATAAATGATGTTGGTTTTGCCAAACAATCATTTGAAATAATCTTACAATTTTTACAAAATAAGCGATATCTTTTTTTTAGAGAACATAATTAATTTGAATCAGAGAAGTTTCATTTTTATAAGTGATAATATATTTCTCTTTTTCTTAATGTAAGTGTTAGAAATCATAAGATCATTAACTATAGTAACTCCAAAACCATTCCTCCTTTTATTAATCTCTTTAAAAAAAATATTGAGTACTATTAAATTCAATAATTATCCTTCCAATATATCCATTTAAATTGTTTCATATAAAAAATATCTCCTCTTGATGTATTTTTTGAACTAATTCAAATCATAAATTTTTTTGTAAATATATCTAGTCTAGTTTGAAGGGTATAAATACTTGTAATATTAAAAGTTATATTATAATTATATGCTTTAAAGATATAATTCTATCTCCTAATCTCTTAATTTTCAGTATATTATTCTTTAAAATCATAACTAGAATTATTCCCAATGCATAATGTGTTAATATTCCTATTTATCATAATATTGATTAACTTAAAAAGCTTGCTAGGAGAGAGCCAATATTTTAACTATCTAATACTTATAAAATCATATACTAGCTTCTTTACTCACATTTGTCCATAATACTGACCCCCTTGTTTATTTTACATTACACTCGGACACTGATGTAGCAACTTTTGCACACTTTTCACTTCATTCAGGCATTGCAGCACGTCCCTTTGAGGGGACGCCTTAGCTCTAGCCCAATTATTTAAATGATTCATATATTAGGATTCAACCACTCTTTATGCTGGTTATTGACTATCTAACGCAACCCTCGTTTTACATCTAGAACTTGAGACTCGACAACGATGGAATTCTATTGTTGAGAATTTACATAGAAAATTAGGAGAGGAACCAAAGTTGGTTGCAAAAGTAGATCTTAATGAGAGTGCAACCACATTAACCAAATAGATTATCAAGATGATGCAGTGTTGAAGATGCAGCTGTAGTTATTTAGTATAAAACCAGCGCCTCAACAACAAATCAGCTGAATGGTAAATTTGTTCAAGCATCCATTGAAACAGAGCTTAGTAGACATGAGTAATAGGGAGAAGAAGAATCCAAAAGAAGTTTATAATAAAGTGAGTTAAAAGATGAATTATCGACTTATGATGACACTCCAAACAATGAGAAGGTATATCGGTAGTTTGATCATATGGTATTCAACTTTAAACGCCATGAGCTCATGAGCTAAGAAAAAATCAATTTAATTCGACTGAAGTTGACATCTCAGTACCTATTTGGATTAAAGGTTCATTGAAACAATTTAAGATAGACAAGTTCAAGAGGCTCTTTTAGAAAGAATTTTATACAATGGGGTATTAGGAAAATTTTTATTTGAAAGATCTTTATTAATGAGAATAAATGGGAAAGACCAAGTTGAAGAAGAGATCAATTAGCACAAGAATGCACAATTGAATTTATTGATACGCCTTGCATATGGGACTATTCATTGGTTGATGTTTTTAATCAAGTATACGTCAGGCTTGCACTTCTATGTTGTTGATGATTCAGTACTTTGCTTTTGCATGGAGCATCCTTAAAACAGTGTTTTTGATATGGCCATTGAAGAAAATAATTGGTAATGACCTTATATTAAGATGGTTACCAAGAGAAAAAAATTCTTGATATAGTCCCAACCGAGATGTGAAGCATTAGAAGTTGAGCCATTAAGATGATTTGCAGGATAACAATTTTTCAAATACTACAACCAACTGACTTATTACTACTTTCAAGGAACAACCAAAACTCGGAAGGGTCTTTGTTATTATCATTGTAAGATTGTTTTCATGAAGTGAGTGCTGAAATTTTTTATGAGTTGTTCTTGAGAAGTTCATGAAGAAAGCTGTAGATGGTATCCAGGAGAGTAATGAGCTAGAGAAAATTGGGAATATTGAGGAGAACCTTTCCTTAATGGCATTGCATAATTGGAACGACCTTTTATGACCATCCAGTTAGGAATAATTTTGCACTTTTTCTAGCGTGGTGAAGCGGGTAAGTGTCATTGCTATTGGATAAGAAGTTGAGATTAGAAACCACCGCACATCGCTGAAATTTTACGTCACCATAGTTTTATTGAAGCATTGTTCTGTAAATTTATGTTGATTGATTTGGAAGTCCTTATGAGACAGATACATTATTTTCATTTGAAGATGATGATAGTACAACATTGTTAAGGATGGAGAGAAGAAGTTCACCCTTTATCTGAACAAAGACGACCTACCTATTAATACGACCATTAAAGGAGTGATCAAGTGAAACATCCATGCTTGTCAGAATATGTGCTTTGTATTCAGCAAGTCAAGACTAAGGTGACTCAAGATTGTGCCAAAAGGAGGCAACAAAACACAACTCTTGTCATTGGGAAACTTATCGATGACTAAGGGGATGTTTGGCATGAGGAAAGCTAAAAAATTTGAGTGTAAAGTAATTTGGTTATAATGAAATTTGATTACAGTGTAATTAGATTATTTTAGTGATGTTTGGTAATTTTATAAAAAAAATTGAAATGAAATAATCTATTAGTGTAGTATTTTGAGTAAATTAGGGGGTAAAATTGGCCCCTCAAAAAATTTAACTTTTTTTTTTTTTCTGTTTCAATTTTTCTATAAATCTCTAAATGAAATCAATTTTGTTCGAAATCGAATTTGAACGAAATCAAATTCGAACGAAATTGATTTCGTTCAGATGGGGAAGTCGTGGGCGAACGACCAAGCTGTGGATGGAGAATTTGAATTCAAACGATGAAGTCGTGGACGGTCCCGATGGTCATTTAGGATGTAGGCGTTTGTTTGTTCGAACAAAAGATTTCATTTTGTTTGTTCGAACAAAAGATTTCATTTTGTTTGTTCAAACGAAAGCTTTCATTTGAATGAACGAACGCAAGCCTTCGTTCGAACGAACGAACGCAAGCCTTCGTTCGAACGAACTAACGCAAGCCTTCGTTCGAACAAACGAACGCAAGCTTTTGATCGCTCGAACGAAATCGAATGAAAATTTTCGTTCGAACGATCAAACCAAAGTTCTCATTCACGATTTTCACTCTGTTGCATGTTTTTCTTCGTGTTATCTCCACATTCAATCGATACGAGATTGGTTTACTCTCCTGTTATATATATTTTAACTCAAAATCGAAATAGTGTAAAAGTTTTTCACTTATTTTACTTCATGTCAAACGCCGGTATTCCCAGTTTACCCAAAAAAAACATACTTTACACTCTTTTATCTCATGCCAAACAGCCCCTAAAGCAATTACTTAAGAAATATGTTGAGATATTTGAGTTACTAAGAGGTTTGCCACCACCACAAGTTATTGAGCATGAAATTCAACTTTATTCAGGCTTCACTGAATTTGAAAATGCACCAAAACTTGGTAAATGTGAATTAAGTGATCAAGAAATAAGTCAACTCATATTTTCTTGTGGAACACCTTTCTATTTTAGTTCATAATAAATTGAACATAAGGAACTGTAAAAAATACTACCTGCTACTGAGAGTTGAAGAGCTAACAGATCTTTTTAAATTGACTATAATATTCTCGAAGCTTAACCTTAAGTTGAGAAAATATTAAGTCGGAATGAATGATACAAACTCATGGATGAATGCCTTTAAAACTTTGTAACGATTTATGAATAGATAGTAAAGTTTTTCAGGCTCTACATTGCTCTGGAATTATTGTGAGATTAATGAATACTGTTTTAAGGTTCTAGGTGGATGGCTTACTTGTGTATCTAGATACTATTTTAGTTTACACTAAGATAGAAGAGGGGCATAAATGTTGTTTTAATGCCTTGTAAGAATAACATCACAAGAGAAGAGGCTGCTTGGTTTTTTTTTTCAAGAATGTGTGGGTAAACATTAGACAACTTGATCAATCACATTTGACCGAGTACGAAATTTCACCCCCAAAAGACGAACAAATAGAATTAGTGAATAGAGTAGCTTTCCATATATAATGGGATTTCACTCTAAGCAGTCGAGAAGTAATGAAAGCTTATCCTATGCATAATTTGCCTTCAACTGACAAATTATAGTATTACATCTACAACATTATTTGAAGCATTTCTTGGATACCTGCCAGCAAGTTTGTGGGACTCACAACTAACATACGTGATAAATTGCTAATCGACTGATGAAGTTAACCAATTGTAAAGATTTCTGCATGGAAATTCAGTAATCAACTTCAAAGTTGAACAACTCTAAGGATTTCAGTAGATGTATAAAGAAAGGCATGATCTACAGATAGTTGAACAAATCTATGATAATTATATTAAATTTACATAATATTTTGTTTTAGTTTGTTGTTATATTCGAAGAAAAAAAGGAGTATAAACAGTTTCTTAAAATTTTGTTAACAGTTTACAATTGTTATAAAAGATGTAATTGATGCCAAATCAATTATTATGCATCTTGTGATGTAAAAAGAAGCCCAGTGAACTTTGGATTATAAAAATATTAATAATGATTGCATTTTATATAAAATTCAGTATATAATTACAAGCAAATTTGTTAAATATAGGATGCTAAGATGGAATGTTTTTTTATAATAAAAACAATGCATATATACAAATGTTGTAGTGTTTTATTTATATATTTCTCATTTTTGAGACAATTTCGGAGTTTAAAGTATGCTCGATGGAATTTTTGTAATATGCATCATTAATGATTGAAATTTAAAGAATTGAGACTTGGTTTGTGCATGGATCAATATTGTCATCATAGCTTTAAAGCATTCAATACACTTGTTGACTGATGCTCTTAGTAATTTTTAAATTTTCTCCAGAGTTATGGATAAAAGTTATGCTGTGTTTGGAAAATAGATAACTATGTCAAAGCCCAAAGAGGAAGGTGAATTAGACTATACTTTCTTTAAATTGAGCTTAAGAATTTTTTCTGTGCTCTTAAAAAGATTAAGAAAGAATATTACAATTCAATCATAGCAAGAATAAATGAATATAAACTTGTTTGGAATTTTTTGATCATAGGTTGACCTATTGATGACATGACCACTATAAACCATCACTCCTTTAAGAATAATATTAATCACTCTGTTGCACATGGCAGGAAGAGATGCTGATATAACATTCATTCACAAACTTGGTTCTTTTGGCATTGAACCCCTCCTTTCCAAAGCTTTACTTGGCAGAGTTGTAACGAACACACCTCTTGTATAATCCGCAAGAAAATAGTTTAAGAAAAGTTTGATGCTTGAGGCAGAATTCTCCAATCCTTTGATCTTTAAAGCTGATTAAAAACTTTGGCACAAAATATCAAAAAGTTAGATCTTAAGTGAATACTACAAAAGTATTCAAAATTTTCAATGAATCGGCTATTTATAGATGTTTATCCGTTTAGTGATCATTAAATATATAGTCGTCTGTGGTTTGTTCAACTTTAATTTATTGCTGTTGAATGATTAATAATAACAATATTGTTACAAGTCAACTTAGTTGTTTTAGTTTTCCATTCTTCATTTAGCGTGTAATTTATAAACATTGGATGAAGACATTTACAGTAATTTTATTAGCTTGCATGTTCACGGGTTACTAAATCTATTATTATAGTTCAATGGGTATTCTTAAACAGTATTGTAGTCCAAATTTAAATAAATTTTTGAGTTCTCAATTTGTAATATTTGTTCTAGATTCAAATCAACTACTAGGATTACAAACTTAAAAAGAAAATACAATATTTTCTATATGGTTTTGTCAAATAATCCTAAAGCTTGATTATGTTTTTTGTTTTAGCAAACATTATTTTTTTGCTCAAGCTAAATTGTTGATGTAATCCGTGCATGCTCGTGATCATCCGAAAAGGGCTTAAACAAAATATTAGCATAATTTGTAAAAATACAATTGCTTATTCTAATCATCAAATTTCATGTTCGTGATTTATAGAGGTCTCATGAAGTCTTTAATTTTTAATTTCTTATGATTGCAACTTTGCAAATGACAATTAGACAAAATTTGTGATTTAAATTTTGCAAATGATAAATTGAATGAATAATCCCCATTGAATTATTTAATGTTTAAAAATTTATGTTGTAATTGAGATTTTGCATTTTGTAAAATATTGCATTTAAAATAATTTATAAAATTAAATTAAGCAAAGAATGCTCACATGCTCAAGTCTACACAATGCACAAAGGAACTTATAGATATTATGACACTGCTATAGATAAGGCTAAAATAAGTTTAAAACTAACAACACATTATTTCATGCCCCTCTCTGAAATCACAAAATGACAGTAGTACAAAATAAAAACAATTGCATAAGGGCATATCAAAGTTGTTGAAACTGTTGGCTAGACTCAAAAACATGATCATGGTTAGCCTAAAGATCCCAATCAACACAGCTTGAGAAAATGACTATCTGGGTGACTATAATAATGAGGGCATCTACCTTCTTATGAAGGGTCTCGGGTCTTACCTCCTTAGATAGAGCCTATCCTCCATTGAAATGTGGCGTTATTAACATCAAGCAGGCCTGCCTACTTTGAACTGCCACGTGGCTGGTGCTGGGTCTGGCTCAATTGTTGTTAGTGCTGGCTCTCGTACAGGAGCTGGAGCTGCATCGGCTGGTGTGGGTTTGGTGACATCTATGTGAACTGGCTACTCTCATTGCGGTGCGATCGGCCTGGGGCACATGCTTCATGGAAAGCAACTAAAGATTTTCTTTGGAAATGTGAGGGTGTTAGGTTGCTCATGCGGTTGCAGGGTCTCTATGTAATATTTGTGACGTGAAATATTACAAATGATCGCTCCATAGCAGATGTTGCGCAATTGTGGGTACTAAGGCTGAGAAGTGAGTGGAAGGTAGAGTAAACTACGCCAATTGAATCCATTGGTTGGTCAGAGAGGATTTGACATGTGGCATTGTTGTTGGGTAGAGTGATGTTCACAAAATCACCCATCTTCAGGATCAAGCTGTATTGATGAATGAGCTAGACAGTGTGGGTATCACAATCAAGCTGATTAATTGGTCAAACATGAAAGAAGTGACTCTGCCTTCATAGAAGCATCTCGTTCAATAAGGACCAGTTGTAGGTACTTGTTCCTTGATGGACGGGGTTCTTGCACTTAGAAAAAAGCTCGCAAAAAGCCAAGTCCTTAAGAGTGATCGATATGAAATCCCTGTTGTATAAGATAATCACCTTTTTGAAAGTGAAGGTTCTCTAAGAAGAGGTGGATGAACTCCAAAAAGATGGTATCTGTGAGCTAGTGGAAAGGAATGAGTTTGGATTCGTCAAAGTTGTGAACATACTGTCCTTGATTGGTTGTCAATGGCTTGTGCTTTGTATGAGGCGAGTTGAATTAGTCTCATACATTGCTGCACATTTCAGCTTTAAATCGTGCATTCAATCCTTGTGGAATGACCACTAATAGAGAGTTTAGAAGGCAGGATATTTCAAAGGGTTGGCGATGATTTTGAATTGATGAAAAATGAAATGAATCCATTTCCAACCATTTATTACATGCAGATCAGGTTGATTCTTTGACGTGTTATTGTGGAATGATACTCAATATTTTGAGTTCCTGTGGCCAAACATGTAAAGTCAGTCATGTTGATCAACGCACTTTTAATGCAATTGTCAACTTTAAGATAAAATTGCTTGCGGTTCCTAATTGGATGAAGATCCATGGATCCTTGAATGATGTGCACGTTGTTACCATGATGATTAATTTTAAATGAATGAATGAAGAACGCTCAATGTTGAACCGCAAAGGTAGGTTTAAGGTCATTTTTGTTATTTAACATTTAAACTTGAGGTATTGGTCTGTTCAGGTTGTACTAACTTCCGTTGAATTTATATTATCATTTACATCACTTGATTCATTAATCATGGTTCAATGTTTAATATGTTGTTTAACTAAGTATTCATAGATTATTAATTTTAATTAAAAGTGTTAGTTAATTCTAATTCTGTCTTATGTAATAAAATCTATCATTAAATAATGGCTTTGTGTATATATCTACTAGTTGATGATACATATTTGATAAATTCAAGTTCCACTTCTTCACAACTAACATGATTCCTAATGATATATAACCTAATTTCAATATGCTATGTGCGTTAGTGCTGAACAGGTGATCCTTGGTGAGAATAATTGCATTAGTTCTGTCACTAAAAATTGATATCTTTAGTAGATTAATTTCATAATTTGGAAATCATTGTTTTAATTTTAGGATTTATGCAATGCAACTACTGACAACTATGCACTTGTGCTATATAGTAAACAATGCTATTGTTTGATCAAAAAATTAAGAACTATTAAGAAACTAACAATGCTTGAGATGCTCTTTTTATCTACTCTAGAGCTTGCAAAGTTTTAATCAGAAAATTGTACAAGTTTAGAGGATTTTCTTTTGTGGGGGTACCATTATTCTAATTAAATTGCTACGTTAAGGTATATAAAAATATGCTTAACTGCAACTAAATGTGATTCTCTAGAATTAGACTAAAGCCTAACACTTAAGTAACATTAAACATAATATAAAGACAACTTGCTGTTAGATATTACAATGAACCTATCATGCTATAATGGAGATTGTAATCAGCAAATCATAAAGGTGATTACCTTCTCTCCATATAATGTAACCACAACTTGCTGTTAGATATTACCTTTTCTCCATATATTGGAGCTACTAAAATTAAAGAAATCGAGCAAATCATAACATTTTTGCAATTGATAGCCAACATTCTAGTCTCCCATATTCCCTCTTTAATAATGTTAATTAAACTAAGTTCGTAAATCCATATATCATGTAACCTAATTTAATTGCATAAAGTAAAGCCCAATAAAGAGGGCTTTTATTTCATCCATTATGGATGAAATGCACAAAATTTCTGAGAAAATGCCAATAAAACCGCATTGCTATTTCTAATGAGTCACCCAACAACTGCCAATCTATTATTGCTTTTGAGATAGCCATCCAAATTAAGTTTGAACGTTCCCATACTGAGTTTCAACCATCTGACAAAGACAACTGAAAGCACGATTTCCTCCTGAGATGCCTAAACACTTCTGACATCTACCTTCTCCCTTTAAATTTGTTGATCGATAAGGTGCATATTAATAGCTTAGTGGATATACTGAATAATATTCCAATTAACTTTATTAGGATTAAAATTATCTTATTGTGCTTACAATTATTCCTCTCCTCTCAAATATGCCAAATTATGAGAAGAAAAATAATGATTTTGATTTTGCCGTGATTCATATAATTTCCTAAAGTTCCCCAAGAAAGTAAGACAGCATTAACAGAAAGATTCAAATTTTTTTAAACTCCAATCATGTTAGCAAAAAAAGTCCAAATCAGCCTGGCTTTCTCACTACTAATGTAAAGGTGATTACAAGTTTCAGTTTCAGATTTGCAGCAAAAACATCTAGAAGCTATACTGAACCCTTTCTTCAACCAGATTAAATTTATGAAGTAATCTCTAACAGAAGAAGGAAATAGTAGGTCTTGTAGCTCTATGCCAGATAAAATTTTCCCGAGAGTGAAATGAAGTTGTCTCCCTAATAATATCATGTGATCTTTTGAAATTAAAATCTCTTGGAACCGAGCCTTTCCAGAGAAGCGTACTTCTACCTAGATACTGAAGGGTATGTAGAAAAGTTCTATCACAACATTCAGCTCATTAGGAAATCGAGAAGCTTGTTTAAATTCAAACCCTTCTCAACATAATATCCAAAAACTTAACTAGAGTTATGCGTATGATTTGGAAATCTAGAAGCCAAAATCTGCTATCCAAACCAACAATCGTAACCAGAAAAAGACCAAATCTTTACCAATTTTCCAAGCCACATAAGTATCAAATCATTCTTTTAGTTGTAATAAACGTTTCTAGAGAAGGGAGTCAAAATGTTTTAGCATTAAAAGATGTTTACCTTTATAATATTTTTGTTTAACAAAAGTGGCCTAATGGCTGGATTCTAATCTAAAATTCCACCATATTTTAAAAGTCGAAGTCTTTATTAAATCTTTAAGCTTGCGAAAGCCCAACCCTTCAGAAGCAGGTCCACAAAAATAATTCTATCTACACTAATGCATTTCTTTTATTTTGGTTTGAACCCCAAATGAACAAGCTGAAAATTATCTCTATACGATTCTTTACAGATTTTGGTGGATCTAGGATTTGAAGGAGATGCAAACACATGTTGCTTTTGAGAAGTGTAATCCTACTTATGGGAGATAAAATTTTGGATTCCCAGCCTTCAAACTTCCTTTTAATTCTGGCAATAATATCATATCATAATAAATAATTTTGTTTGCTTTAAAAATAGGCACCCCAAGACAAATATTTGACATATTTTTTTTGAGTAAAACCAGTCAATCTCGAGTTGCATAAACATTTTTCTTCACTAAAGTATTTGGGAGCCACAAAACAGGTTTTCAATTTATTTATATTGAGACATTTTCAATATGATTTATACGACAAAGGCCGACGAATAGAAGTTGTACTCCCATTAGTAAAAATTAAAAGATCATCAACATATGCTAAGTGAGAAATGCCAATGAAATTTCCGCTTTTGTTTTAAAATTATAGAAGGGTATTTCACATTAATTTCTAGAAATGTAATCAGCATCAATAATATAAAGATGGGAGAGGGGGTTTTCTTGACGGAGCCGTTTGCAACTCTTAAAGAAACTTGCAGAGTTACCATTTACAATAACAGAAAGCCAATAGCTGCTGATACAATTTTTGGTGATGTTAAGAAATTGAGCAGAAAAACTAAAAGCAAGCATAACTCTATAAATGAAATTCTCACAAACAGATTTTTTATTAAGATCTTGGACAGCTCTTGAGAAAGTAACACATAATTATTTAAAAATCTAATCTTCACTAAACTCGATTGCTTATGAGTGATGATTTTGAGGAGAAGATGAGCTAATCTACCATTTATAATTTTTTAAAGTAACTTCTTGAATGTATTACAAACGCATATGGGCCTATAATCCTTCCAAGAAATATAATATTTATTTTTAGGGATTAAAGCTATAGAAGTAGAAGTGTAAAATTTGGGTAAGGGGATACCTTTGAAAAAAATAGAAAAATAACCTCACAAACATCTAAAATGTATAATAGACCATCAACTTTGGAAACATAATGCCATGAAGCCATCACGGCCAACACATTTATCTCCAGTCAACATAAATAAGACCCCTCAGAGGGGATTTGCATTAAGGTCAGCTTAGTGATAACATTATTCTCTGGACATCTTGGATTTGGGACTTCTTGCTTACAAGCTTTCGAAAAAATATTTTTGGCAGAAATATCAATGTCTTGCTGGTTCGTAATCTAATCATCCTCATCCTTGATTTTATGAATCCAGTTTATATTTCTCTTTTGTTTCACCATACTTTGAAAATATTTGGGATTTCTTTCTCCATCAGCAAAATGCTTTAGAGTAGGTTTTTGCCTCCCATAAGTCCCTTCTGCCTCAAAACAATGAGAAAGCTTAGCTTTAGCTTCATTCCAAGCTAAAGCTAAATGAGCATTACTAAACACATTGCCAAAAACATTAATATTCCGATTCTTAAGATCAAATTAAAGTCCTTTAAGTTTTTTCCAAAGTGTATGATAAGGACATCCCAATATATGGATATTCTAACTTTTTTAAAAACCTCAAGAAAAGAGTTATGGCCAATCCACATATTTTGGAATTTAAATCTGGGAATAACAGTAATATTAGCTGGGAATATACTTGAGAGAAGAGGCGGACAGAGTTAATTTTATTAAGACGAGAAGCTTTAGGAGTAATAAAGGAATTGACCCAGCAGTCGAAAGTAAGAATATGTCAAGCCTCTCCCAAATATGGCCATTTGTCCAAGTATAAGGAGATCTCTTAGGACCATGATTAAAGCTACAAGTTGAAAATTCATCCATCATGTTAATATTTGATTCTTTTCCACCTTTTTTTTCACAAGCATTAAGAAAATTATGAAATCTTCTCCAATCAACCATGAGAAAGAAATTTTTTGGTTGAATGATTTGAAAGAGTTCCAAAGGTCTCAATATTTTTGTCTAGAGCAACTGGCATATACGAAAGTGCAATTTGTCACCAAGAATTAATAAGAAAATGATAAAGTTTTTTGTTGTTCCGAGTTTTCTAGGATATTAGAAAGCCGGCCTTCCTTCCAAAAACATCAATTTTCTTTAGTAGGATTGGCGCAACCCCTTAAAAGCTCAAAAGTCTTATAAAACTCTAAATTTTGAAATATCCAAGAAAGGTTCTAAAATTACAAGGAAACCAATCTTTTTATTAAAAACAAGCCTTTGAAGTCTATTGCAAGACAAGGTATTGGAAATACCTCTTATATTCAATACTAAGTTACTAATCATTGAGAGGAGAGAATATTCTTTAGTTGTTGCTTTTGTTTTCTTACCTAAGTATTTGTTCTTACCTCTCTTCTTATAAGTAACTAAAATGAAATCATATGCAAGCAGAAGATCAAGACCCTCTTTAAAGTTCCTTTTAATTAGGTAGTCATAATGGGGAGCAAGTTCCTCATCAGGAGTCATGAATAATATTGAAGATAATGTCATTAGTATTTGTGATACTTTTTGTTTGAGGAGGTGGAATAATATCTATACACTGATTACTCTTGGGAATGATAATATTTGAATTTCTTTTGGGAAGATTCAATAAGCTCAAGATTAGTGTTGGTTTCAATTATGACCATGTTATTTCTAATCATATTGAATCTCAGAATTACAAGTAATTATAATATTCAGTTAGCTTTTGTGCATACAATATTTTTGAATATTTTAAACCACTTGTAATAGGTGCATATAGTTTTTAAAATCAATACATTGTTTAAAGGATTGAGCTACAAGATTAACCTTATTTTTAATCTTTATATTTTCATTTACTTTGTTCTTCTAAGTTTTATTTAATTCTAATAATTAATGTATGATTGAGTTTTATAATTAAATTTCAACCACAATTATTTTTCATTTGGTTCAATTTCTTCATGTATAGTTATAATTTATTTATCATTAAGTAGTGCTTCAATATTCTTCAGCTCTTTAACAGAAAAAAAACTCTACCATATCTAAGTTATAAGTACTCGATGGGAAACGATGAGGGTTAAGCTTGATAGTTGAAAGTCAGCCTATCACACGATTCTTCTTAGAAATTGTTCTATTGTTGGTTCTTAATATAATATTAATTGCACTTTTATTCGACGGGCTTTTAAAATTGAGATTTAGAATGCTTTAAAGAGGATGAATAGTAGAAAGCTATAGGATAGCATGACTTCCATATCGAAAGTAAGGAATTTACTGATTTACCAAGTTAATGTTGTTTTGAAGAGTGGATTATTGTTGTACCTATTTATATGAATAAAGGCAATGTGCAAGATTGTGCAAAGTATAGGGAAATTAAATTAATGGGTCATGTGTTAAAATTTTGGGAAAGATTAATCAATTACTAATTAGAAGGTATACTTGTATTTTATAGAATCACTTTGGCTTTATGTAGGTAGATTTATCATGAATGCCATAAATTTTAAAACATTTGATGAAGATATTTGAAGAAAGAAAAACCTTTTTTTTTTTTTTATTGTTTAATGATCTTGAAAAGGTTTATGATGAAGTACCATAAGTATTTTGGAGAATAATGGAGAGCGAAAGACTGGCATTTGCTATTATTATTAAATTTATGCATAATGGGATTGTAACTTATTTTTGATCTTAAGTTGGCTTGTCTATTGGTTTTCTTATTACTATTGGATTCATCAAAGTTCTACTTTTTGTTCATATTTTTTGCTTTAATTAAGAATGTTCTTACTTAACACATAAGGGAAGGTTTCTTGGTGCATATTATTTGCAGAAGACATTCTCTTGATTATTAAGACCAAATCAAAAAGATTTGTTGAGGAATACTATAACTATTGTTAGCCATGTGATTATAAAGAGTGAGAGCTTCAAATACCTTGGGTTAATAATTCAAAATAACAGATAAATATAAAATGATGTGATTAATAGGGATTCAAGCAAGCAAGAAGCCAAAAGAGGAAGAAGAAAAAGTAGGTAATTATAAAAGGGAAAAAGTGAAGATTGCAGGTAAAAATCAATATGTATACTAATAACTAGTGGAAATGATATTATTTGGATTTCTATTTTAAGGAGATTCAATTAGCTCAAAATTAGTGTTAGAAGTTTCAATTACAACTAGGTTATCTCTAAGGGTGCCTTGGGAAATCTAGATTTCACATTTTCAAAAATGTACACATTTTCTTCTAATCTAGTTTCAACATTTTTGTTCTAGACTTGGAGATTTCTCTTAAAGCAGCGTTCCACAGTGTGACCAAATGCGGTAGTGAGAGCAATCAGCAGGGACGTGCTCAAAGATCACTCCTTGCAAATAACCACAATCATCATTACCTATCCAAATTGATTTTTCAAAAGATTTAGAAATACTAATCTCAACTAAAACCTAAGTTATCAAGCCTCAAAGTAAATTAGCAGTGGCAGTATCAACTTTTAAAGGTTTGCTATAAAAGGAACATAAGGAGAGGAGGATAGAGTGCGTGATTAAAGAAATTTAAGGAGGGAGAAATTAATCCTAATCGGGACAATGGGCGGTTCAGCCTTAGGATCAAAATCCGGAGCCCACTTTAAAAATTTAACTTAAAAGCCTTTAACATAGTATATTCCTCTAGCAAACATTCGAGTGTAATCTTCCTCACGTGCCATTCTAACAAGAATATCTTCCATAAGACATGCCCACAAGCCCCCACACATTATATGATCCCAATAACCCCAAGCCCCGAAAAAATTCATTGTCTTGCATTTATGGTTTACCATTAGGAAAATTTCCAACAAGTGTGAAATCGAATAGCTTAGCAAGTCACACTATTTCATCAATCATTAGTCATATTGTTGTGGGGTGCTATAGGCTTGATCCCTACTGAAATGAGAGCATAATTTTCCCCACTCATCATAGCTCACTGAAAGGGCTGGGTTAGCATGAATTTGGGTTGAGTATTATTATGGACATGTAAAGATCCAGTAGTAATAAGAGGGGGAACTCCACCTGAAATAATGGGATCCTCACCTAACAAAAGCAAAAAAATCTCATCAAAGCAAAGAATAATAAAACCTTAAGCAAAAAGGCATATTAAAGTAGAATTACGGTTAGTAGATTTTACCACTAAAGTGGAGTAGGGACAACTTTAATCAGATCCAAAAGCCCTAGACTAATTCCAGAACGCTATGCATAAAATATTGCTCCAAATCCAAAGTACTTACCACTAGATGAAAGATTAGGTTGACAAATATGGAAAAACAATGCAAATCGAAGAAAAATCGCAGAAAATGGCGAGAGGTTGAAGGAGAGAAAGAGTTGGAAACCTGCCTTTCGCAGTTGCCTTCGATATTGCTTTGTACGGAGAACAAAAGTAATAGAGAAGAAAATTTGAAGGCTTTTGTGCATAAATCATTTTGAATATTTTAAACTACATGAACTTGTTGCTTTTAGATATTCTTTAGCTCTATTACTAAAAAGAACTCCATCATTTCCAAGTTATAAGTACTAGATGAGAAAGGAAGAGGGTTGCTAGTTGACAGCTAGTGCAAAATTTTGTCAAACCTTTTTATGGCATGAATCTTCTTAGAAATTGTGCTATTATTAGTTTTTAAAATAATATTAGTTGCATTTTTATTCGACAGATTTTTAATACTGAGATTTAAAATGCTTTAAAGAGGATGAATAGTAGAAAGCTATGGATTGGATGATTTTCATATCGATGTGAGAAAATGCTAGGTGAGGATGGAATTTACTGGTTTACAAAGTTAATTTTGTTTTGTAGACTAAAAATTGTCAGATGTGTTGAGTATTGTTGTACCTATTTATATGAATAAAGATAATGTGCAAGTTTGTGCCAAGTATAGGGGAATTAAATTAATGGGCCTTGTGTTAAAATTTTGGGTAAGATTAATCAATTAATAATTAGAAGGGTACTTGTATTTTGTAGAATCACTTTGGATTTATACATGTAGATCTATCATGGAAGCTTTATTAAAAGATTTGATGGAGATATTTAAAGAATCAAAAAATATTTCATTTATTCTTTAATGATCTTGAAAAGGCTTATGATAGAGTACCAAAAGTTCGTTGGATAATTATGGAGAACAAAAGATTGTGGCATATGCTGATATTATTAAAAATACGTATAATGGGACTGTAACTTGTTTTTGATCTTAAGTGGCTTGTTTATATATTTTCTTGTTACTATTTGATTACATCAAAGCTCTACTTTTTATCCATATTTTTTGCTTTAATTATAAATGTCATTACTTAACACATTAGGGAAGGTTTCTGGGCACATGTTGTTTGTAGATGATATTCTTTTATGTAACAAGACCAAACTCAAAATGCGTTGAGGAGGACTACTTTAGAACTTAAAAGTTGCAAGTATTTTTTAAAAAGACCAAATCATAATTTTTGAAAGATTTTATATTGCAAGTAGGTGTGCTTTTCAATTAGATTTAGATATGAGTATGAAAATAATTTTGGTATGATTTGGAAGAGTTGAATCAAGGAATACCCTTAGAGATGTTGTTTATAAGAGATTTAAATGGTTATATTGGAAGGGTTATTGAAGAATTTAATATTTTTCGTGATTGTTTTAGGTTTGGAGAAATTATTGTTGAAAAAGTTTTGGTATTTGCTTTAGCTTATGATCTTATGATTGTTAATACATAATGAAAAAAGATTAATATGTTATTTCTTATAAAAAATGGCTTTTAAAATATAAAATTATTATTATTTCTCAAAAAAGAACATTTTTATTGCAAGAATTATAAGATTACGCAGACGATTCTTGACAGCCAATTGATTATTAGTATTAAATTTGAAAATAAGTATTGCTGAATCTAGAATATGATTACAATTAGATGATATAATCTTAAGAAAGGTAATATATATATATATATATATATATATATATATATATATATATATATATGATGGGTCAAGGTTTAAAATTTGGACAATGAAATTTTGAGGGTGAAGCCAATTTTTCACTAGGTTTTGGGGCTAATTTTCAAATTATATTTTTGGGGATGCAGCCCTTTCGCAAGAGTTTCATTTAATCTATTGATTAAATTAATTTGTTATATTCATTTTTTTATAAAGCATGAGGCTCTTGCAGCCCATTTAAAAATTGTTCAAGATGCTCATAAAAAATTCCTCCCTTACCATAATATTGCATGAAGTAGTTGCCTCACTCTCTCCTCGTGCCATGAGACATATTTGTCCCATTCCATTCTCGTTTTAGAGTTAAATGGCATTTTAGCTTTTCCTTTTTCACCTTGCTCTCTTTCTCCAACGTTGGACATTTTGTTTGAATGTGCTATTTTTCCATGCATATTTAACATAGGAGCAATAGTATCGAACTTGGGAGTTAAGATAGGGTACCTTATCTTTACCCTGGTAACTTATTATCTTTACTTGGGGACAATCACTTTCATGAATCTTTCTTAAGAAATTCTTTAATTTTTTTCCGATAAAGAACTATTTGCTTATCGTCTTCTCACTTATTTCCTTTGCTACTAAATTGTTCATCCATCTCATGTCTTTAAAGTATTGGGGTGGTCTCTTCTTGATGATCTGAGATCATCTGCTCATATACTATTAAAGCATCTGATTAAGGCTATAAAGTTTAATATTTTTGACGTCCTATATAGCTTGAACCTTTAGGCTTAAATTTGATGGCAAACTTCTCAATATTTTATTTACTTTTTTGTTCTTTAGTAAATAATTTTTCTAATGCATTAAGCCTTGGGATCACTGTTAGTCTCATGTTTAGTTTTGAAGTGTATTGATACAAGATTTCTTAACTTATATAATTTCTTAGTATGTTTTAATTAATGTGTCCCAAGTCTTAATTCTAATGATGCATAAAGACACATTATCTTTTTACTTGAGTGCACGGGAAAAGTATTTAAGCTCTTTTTGCATTTAACTAGGCTTTACTTTGTCATTCATCCAATTTTTTAGGGGTAGTTGGATTGTTCACTCTTCTTTAGTTTCAAATCCAAGTACAAAAATCTTTGAATTATAATAAAATTTTTATTCTCGTTTTTCAAAAGTCAAACTTAATACCATCAAAAAGTGATGGAGCACCCTCCATGGCATTGACGTCATCTCTTAGGAATTGTGCCATAAAGATCAAAATCTAGTCTTTTGTTTGTGGATTTATGCTTTGTTACTACTTGTTGATTCAAATGGCTAGGAAAATGTGTTGCTTGAAATGTGACCCATTGCATTATGATGCAAGTAAAACTTGTCCACCTTCTCGAACTTCCACTACTATTGTGTAGAGACTGGTAGTAATGTTTGTTCTTTATCATTAATTTCTCGGCAAGGTTGCAGACAAGCATAAGTATCTTTGTGACCAGTGGGTCTTGTGGCACTCTCCCAAGTGAAAAGTCTTCTTGATGTTGAACGTGGGAACTCTGATTTATTTGTAAATAAGGATGCCCCTTGTTTCTCGGTGCTAGAGTGCTTTTATTCACTTGAGTAGGGGCTCTAGGTGCCTAAACAGTAGGGGTCAGGGTAGTGACTCTCCCAAAAATTTGCCACTTCTTCAGCATTTATATACTTATTGGCTTGGTCTAATAATTCAATCATCTTAGGCAAAACTAAATTTAAACTCAACTTTTGAAGCCCATGTATAAAGTCAATATGAGTGATTGGCTGATCCTTTTCCAGTACATCTTTGGTGGCTTGGGTGAACTGAGCCATGTATTGTATGAGTGATTGGTTGTCTTCTTGCTCAAGCAGTAGCATGTGTTGAGAAGATTTACAAGGTCACCTAGTTGCTACAAAATGCATAAAAACTTGGCAAGTTGATGGAATTCATTGACTCTAATGGGGCAACAAATTAAACTGCCTCTTAAGCAGTCTATATAAGTGTTGTTGCTAACAATTTATAAGCGACCATATCACTTGTGTTATATAATGAGACTGCAATCTCATGAGGATTGATGTGATCCCTCAGGTTTAAGGTGCCTCAATAATTCTCTAAACTTGGGGTTTAAAAGCCCCGAGGAGCTGTGGTTCGACCTATTAGAGGCTTGCACCCACTGCAGAGATGTGATATCAGGGTTATTTTACTATGTAATGAATTACAACATTTACAATATTGGGATGAATGGAGACTTTTTTGTATAGAATTTCCTCCAATGATAATAGAAAAAGTGGGAGAAGAAAGAAATAAATGAAGGTTGGGTCTTGAGATTTGGTTGTCAGATTGCTTGAAGAAGACGCTTAAGGGATGAAGCTTCAATTTACACTTGGGCAGAGTTTCGACAAGAGTGCCAGGAGCTCAATTTTCCAATTGTAATGGAAGGTTGGTATATATAGTCTAAACAGTTACAAGTGTTGACGTGACACAAAATAATAGGTTGGTTGTGGACACATGTTGATGATGTGTTAGTGGGTATGATAGAGACTACTAGGTTGTAAGTAATTGATTTAGCATTGCCAAAAGTGAGCATGTAAAGTAGGCATGATGGCCCCTAGTTGGCAGGTGGCTAGATCGAAAGACTTGGGACTGCAAAGTGGAATTACTCGTCTCGAGGTGCCAAAGTAATGTTCTTACCCAAGAAAGGTGGCAATAACTTAATATTTGAACGACCCTTATAACTTTGCAAAAATTAAAGTTAGTGTAAGGTTTGAGTTTTTGATTTTTCTCATATTAGAAGGGGAGGAACCCAATAAGGATATGGGAAGAAACCATTAGAAAGGATCTTCTCTATTTGAAATTTAGGGAGAGTGTGAAAACCGAAGAGAGCAGACAAAGAGAGCGAGAAGCAGTGAAAATGAGCTAGTATTGTTCAAAATTGTTAATGCTCTCTTGATGCATATCTTTATCCCCTTCTATATATAGATACGTGGCATGGTTATACTCTAATATCCCCCCATAAGATGACGATGAGGTCTTGAATTGTCAGCTTATCATGTAGAAGGTTGAATTGCGAGATGGAGAGAGGTTTGGTGCGGATGTCCATTGTTCGTTTGATGGCGTGTACTGAATGGCTATGTCGCTTCTTTTAACGCTATGGAGGATGAAGTAGCAGTCCACTTCAACATGTTTTGTGTGAGCATGAAATAATGGGTTGTTTGCGAGGGAGATTGAGGAGACATTATCTCAGTAGATATTAGTAGCTTGTGATTGTGGATGATGAAACTCTTGTAGAAGTCGGCGTAACCATATGAATTATGTAAACTATGGATGCGAGTATTCTATATTCGGTCTCCGTAGAAGATCGTGCTACTGTGTATTGTTACTTGGCGCTCCAACTAATGAGGGTGTTTCCTAGAAACATGCAGAATCCCATCATAGACTTCTGTTATGTGGACTCTCTGGCTCTATCTGAGTTGGAGTATGTGTAAAGCTCTAGATTTGTAGGGGTTATGGGTAGGCCGAACTGGATGGTGATCTGGATGTATCCTAGGATGCATTTTAATTGAGAGATGCGCTGCGGTGACCGATGCATATGTTGGTAAATGCGTTTGATGATGATGTTGATGTCCGAAAGAGTGATGGTAAGGAATTGGAGGTAAGTGGTGAGCTGTCGAAAAAGCTGCGGGTTGGGAAATGGATTTGAGACTTTGGTGGAGCTGTTGACAGGGATTATTACTAATGTAGTGAATGAGTGGCGTATGTTGCCTGAGATAGATGGAGGATGCGCTGTGATCTGAATGGATATGCCAAGGAATTGGGAGGGAAATTCATGAGTTTGTAGCTTGAAGCGATCTTCCATTGTACTGATGCTGTGCTAAAGATATTTGGGATTTGTGCCGGTGAGGAGGAGGTCGTCGACGTAGATAAGTAGATAAGCACCGACGTTTGACATATCATAGATGAGGAGTGATGGATTTGCTTTGTATTGAGTGAAGCCCTTTGATGTCAGGAATTCAATGAGGATAGAGAACCATTGATGATGTGGTTTATTTAATCCATAGAGGGCCTTCTTTAGCAACATATGTCATCAAGTTTAGTAGGATCGATGAAGCCTGGGGTTGCATGATGTTTGTGAAGAAATGCATTAGATATGCCCAAGTTGTAATAAGGACCATTTGTGATGAATGGCAATGGTGAAGAGTACACGAATGGTGGATATTTTTTGGGACTGGACTGAAGGTTTCAGTGTAATCTATCCCATAAGTTTGATTGAAACCTTGAGCCACAAGGCGGACCTTGTGACAAGCGATAGATTTGTCAGCGTTGTATTTAGTTTGGAATGTCCATTTGCTACTAAGGGCTGGTTGAACTGGATTTGGTGGAACCAAGTTCCAAGTAGCTTGATTTTTATGGGCCATGATTTCATTGGCCATGACTTCTCTCCAATGATTTGGTTTAGCAACTTGAAGATCGGTGATGGGATCAGGCTGTATGAGTGATTGAGTTGTGGAGGCTGATTGGGAGTTGAAGAATTGCAATAGGATGTGTCGAGGCTTGAGCCTGTTTTGAACTGGGTGAGCTGGGATGTGCCGGATGAGGGGGGGTTTGTGATAGTAGGATGTATCGGCATGAGACTGGTGTAGGTGAGTGTGGTGACTGTGAGGTTTCGGTGGACTATTTGATTAAGTAGGGAGATTATTGTGTTGAGGGCTAGATGAGGTTGTAGGTTTAGTGGTATTTGGAGATGTAGCTAAGGGTGGTAGGCGAGTAGAGGGAGGGACAAGTAGCTTAGAAGTGCGGAGTTCGATGGGTGATGGGCATAGGGGATTGATAAGAGGGGACTTGAGGATGGAAGTGGTATTCTAGGAAGTGTTCGCGTCAGGAAATACTGACTTTATGTGTGAGAGTGTTGTAACATTGGTAGCCTTTGTGGTTGCGTGAGCAGTCGATGAATATACAGGGGATGGCTTTGTGGGTGAGTTTGGAGGATTTTGTAGGTGGGAGGAGTGGATAGCAAGTGCAGCCGAAGAGATGTAGGAGGTTCTAGGTAGGTTTTGGATTGTGGAGAAGTTTGTAAGGCATTTTGTTTTTGGTGGTTGTGGACAGGACAATTGATGAGAGGTAGGCAGAGGTTGAGAGGGCGTCGAACTAGAAGGTAGGTGAGAGGTTGGCATTGTTGACTAGAGTTTGGGTGGTTTCTATCAGTGTCAATGTTTTCTTTCGATAATGTCATTTTGTTGTGGTGTATAGGGGCAAGAAATTGGATGATGAATGTCAGTTTACTATAGGAAAGTGGTGAGGGTAGTGTTACAATATTCACGACCACCTTCAGTAGAAAGAATCTTGATTCGACGTTTGAGCTGCCGTTCAATGAATTGCGATTGTTGAATGAATAAAATTATCGTTTCATTGGGAAGACCTAAAAAAAGCGACAGAAATCATCGATAAAAGACAAATAATATTGATAGTCTTCATTGGATACATTGGAGGCCAGGCCTCATACATCAAAATGAATTAATTTTAATAATTGATAACAATGATTTTTAGAAGTAGAGATAGACAGTCGATGATGTTTATTCATAATACATTGATGACTATATTTGTAGTTTCTATTGTAGGAAATATGGGATGCTATTGAGCTAGAAATTGTTGAATTGGGGATGTTGGATGCCCCAACCACTGATGCCAGAGGATTGAATCGAGTGAGGCAGTCAATAAAGTTAGTAAGAGCTGCTGGTGGGAGGGTGGTGGCTTGGGTGGGATGAAGTAGAGACTGTTATGACTGCGGCCTTGAAGGAGGATTGTGTTTGAGCAGAGGTCCTTGTTACAAAAGTCGATAGGATCAAAGCAAATTGAACATACATTGTCCATAGCAAGTTTATGGACAAAAGAAAGATTAAGTTGAGATTGTGGTACATGTAAGATTTGAGACATAGTGAGCTTACGAGATGGAGTGGCTTAGAGGCCATTACCGATGTTGGAGATGTGCAAGGATTGATTGCTACCAATGGTGACTTTGTCTTGACCACTGTATGAATCTGAGATTGAGAGGCTGCTAAGATCCTTCGTTATGTGAGCGGATGTGCCAGAGTCGAGAAACCAGTTGTTGTCTATGTAGCCACTGCGACAAGTGCGGTGTGGGATGTGGAGATTGTCTTGTTAGCGATAAATTAAGTCGATGCCACCTGTCGAGTGTTGTGTTACCTCTTTTGCCACAGATTTGATGTTCCATGGTTGCAAGACGAGGGTGATGTTCACAGTTGCTTACTGTTCTGGAGCTTGTGCCGAACTGACTTCTCCCCTTATACGACCGACCACGTTCTCAGCCTTGTGCATGCAGCAATAGTGAGTGTTGTTGAAGTTGGTGACTTGATTCATGTTGGAGATTTATTTCTTCGCTATAGAGCAAAAAGTACAAGTTGTCGAAGTTTAGAGGTTAAAGATTTGTACGAATCGCTGTTTTGAAAGCTTGGTATTGAGTTGGGAGACCATTTAAAGTGTAAAGAATTATGTCTTCTAGATCGGCGGTGGAACCGGTGGTTGAAATTTTATCCACTGTCTCTTTGATTTCGGAGAGACATGCTAACATCTACTTGTCTTTCATGGTGATGTTGTGTAGAGGGTTCTTTAGCTGAATCACTTTAGAACGGTTTGTTGGTTGGAGTCTTCCTTCAAGAACTTGCCATGCTTCTTGGCAGGTTTCAGCATGGATTATGTAGGGAATGATTGAGGGGGAGATGGCAGAGTAGAGTGCAAAAATGAGGTTTTGACCGGTGGAGCTCCATGCTGTAGAAAGAGGGTTGTGAATGGGGTTCCCATCGTTGTTATGGATGTGTGTTTGAGGTTTTACCGAGGAGCCATCTAAATGACTATTAGATAATTTTCCTTAAATATATGGAGGAACTGCACATGCCATATTGGATAGTTATCTGCGGTGAGGGGGTTATTGACTGGATTTTTGATATTGTTTATCAAGAATGTAAGGCTGGAGGTGAGGGTGGGAGGCATTGTTGTTTATTGATGTTCTGGAGGTGAGGGTGGGAGGCATTGTTGTTTATTGATGTTCTTATCACCGGACTGGAGTTTGATGAGACCATTGCAATTTTTGTAGTTTGGGGTTGGATAAGGGTTGACGGGTGGGGATTGCAAGAAACAGACTAGAGAGAAAATTGAGGCAAGAAAGATTGAAGATGCTTCAATTTGTCGAGGGATTAGTAGGAAGGTGCAACAGTGAAGACTGACGTTGATGTAGAAGTCACGTAGGAGAAGATGGGTGCTGTCTTGTTGCAAGAAGGCTCTGATGCCATGTAAAAATTGAAGAGAGCAGAGAGTGAGAGGTGCCAAAAATGAGCTAGTATTGCTCAAAATGCTTAATGTATTTTGATACATAGCTTTATATCCTTATGTATATATATGTATGTGTATATATATATATATATATATATATATATATATATATATTTGTGGCTGGTGAGATTTGAACTTATGATATGGGATAACAAATTCTGAGCCTTAACCACTGGGCTACAACACCATTCATATATATATACACATGACATAGTTATACTCTAATAGAAGGGATTTTATTTGATCGAGCACAATGAATACAAAGGATTCATGTAGCTGACCCCACGTAGTGGGACTAAGGTTTGGTATTGTAGTGCAATTGAAATAAATTCTTTTTTGTATTGCAAAATACTTGTTAAAGTGGTGTGCTTTTAAAAAATCCCACTCAAAATGAAAAGAATACTTTTTAGGCAATTATACAACCAATTATGTTATATGGGGTTGAATGTTGGCAACAAAGAAGAAGCATTGATAAAGTTAAGTGGTATATAGATGAGGATGCTTAGGTGTATGAGTGGGTATAGGATAAAATGAGAAATGAGTCTTCCCATAGAATGTTGGAGTGGCTCTTTTAGTGGATAAGATTAGAGAATGCTGCCTTGGACCATTCAAGCATATTAAGCGTGTATTGTTCAATACCCTCGATAGAAAATTTGAGTTTATGAATTTTTCTCTTATTGAATGACTAAGAGGAAGACCAAAAGAAGACATGTGGGAAGAAGCGATTAGAAAGGATCTTCTCTATTTAGAACTTAGGGTGAGGCTTCTATTTGTTCATGCACAATGGAAACAAAGGATTACTGTAGCCACCCCACTAGTGAGATTTTAAGGCTTGTTGTTGTTGTTGTTGTTGTTGTTATTGTATTGCAAAATACTTTTGAAATTGTTTCATGCTTTGATATAATTAGATTTATTAAGTGCTGGAAATTTATTACAGCAACTCATTTAAAGTTCATAGTGAAATTTTTCTATGGGAGATGACATATGTTGTACAGCTCTATTAGCAAAACGAGTATTTTATGGTTTGTGATTTTATTATTTTAATCGAACCACGTTATGATTAGTACATTTTTCATACTAATTATGAGCATTCACATCAAACTCATTTAAGAAGAGGCGAGTTATAGGGCATAATAGTTGAAGAATATGCTATCAAGTAGACTAAGGGGTTCATAATTTTGTTATACAGCCTAATGGCGATACGGAGGGAATGCAACTAGCAAGATCTGAGCTGGTTGGAATACATGATGTAATTTAAGTTATTTATGAGGTATCGGTCAGTTACCGCTAATGCTTTAAAGTAAAGTATTATAGAGTATTGACAAGGCCACATTATATAGGGTAGACTGTTGTCCTCCAAAGCAACATATTTTAACGTATTTTGTTGAAGAGATGAGGATGCCTAGGATAATCTGTTGAGAAATGAGTCCATTTGTAGTAAAGGTTGGTGCAGCTATTGTTAAGGATAAGCTCAAATAAAACTATTTCAGATTATTTTAGCATATTAAACCATTGGTTCTCTTAGTAGGTCTAAGGCTTGCTGTTGTACAATAATACATCCTAATATTCTCATACCTACGAAGTGTTTAAAAAGCATATATTTTGTCTTATAAAAGCTTATAATTAAATTTACAATTTTTATTTAAAAAGAATCATAAAGTAGTTTACTTATTATATATCCTAAAATTATTCAAAAAACTTGCTTATCTTTTTGCACTTTAATGATAAAATTTTCTTAAAATTTACATCGCATAATGTATATTTTCTTACTAAGCAAAAATTTTTAATTTCATGTGAATACTTTTTTTTTTTTTTTCTATTTTACTTGCTAAGTGCTGCAATATTGGTATATAGCTTTTAAATAGCACAGTAAAAGGCTTGATATTTTGTTTTTTTTGGTTTCGCGGGTAAGAAAATTTATTCATGTAATATAAAAACATTGGCCAACGAGTTCAAGCAAATACAAAATAAAAATAGCTCAATTTCTTCTGGCGCAGAACGAATGTTATGTTCAGGATTTTTTCTATCTTCCGGAGAAGCAGCGTTGCAGTGTTAACTCAAAATTTTGATGTTTTTGTTTCCAACATGAAATAAGAGAGAGAGAGAGAGAGGGGGGGGGAGGGGGGATGGGTGGAGGGAGGGAGCATTTTGTAGGGTTGTGGGTCATCACGGGTAACGCTTCCCTTCAACACATTCCATTATGTTTGCTTTTTAACTTACAATTTGCTCTACATTATGTTTTTTTTTACCGTAATGGAATTTTCAAAATAAAGAAATATGAACTGAAACATATTATAGATATTTTAAAATTTAACACTCGACCGATCCCATATGCTGATTCGTTCTCAAGCATCTGGCGAGATGTTACTTTTGTTGTGGAATAGGGGAGTTTTGACACATTTGTCATGAAATTTCTTTTGCATATAATTTTCCAACAAAAGCTAATACTCTAGAGTACATTTGAAGGAGTAACCCTGAATTAACAATTAAAGAACTCTCATAATTACATGCCATCATGCTGTTATATTTTCAGCAAGAAATATAAGTGTTTGATGATCTTGGCAGATATATTGTATGATTCATGGTCCCCAGCAATGACTGTAAGTTCTGTCTGCATTAGCATTCTATCCATGCTATCAAGCTCCACCGTTAAGGTAATCCCAACCTTTGCACTACTCTTTGAGAGGATAAAACACGCTTTATTTACAATTTGTAGCCCTTGTATTGGCTTTAAGATACGTTCAGCTGCTTTTTTGCCCCTCTATCTCAAAGCAAATTTATTGGGGGCTGTAAAAGATATTCAGATACTTATTTTTTGGGATAGTTGCTCTCATAATACCCAGATTTTGGGTGTCTACATTTCAAGGCACCCAAAATTTGATATCTTAAAACTAGAACCCAGAAGCTTTACATATTTTGTATATAGAATCTCATTGGCTGAAAAATTTCCAAATGATATAGACTAGCACCTGTACTTCGTAATAATTACAAAGTTTCCATGGATATATGGTGCTAGTTTGCTTATATGAAAGTTTTTACTGCTGGATGTGTATGAGCTTAGGTTAAAAGGTTAATAAACGAGTTCATTTTTGTCAATATTAAAAAATTGATGTAAAATATATATAGTCGTAGTTTTATTGGTCAACAAGTATTTTTCGTTTTCAGCAACGCCCGGAGGACAATGACCGCTATGTGAAGAACTGCAAGAATGGCAGATCTCCAAAAGAGACGAGATGGTGGTTTCATGATGATACTGTGTAAGTGGAAACCATATTGGCTCCTTCCTGTCCACACCTCTTTTCAACTAGTGTAGAGGTTGTGGTGTAAAACTCCCGATTTATACTATACCTGCAGATTTGAACTGATATTTTAATAAAATCACACTTTGTGTGCTATTATTGCATATTTATATCCCGATCTCTTTTATAGTAACTAACAGTTGTTTACATGTGCGCGCCGACACTCCCACATACACACACACACACACACAACATTTATAGAAATGATTACGATTCATACCATCCATTTGTTATTAAATGAAAGCAAAAGTAATGCCCAGGTGATGAAGGCTGTATGAAAGTAAAGTTGTACTGTATATTGAAATAAAGCTCGTAGAAAGAAATGGTCTCCGAAGTTGCATGGGGGAGCGATAGAATGAGGTATGGTGAGACTAGAATACATGTAAAGATATGAATTAGTTAGCCTCTAGTTATGATTCAAGAAGGCTTTAACCAAGTGATTAATGAGCTTGTATTCAATAATTTTTTCTTGGCTTGAGATACTAAAGTGAAGGTTGTTGATTCAAGTTCTCGAATGGGTTTGGTATGGGAGCACAAGATAGGTGCTATTTTGATTGGATGCTGAAAAAGCTATAGTATATTTAGCATTAATGTGGAAGCCTGATATTGTCTCATTGTAGCTTATGAAACAAACTTGGTGCGTGAATGATGATAGAAATGATTGGCATCTGAGAGGGGATTGTTAGTGATTACAAGAAATGCATGCAACAAAAGAGGGTGTTCATTTCACTATCACATCCAAATGTATGGAAAAAGAGATGCTGGAAGCAAGTGTAAATACTTTCAACTATACTGTCATCTCCTCAATCTACGTAGTAAATGTTGGGATTTGCTTGGGCATTGAATGCGAGCTCATGGTTCAATTCATGGCACCATCATAATAAAGTTTCTTTCAACCTCAAAATTACATTGCTTGACCTTTAAATCCTACTGCAAAACTCATAACCTCTCAACATGATGGAACTATTTTCAACTTCATTGGTACGAACAAAATCTCCAACAATGACAGTCTACTTGTGCTCAAATACTGAAATAATGGAGGATGAAAGCACACATGTAAGGTAATGTTGTTGGGGATGATGAGCATAACTGGAAAATTGTGAGGAAGGAATGAAGAGAAGATACAGGAAGAAGATGCTACATGTTGCTAGACTACGGCTTGCCACCTTGGCTTTGATCCCCTTGGCATCTCAAGGCTTGTCATCTTGAGCAAGACACTCCTACAATCCAGCACTCTCAAATGAGCTTAATGATTCTTTCTCATTCAATTTCTTCTTAAAATGATACATGGGAGGTTCCTTACTAAAATATTGGACAACAAAATTATAAAATTATCTCCAAGATCAAAGTGTAACCAAAATACTCTTAACACTTGATAAATTGAATCTAATATAACTCAACATAAGATGTCTTAAATATAAAATGACTCAACTAAGATACAACTTATGCATTAGCATGAAACAAACATGAAATATATATAATATATAAAAATGACATTGTATTCTCTTATATTGGTGTAGTTTATCCGCATCATTCTACAAGTTGCACTACACAAGTTCATGTGCATAGATTAATGTATCAAAATTTAATTTGAATTTTAATGTATATGATAATATTCATTTAAGCTTATATCATTTTCTGTTGATACAAAATGTTTTAGCCTAATGCTTGATTGTATGGGACAAATATTGATTATCATCAAAGATGATCATGACCAACTAAGATCAGAAGATCTTATCCAAAAAATAACCTAGGCAATAACTAGAAAATTCTAGAAATTATTTCATATATTCTTCATGAAATAAAGATGTAGAAAAGATACATCCACATTATATTTTCATTGTCTTAATAAAATCATTTCGAAAACCACTTTCTGAAAATCAATAATTCAAGTGATAAAACTTGCAAATTATTTTCCATGCAAATTATAAACATACAAATTATCTCTACATAAAGGATACTCTTAATAATCCAAGTAAAAGGTTAAATCATTAAGGGAGTTAAATCCATACCTTAGAGATTATAACAGTAGAACTAGATACGAAGAAGATATGTGTTATCAAGCATTGCAACTATGCTATCACAGTAGAACACAAGCGCTCCCATGATTGCAATAGATGCATGAGCTTTGAGAAATGAGAATCACATATTATAATTAGTGGTGATGGAGTGGTTATCATGGGGGTAAGTAAGATAATAATAAGCATAACCGACTTGGTGACCTCTTCATGTCATATAAATGAAGGTTGATTAAGTGACAATAGTTTGAGAAACTATTGAAAGAGTGATAAATAAATTTGACTAGCTTGGGCTAACATGTAAATTAAGAAGACTTGGATGTTAACTGAAGTGATTCGAGAAGTACGGCAATTGGTTGATATCGATTAAGTATCTTTAGAATCTCATAACATGTGTGTAACACCCAATTGTTGGGTATGAGCCCAACATTGTTTGGTGCAATGAATTTTGTGTGTGGTTTGTTTGAACGTCAAATTCTCAACATGTTGTCAAATGAATGTATGCAAGTATAATGAAAATGTCGATTCCCATTAAACAATACTTGAATGAATTAAACAACCCTATTTCTTAAGAAAGTTAGTTGAACAAATGATCATACTTCGTTGATTGATGACCTAATACCTTGATCAAAGGCACCCTTGTAATTAAAGATACAATAATATGGGATGAATAAGTAGATATATGGGACCAATACTTCTACATATTTATTATGTTCACATGGTTTTGTAATTGAGATATTAACATCTTTCAACCCATTCCAAACAATTCAAGATATTTGCACAACATATCATGTGCAAAAATTTGGCAGCACATAAAGGCCCTCTTCTAAGATTCTAATGTTGTCTTATAAAGTTCACATGTACATTGTTTGCTAATACATTATTTAAAGATAAACTAAAAGATTTGTTCTATTCTCCATTTAGTTCAAAAAGAATGCAATACTTAAAAAATACAAGTTCATCATGAGGTTGTGGCATGAATCCAAAATTCTAAAATTATTTTTTGTAATTGCCAATTATTATTTATAAAATGAGCAGCAAAGCAAATAAAATCATGTGTTGATAGATATCCGTAATTCGGATGCCAAACTAACTCCGCTACATGCTTTGTTTAACTTAGCTTGTATTTTACCCTTTTCTCTATTATACATCTTCATACAATCATTCCTTATTGTTTATTTAGAAATAGGGTACATGTCTTTACATAGAAAAATCAGTATTGCTCTAAGTCGCACCCACTCAACATATTCAAAGGTAAATGATACATTACAATGCAAGAAATAAATTAGAAGACAAATCTTCGATTTTTCCAAAGTATGCAAGTGATGTGCCAGAGCACATTAAGTTTTTTCCAAAAATTTGGCAGCATATACTTTACAAGTAATAAATTTGAGTAGATTTATCTTACTTAGATATGGGCATCTTTATAGGTTTAGATTTATTGTGAGGGGCTTCTTAACACTTCAAAATTAGATGCTCCTAGACATTCTATTCCAAGCAAAAGGTAAATATATCAATAAGGACTTGAAAATCCTTTAATGTGTTAAAGTATGTCATAAAATAAAAATTATTAATAGATATGCAAATGTAGCTCTATTATCATAAATAAATATGTGAAATTCACTGATCGTTGGTTGTGTGTTTATGTGTGAATATTTCTTTTACTATTATTTTATACTCTCAATTATGGTTAGCATTTATGAGTGCTAAGACTAGATTTTATTTAAGTGGACATTTCCCTCAAGCCATTATATGCATCCTATTAATAAGTTTTTTTGTCTTTTGGGGACTTACATAAATAAACATAGGACTAATGAAAATTGAATTCCAACTTAAGTTTTGTAAATATAGCTCAATAATAATAAGTATTGTTGACGTTTATAGCCTAGATGGCACTACTAAGGGTGTGGGAGTGGACTAAGAAAAATAAAAATAAGAAACAATCACAAAAAAATAAAATAAAAATACAAGTATGCAAACACAAAAATTATAGTCTTCAGGAATATTTGTACATGTGTCTACTTTTTAAATATTCGACTTTTCTGGAAATCCACTCAATCCAAACGACTCACTCTTTTGCTAAACCAACAGATCAAGAAGCCTTCTCTTTTTTGCAAGACTAGGCCGCGAACACGTGGAAATGCTTCAAAATTCTTTTTGCACAACCCTGTTAGAGGAGGGTTAAAACGGAATTTTGAAATGCTTAAAAAAAAATCACAAGGAAGTTTTGTAAGGGATTTTCTGAATTCCCTCTTATATTTTGAGAAATAAGAGAGTGGTTAGCATTTTACTTTTTTGAATCACCATATTAAATAAGAGCCTCTTTGAAAAATTAACAAGATTTTAGAGCTTGAGGTGAGTATGGATGTAAAAACCAATCTCTATTTACAGAGGAGGCGAAGTATATTCAACTTTAGCAATAGCTAAAATTTGGAAACCAGTGACACGACTGGACATGCGCTCTTAATTTGTTGTTGGCAGGCTCCTAAATTAGCAATTCCTAGGCATGGGATGAGGTGAGGCTGGGTATAGCCCACGATCCATGGAATGGGTTTTGCCAAAATAGGTTAGCATTTAAGCGTTTAGAAATGTCTAGGAGTGTGGCAACGATCAATGACCCAAATGTTTTCAAACTAGGTCAGCCTGAGTGTGTGTCAATGATCTATTTGGGTGCAACTAGGCAGTATGTTTAGGTGGCAAAGCTCCAACCTACAGACAACCCACTTTAATCTTGGAGTGCCTAAGCGTGTGATTATAGTGTGCTTGGGTAAACTCGCTTGGGCTCACAAGTGTGTGCGTATGGGTGCATGAAAAATTATGTTTCCAATATTTAGTTTTTTTAAGGTTCATCCTATTGTCAAAATATAACTATATATATAAGCCTAAACCATCCTAAGTCTAAATACAAGATTCAAATACAAAAATATAGAAAATGCAATATAAAACTAATTAAATTAAGGATGTTGTTGCGTTATTTATTTGATGTCCTTACATCCTTCTAACTATTGCTTCTAAGATGTAGACCCATCCTTGTTGCTTATGATCCTTTCAACTACAAGGCATAACTATTAGATTCTATAATTAAAACACAATCTAGTTAAAACTTGAAATATACTAAGCATCAAAATCTTAGTTTCAAAAGTTATTTCCAAAGCTTTAATATCATAAAAAATAGGACATCCACTGAGCTAGATGGCTTGTGAATCCCAGAGTCAAGAATATTCCATTTCTTTGATAATGATAAAATAATACCATAACTTTTGGAATAAAAGAAATAAATCTAAATAATAATAGAAAACTAACTATCAAAATAAACTCCTAAAAATTAATATCCACTTGAAAATATACTACATAAAAGAAGCATAATAAAAGTTGGAATATATTTTCCTTCTTTTTTCATAATAAAAACGAAAATATATAGAATAGTTATGGTGGATCAATTATTCTTAGTTAATATTTATGCTAGTCAAATCTATCATTTCTAGCAATAGCTTTATAAAATTATTAGCTAATTGGTGCTCAATGCTAATGATTTTACTTTTACATTACCTCTAACTACATGATATATAATTATGTGGTTCATAACCATAGTGTTTGGTGAGTACTGAACAAGGTTCTTAGTGAGACTAGTAGCATTGTCACCCTTATAAGAATCTTTTGTAGCTTGATTCTATAGTGTAGTAGTTATTGCTTCAACTATATAAGCCTTGATCTACAAAGCTTATATCTATTATGTATTTTGCCTCAACACAAGTTTTTTTATATATTCTTAACTTGACCAATAAACCCCTTGAGTCAACTATGAAGATTCAAAATTTAAAGGCTTGTATGCGACATAATTCAGCGAAGCTACTAATCTCAATTATGTTGGTTGTAGGAGACAAATTACAAGACAAAGAGGGGGTGAATTGGGTATTGAAAATAATATTTGGAAAATAAAATGTTAATTTTTATTGAAATATTTGAAAATTAAAAAGTATACAAATTTTTAAAAAAAGAATAGAGTCACAGTACATAATAATAAAATATAATAAAATATTTAAAAGATAAGTGAACAAAGAAAACTTATAGTGATTCAGATCATTCTAATCCTTAATCCAATTTTCAAAAGTCCTTCTGTTCCGACAATCCTCTCCTCTGAGTACCCATCCCAATTAGAGAAGTCTTCACTCATTTTGCAAAAACTTGGTCGTGGAGCAACAGAAGGTTCTCTCCTTCCTGAGTTTAAGACTCATAGAGTCAATAAATTAATAGCCCCACTTAGAAGTACTCATATATTATGTGGTGTCCACAAGGCATGCTAAGCATTGACCTATTCACAACTCACATTTGATGAGCATAAGCCATGATCCACCATTAGTGGGTCAAAAGAAAAGTCTAGCTATTAAAGAGAAAGTTTCAAAACTCTTTCAAGTAGGCTTCTTTCTTGCTTGGCTATTGAATATTATTATAATAAAAAATAAAGGAAAGTGGTGAACGTGCATGAATTTTAGAAAAGTGTAGGGGGTAAGTTTTAAATACTCGTACCCTTTAGCCAATAACGATGAACTACTAAAAATGATAGTTAGGTCTAAAATCTTTATCTTTTATTGGTGCTTATTCATGGTACCACCACATCAAGACATACCCATTAATAAGAAAAATTAGCCATTCATTCTATCATAAGACATGTGTTGTTTATGAGTGTTGGGTTTCAAACTAAAGAACACCAAGGTGATCTACCAAATTTTCTTGAACAATATACCATTGCACAAGAAAGACCAAATTTAATTTTTCTATGAGGATGATTCTCTCTTTGAATGTTGCTCGAACAAAAAATGCATTGTTAACTAAGAGGTGACTTTTAGACTTTATGACACATATTAAAGAATTAAATCTTGAGAAATGTATATTTGAATAAATCTCTAGTAAGTTCCTCGGGGGTATTATTAGCTAAAGAGGATAAAGACCACAATCTCTATAATGTTTAAACCATACTTAATGCTCAACCACCTGTAACATAAAATAAATGAGACAACTAGACTATCCATTAGCAAGAATCAGACAATTTATCAAAAAATTGAGAGAGAAATATAAGTCGATCTTCTAGGAAATTAAGAAGACTGATGTCTTAATTTTCATCAAACAATGCCACAAAGACTTTGATTGACTTAATGAGTGTTTGGCTAATTAATAAACTCTCATGGCTCATCAACTTAGAGAAACCCTATATCTATTAAGGGATTGAACACTAAAGTTGTGAGCTCAATATTTCCAAACAAGATAATAAATTACAACTATGCCATAAAGGCTCATGTTTTAGTTAGTGTTGTTGCCTATTTTACTCACAAACATCATAAAAAACCTAAGACAATACACTTGACTGAATTGAGAACCATTTCCTCTGGCTCACCTCTGTAAGAAAATAATATAGGATTGGGGATTATCTTGGTTAGTATTAAGAATATAACAATACAATGATCACTTATGTTTGTATTTGCCACAACCAACAATCAAGCTAAGCATGAATTCATATAAAATAAACTCATGCTCTCCACTAGATTAAGTATAACCAATTCAAGGGTCTTTACCAACTTATAATTAGTCATCCACCATATATTTTGTGCCTATGACACTTGGAGTATGACTTAAAACTCTTACTTTCGAATGATTTGGCATGAGATCACTTTATTCATTGAGTTTCAATGAAGAACATCTTTCAAGATAGTAATAACATTATAAACCTATTGGCCAAGTACAAGAACCATTGTGTCACTTCTGCTTAGTAAATCTTATAGCCATCATGCTTAGCCGAGAGGTTATCACATTATATGCATTACTAAATTAGGAACTATGCTATAACTCCTTTTATGAATTTATAAGAGAAGATGCTCTTCCAATCTATAATGGTAATGCAGCTACACTCATTACCTAACCTAATTGATGTTTCATATATTTTGACAACCTATATAGCTTGTCATATCAAATGACTAGTCTCAGATGTTTTACATAGAAAGAAGTCAAGTGTATCCTTAATAACAAATACTCTAGTGACTCTGGAAATCATAAAGTTGGGACAAAGTTAAGCTCAAAAGTAATATGACAGGGAAACTTTTTTGCCCACCTTTAAAATAGATCAAAATAGATTATTTAATGTTGCATTGGTTGCTATAAATACATAAACATGACCTGACAACTGGTCCACCTAATCTAACCTATCTTAGTTTCTTAGTCCCTTAAGTTATTGGAATGCACTTTATTATTCATATGCCTTAGGCCAATAACGATTCATGCTGGCCTAGGTTCTATAATGACCCCAATATCGGGTAGGAGATTAACCCAACATCAGTGCGTCACCACAGCATCAAATACTGAATTAGAGGGAAGCTAACCCAATTACTGGATGCCATGTTTAGCCAAGGATTATGAAGAGGGTCTTAAGTTAAGATGAGAAAATATGAGAAGAAAATAGATATGATCAATGTAGTTACAATCACATGTATGAAAGTAATGTATGAGGTATGTGCAAAAGAGCAAGTAATCATACAACAAAAGAAGTAATTATAATCACTTATAAATGAAAATGCAATTGTAATTATAAGTGAAAGAAATGAGATATGTGAATGAAGGTACTTACAAATAACATGAAGTAATTAGAAGTTGCAATGACAATCAACAATAAGGATGCAGCACATATATAAAAGTAGCATTTGCAAGTAGGAATAATAATAAACATTCACAAATAGCATTGTAAGTTTAAAAATTATGAAATGCATGAATAATTATACTACATGTTGGGATAGATGCAATTAATCACATATAATAACTAGATTTATGAACATAAAGTAATTATGCAATTCATTCAATCATCCATTTATTTATCCATTTATTCAAACCAAGCAATTTAAGTAAGAGGTTTATTTCCAACACAAAATAAGTAAAGGCAAATAATTAATTTAAGTTATTATATGCCAATAAGTAAGGAATAAATAAAAAAAAACTCTCTCTCACTTAATATAAAAGTAAGCAATAATATTTTTAGGCAGATAAAATTATAAGCTTAAGCACTTAGTGCAGCTCCACTTGCATCCAAATGCACCTGATCTATCATACTTTGGAATTTAAATATGATAGGGAAAAGATAACAAGAAGAAAAGTATAGTTAGACTAAATAGTCTAAGCACTTTTTAAGATTGGTTAAACATTTTAATAAGTTCTAATTAGATATCAAGTGCTAGTTTACAATATGAAAGTAAGCAATGGAGCAATTAAAAGCATTTAAATAGGGGAAGGAAAGTAAGGAAAAGTAAGAAATACTAATGAAAAGCAAAGTGAGTAAGAATAATCACAAGTTTAGATATTCTATCCTGCAAGAAAAGTAAGGGTAAAAGCATCCTAAATAGGCTAGAAAAGTACTAAAGTGCATATGAAGTAAATGAAATGAAGCATGTATATGTTCAATGAACTTATGCTAAGTAAAGAAAAGAAGACAGTGAGGCATTTAAATATAATTATAACAACATTCGCTATAGTATAAATGGGCTGTAAACAAGTAAAGTACAGTACTAAAAGCATAGAAGGTGCAAAGCATAGTAATTGAAGGAAGACCTTACACTATTAGTATAAGATTTACATAGTCTAGAACTATGAAAGGTAAATATAACTTGAAAGTTATAATGAGATCTCACAATCAATAAGATTGTGAAAGAACTCATATGTTATTAAATTGAAGTTATTTTATGAAAGTACTCATTTTGCGGTCAAATACAGAATGAAGCGAGGAGTTAAGCACGTCTGTCTAATAAGTAAAGAAAAGCGGGGTTCAAAACAAATAACACTCACATTCACCCTTTAAGAATATGAGTGTTATTACTCCCTATTAGACTGCCCTTGGCTTATCCAACAAAATAAGCCTCTATCATTTTAATGTGAAAGTTTTATTTATGCACAATATCTCATATGAATGTGTCAAATGAAATAGACTCAAAGCTAAGCAAGTATTCAAGGAAAATCAATAAGTGCAACTATATAATATCCAAAGTTATCTAATTTTTAATGATCTACTTAATGATTGGAGTTAATTGAACTCCTAATTAACTTAGAGATATTGATCTCAAGTTAATTAAAAGTAATATAAGTAGTTGGGATTTTGAAAAATAATAGTTACTTTCATTCTATGAGATGACAAAATAATTTATAAGTATAACAATACTAAATGAAACTAATCTTATCCTCATCCTAAACCACAAGATTGAAATAAGTTAACTAAATCAAGGTTTAGGAAACTAGTTAGGAAAGAGTATGGTTATGGAATTACCATATTGCAATAATTTGAAAGTTAAGGTTTTAATCACTAAATTTCTCTAGCTAGGTTGTAGTTAGAAAGATCTATCTAATCAAATAATAATCTAGCTAAATTAAGGTGATAGGAAAGGTCTAAAAGTATAAGAGAGAAAGAAATAGTAAGTTATAAGCTCTGTATTTTCTATAGATTGGAGGTTAACTGCAAACTATTACTTATCTATGACATAATTAGGATATATCTATGATTCCTAAAATCAAATAATAACAAATCTATAAGAAGGCTATAATTTATTTAGAATCTAAATTAAATTGCTAAAGCTAGTTCTAATAAAATCATAACCTAAAAATCTAACATATTTTAAAGTTAACTACACTAATTAGGTACATTAATAACTTATATGATCTATAGTAAATCAAGTTATAAAAATCAATTCTAAAGCATCTCTCCTAAGGTTATAGGTTGAATCAATCAATTTGCTAAATATATAAGTATTTAAATTAAGAGAACTAAGCTCAATACATGTAATTGAAATTGACATGGGAAGAAATAATGTGGCATGTTTGTTGTCCTAGGGTTTAAATACCTAAAACATGCAATTTAAGAAACTAGAAAAATATCACAATAACACTAAGGAGCCAAAAACCTAAAATCAACAATTGCTGTCAAATGGAAATAATATACATAAATATGAAATCCTTATTGTATAAGGAGAAGAATGATACTAAGTAGGTCAAAATTGGATAACATTAAAAACATTAGGGTTTATGGGACTCCTAATTAGGGTTTAAAAGTGATTATAACAATTAAGATTCAAATCTTAAATTTGATTTCATATTATTGTACTACACATTTTTGTGAGTGAAATAGACTATTTAATCATGAAATTTGGACACCAATTAATTAAGTTATGTCACATGCAAAAATAGAAATTAATTTGTAATTAATTAATTAATCTAAATTAATGATTAAATAAAATAATTATCCAAACAAAAATTAAATGTCATATTATTAATTTATATATTTTTGTGATCTAAATTATATATACTATTGCATTATTTAGATGTGAATATTTAAAATTATGATTAAATAAAATTTGCATAAATTAATCATTACTAAATAAATCCTAATCATTTAATTTATCACATCACAGAAATTAATACACGACATAGAAAATGAGGGTGCAGAAAACGGGGAATGGACAGCGCGTGATTTTCGGAGCTGACGGCTCACGGCGCGTGAGTATGTGTGTGCCGCCAGACATGCATCAACTCCAGCTGACGACGCGTGTTGACGAGGGGCCCGCAGAGGTAAATGTGCTGAAAACAGTCCACGGGGTCGAACCGGCCCGATTCAAAATGGAACTCCGGACCAAGAGCGATCGCGGGTTTGGACCACTTCGTCCCCAAATAACACCCGAAAGAGGCAGTTTAGGGTTAACCTATCTGCCCGACTTCGACCGCTCCTGGACACGGCCATCACACCGACGAGTCGCTGAAGCCGTTCATTCAAGATTAGTATCGAGGTTATGCAGTGTCAGTGAGGGCTATATAGTGATGCCTTATATTCTCTCGGTTGAACCCTAAATTTCCTTTTGAAGGTTTGATTAATATAAGCTCGATCGGTCTCGCTTTAGGTCGATCAAAGCTCGAACTTGCAATGAGTTAAGTGAAATAAACTTAGGATAAGGAAAATAAGGGAATAAGGGAAGGAAATGGTACCTTGAGTTAAGTTGAAATCAATGGAGGAAGAGGAGATTTACAGCAAAGTCCCACCTCTACAACATCAACTCTCCAACTCCCAGAATGGATCACAAGTGAAGCTAGAGCAAAATGAGGATAAGAGCTCGGCCAGGCCTTGCAGAGGTCGGATGTACGCCCACCTGCATTCACAGGTGCACTATCGACAGGGCATAACAGGGATGTATAGGGAAAGAAATATGGCCGTTCATTCGATCGGTCGATAGAACGGTCAAATCCGATACTTATGATTAGATCAATCACAAACCGTCTGATCAGATCTGAAAAAGGTGCGATGGTCATAATTTGCGCAGATCGCTGTCCCGTGCACTGGCCTCACGTATGGGATCCGCGCAGTCCAAAAAGCAGTCGTTGGAAATATTAAATAATATTAATTTAAAATATAATATTTATTTAATTAATTATACACAATTTAATACTGAAAATTAAATAGTTAAACAGACTCCAAAAAATCCAAAAATTCACTTTACCTAATTGAGGGGTGAGGAGCTCAAAAATGCAATCATATTTTTTGATTGGAGGTCAATTTAATTATCTTAATTTTTTTAGTATTTAAATATTATTAAAATATTTGGGAAAAATTTGACGACTTCCAAACACTTTCAAAATACCAATTTAACTAATTTGTGAGTGATGAGTCCAATGGTAGACTCTATTTTTAATTTTGAGATCTAAATAATTTAGGCATTCTCAAAATTATCAGAAAACTAGAAAATATTGAAAATTGCCAAACGGTCTCCGAATCGCACGAAAATTGAAATGAAAGTTCTTTATACTATTATAAGTCTAATGAAAAAAAAATTAAGTTGATTAGGCGACTAATTAATGGGTAATAACACTAAGATTGTTACAACTTCATAAAGTGGACTAAGGTGGTCATGTTAGTATAAACCATGGCTAAGGTAGTCATCACTTAGTTTAGGTACTATTATTTTGATTTGACTTCTCAATCGCTAACATTATAGATTACAAATCATAATATGCTTCTAAGAAACTTCAACACTTAGGTTTATATCAATCCATTATCCATCATTAAATGGCCAAGTTTAAGATATGAAGAACAATATAAATTAGCTCTTAAAAAAAAGTGTGCAGGGGAGGGAATTGGGCTAATGACTTATCTCAATTTTTATGGGCGCTTAAGTTGACTCTTGGGCATAAGAGAATCCATTTTTTATTTTATCGTGGTTTGAAAGTGGTGATCATAGGATAGTTAAATGAAAATGTAACCATAAATAAAAGTTATAGTAAAAAACTTAAATTAAGATTAAACTATTTTGGCTTTTATTGCCCAAATGGCAGGGGTAAATTAGTTTATTTTTAAATTTTTGAAAATTTAAAATTTACTTAAATAATTTAATATTTACTTTTAGCATAGAAATGAAATATTTAACACTCAAAATTGTAACATAAAAAGAATAAAAGATAACACAAACACAAAAATGAAAAGCAAAATCATATCCATACAAACAAAAGAAATTGATAGTGATTCGTAACCTCTTGTTTCTACATCCACTCTTCAAAAATTGCCTTCTTCAAAAAATCCACTCAGTCCAAATGAGACTCTCCTTTGCTCAACTAGTAGATAGGGAAGCCTTCTCTCATATCTAAGAAACTTGGTCATAGAGCTGTAGAGATTTCCTTGCTTCCATAGGCTTTACATTGATAGAGATGCATGGAAATCCCTCTTGCACAACCTCATAAGATTAGGGTTATAAAGAAACTTGAATTGCAAAAGCCAAAAAACTTACAAAAGTTTTGCAAGGAATTTCTAGAAATCATTCCAATAATTTGAGTTGTTGAGAATGAAAGGTTGAGAGAGAATGTAGCAATTAGTATTTTACCTTTTTGACTATTTTTCAATTATGAGGCACCTTGAGAAATTAAAAAGATTTGAGAGCTTGAGATGTAATTGGATGTTGAAACTAGTCCATATTTACTTTTGCCTTGAAAAACCTGGGTGTGAGCGTGGGTGTTATTTCATTCTTGATAACATCATCTTTTCTTCTATTTGTTACTACTAAGCTGTAGAGCTATCCTTGAAATTATCTTCAAATTTTGCTTATGGTACTTGATCTCTCCTAGTACTTCAAGAGTTGCTGCAAGGGTTTATCATTAAATCTTGGTGCTATTGAGTAGCTAAACATAAGTTAATTATGCAATATAACAAAATTTGATAAGAGAATAAGAAAAATAGTATTAAAAAATGTTTTTGAGGTTTGATATCATTAAAATTAGGACATCCACTAAGTTAGATGTGCTTTCGATTCTTAAAGTTCCATTTTTTATGATAATAAAATATATCATCTTTTTATAAGATAAACAATAATAATTATTATTATTTATGCAATAACATAAAACTAGCTATCATAAGAAACTCCCCCTAATACAATTCTCCTCTTAAAATATACTATATAGCAGAAATATAACAAAGTAATTTTCTCCCTTGAGCATAACAAATCTTTAGGTATATTATCCTATTTTTGTCATAATTAAAATAGAGAATATATCAACTAAGTAGATTAAGGTAGATCAATTATAGTCATTTACATCTCAATAGATGAAATCTCTCATGGGGTAATGTTTTTGCAAGATCTCAACTAGCTGATGATCAAGCTGATGAATTATACCTTTTCTCAGATATGTAAGGATACCAAAGTTGTATGTCTAGCATTAAGGTATTAGATGATATGCTTAATTATAGCCAAATGATTTTTCTTAAGGTCAGCTTAAAATTTGCCACATAAGCAGATATTGAACCTGATGTTAGGTCTACAAGCTACAAAGTACAATAGTGATGATCCTATCATATTATGATATAATTTATGATCTACTAGCTCGCTATTGGTGATGAATCTAAGGTGATGGATGAACTCATGGGCATGTCTATTGTTTTTAGACTATGAAACATAAAATATTTAAGTTATTCTCATGCATATATTTATTAGTAATTTGAATATCCTTTGTAGCTTGTTTAATTTGTAATTCTAAAATAAACTTATCTCTCCCATCAAACTCTTATTAAATTTCTTTCTCATAAGTTCACAAAACTTCTCACAATGGGTGCTATTAGAATAAAATACAAATGTCATTTATGTAAATTTTAACTAAAAGAAGATTAATTAGGGTTTCTTAAGGAATAGGATTACTAATTATCTAGTGAAATCATTATTCTTGAAGAATATGCTTAACCTATTAGATCACATCATATGTGCTTATTATAAGCCATTCAATACTTTTTTAGCATATATATTTAATTAGGGTGATCTAAATTTTTATATCTAAGAGATTGATAAACATAGACAACTTAATTGATGTATCTTGATAAACTACTTTCTTATCCATTTAGTACATTTTAAGTTGAATTAAAATGCAAATATAAGTAAGAGCATCATAGCCTTAAACCGTGCTACTTGTGCAAAATTTCTCAAGACATGCTCTCAATTTGTCCTTTTTCAATCACTAAATCATCATCATATAATTTAATCATAATAACTCACTTTATTCTAATTACAGTATAAAACTTTGGTCTTGTAACTAAACCCTTGTAACAACCTAGGTTGTTACTAACCTTAAACATAAGCTTAATCACACTCTAATTTTGATTATATTGCATTTACATAGTCATTAGGATCTAACCCTAAAAATTTAGGGTCAATCAAACTTTATTTGGTTAAATTGGTAATTTAATCAAATTAAGAACCCTAATTAATAGCCAAAATATTTTTGTGACAACCCCAAAATTGAGAATCACAAAACTCAACAATTATACGTCACCATAATATATTAGATTAGAAGGAAACTAATCTAAATCATTAGATATTGCGTTTGGCCAAGGATTTAGAAGAAGGTCTTAAGTTAAGATGGAAGGGATTTTTATGAAAAGTGTTATATGAAACACATATTAAAATATGATACATATAAGGACATGTGAGAATGTAATTTAAAAGCAATTGATGTGAGTACTTGCAATTCTAGAGATGAAAATTCTAAATATTTAACATGTGAAACATGAGTCTACAATTTTCTAATTTATTCTAAGTCATTAAATTCTTAAAAATTTCGACAAAGTTTCTGCTGTATTTGGCTAAAGAAAACACCTGCAATTTAGACATACAAGTCTTCCATTCCAATGGAAGATTAAATTGAAAGAAAAATAACCTAAAACTAATATGAAATCAATCAATTACATAGGATTGTTTAGTTTTAGTTCTTATATAAAGCTAGTCCATTACATAGGATTCGCTCATTTCCAATTCTAATATAAAGTCAACCCGTTACATGGGATTGCTTATTTCCAATTCTAAAGTAAAGTCAATCTGTTATATGGGATTGCTTATTTACAATTCTGATAGTTTGAAGTGAGAAAACACATATGTAATAATTATCTATCCTAGAGTATGGACAATTCAATTATCACTTAATATATACAATATGGATAAGGAGAGATTCTCAACTTAGGTATGTAACTATTTTCCAATTCTATATAAAATCTAGTATTTTACTAATTCTAATTGACATACAAAGTAAATGTCTAATTAATAATTTAGTAAATATTCAATTTCACACCATTCATCACATCTCAAGCAATTTAGTATAAACTAAGCTCCAACACAAGTATAGTGAAAGTAAAGTAAATGGCATAGTTATTACAAACTAATAGTAAACTTAAATGAAATTAAAAAATTAAAAGCTCACCTACAGAAAATTTATAAGCTATATATTTTATTATATTATAAGCAGAAGTAGCTAGCTTTTTGCACATGGTCCAGCTCCAGTAGCCTCCAAATGCACCTGATCTATCATATTTTGGCATTTAAATGTGATAGGGCAAAACCAAAAAATAGAAGATGTGGTTATACTAAATAGTCTAAGTATATTTTCAGATTGGGCTAAGCATTTTATTGTTCAATTAGATATTACTACTAATTACAATATAAGCATGGGTCCAAAAAGATAAACATACAAGTGTGGAAAAAGTAAGTAAGGGAAAAGGCAAAGTGAGTTAGAATACTCACAAAAATATACATCCTAGCCTGCAAATAAAATAAGGATAAAAGCATCCTAAATAGGCTCAAAAGAAACTAATGTGCATATGAAAGTAAATAAAGTAAAGCATGTATATGTTCAAACGAACTTATGCCAAGTAAGGAAGATAGACAGTGAAGTATTTAAATATAATTTTAATAACATTCACAGTAATATAAGTAAATTGTAAATAAGTAAAGTACAATACTAAAACATAGAAAATGCATAGCATGGAAATTGAAGGAAGACACTAGACTATTAGTCTAAGATTCACATAGTCTAGAACTATAGAAGGTAACATAGCTAAAAGCTATGATGAGTCTTATCAATCTATAAGATTGAAGAAGATCTCATATTTTAAATGATTAAAGTTATTTTAGGAAGTACTCATTCTATGAGAAAATACAGAATGAGGTGAGGAGTTAAACACATCTGTTTAACAAGTAAAGGAAAGTGGGATTAAAACAAGTAACACTCACATTCACCCTCTGAGAATGTGGGTCTTCTTATTACTCATAATTAGCCAGCCCTTGGCTGATCCAACAATATAAACTCCTATTATTTTTAATGTGAAAGTTTTATTCATGCATAATATCTTATATGAATGATTCAAATGAATAAGGCTTAAAGCTAAGCAAACAATCAAGGAAAATTCAATAATTACAACTAAGTGATATCCAAAGTTATCTAATTTTGGTGATCTACTTAATGATTGGAGCTAATTGAGCTCTCAATTGACTTTGAGATATTGATCTTAAGTCAATTAAAAATAATAGTAGTAATTGGGGTTTTGAAAATAATTGTTTTATTTTATTTATTATGATATGATAAAATAATCTATAAGTATAATTAATACAAATAGAAACTAGTTCTATCCTACTCCTAAACTATAAGATTCAATTATGATAATTAAATTAATGCTTAGGTGACTAGTAGGAAAGATTGAGATTAAGAAATTATCAAATTTAAGGAATTGGAAGTTAAAGTTTAATCTACTAAAGCTCACTAGCTAGGTTGTAGTTTGAAGATTCTATCAAATCAAGTACTAATCTAGTTAGGTTATAATAGAATGAAAGGTTTAAAGTAAATAAATGATGGGATTTAAGAACTATAGTTCTAAGTATTCTAATAGTTAATGCATAAGGAAAATCAGTAGGATTCCTAAACTACCTTAAGTGATTTAGGATTCCTATTACTAACTCTTAAAGGATTCAAGAGAAGTCTTTAAGATCTAGGATGAATAAACTAGGCTCTAATATATCCATTAAAGGCTAGTCCTAGTTGATTCAATAATCTATAATTATAAAGACATTAAGGCTAGCTACTCTTAGGGATTCTACCTTAGGGTTGAAAGGTGAATCAAGCAAAATTGTAATTGATTTACACAACTAGAAAATGAGAACTAAGCTCAATTAAAAGTAATCTAATTTGACATGGGGAATAATAAATGTGATATGTTAGCTATCCTAGGATTTTATAAAACTTAAAGCATGCTATCTAGGAAATTAGGATTCATCATGATAATACTAATTAAGAGTCAAAATCCTAAACTCACAATTTGTTGTCTAATGGAAATAATATACATATATTTGAAATCCTTATATCATTAGGAGAAAAATGACACTAAGTAGGTCAATTTTGGACAACACTTGAAATTTAGGGTTTTCGGGACTTCTAATTAGGGTTAAGAAGTGATTATAAAATTAGGGTTCAAATGTTAAATTTGATTTCATATTAATGTTCCTCATATTTTGTGAGTGAAATGAACTATTTGATCATTTAATTTGGACATTAAAGATCAAATTAGGTAACATGGAATGATGAAATTAATTTATAATTAATTAATTAATCTTAAAGATTGACTAATTAAAACATTTCCTAAAATAAAATTTAAAGGATGTATTAATGATCTACATGTTTTTGCAATCAAAATAATATATAATATCATATATATTTAATAAATATTTTTCAATTTATGAATGAAATAAAATTCATATTAATTAATTTTAAATTTTATTTAATACATTTTATTGGTTTTTATTATTTCATTTAATGATTTCGTTTAGCGTTGTTATCCATAAGGATGCCACATCAACTTCCAAATGGCGTGATTTTGATGCAGTGGATTGGCCGATTCGAAAGCACAAACGTAAACCATCCTCTTCCCTGAGTGAATTCTGCGCTTTAGAGAAGTTAGGGTTAGCCCGCAGTAATGTGATAGGAACTCAGACGGTGCGATAAGCCCTCCATGTGAAAGAATATCCTATGGCTTACATTACAACCACCAGTAACTCGCCTAAAATTAATCCTAAGGTAAGTTATAATTATGCCCTAGGCTTATGTTTATTGAGTAATTACAGAGTACTATGAAAAAAAAGGGGTTCGATCAAAAAAAGATTGAGTTTGACCAAATTAATTTGAATCTTAAGTAAGAATTTATTCTTAAAATAATGAAATAACGGTTCATACATAGAGTGCTTAAGAGAGATTAGCACATATGATAATTAAGCTTACAACAGAATGATCTTTATTATCAATGAAGAATCCTAAAAAAAGAAAATAGAATCCATTAGATGGAATCACTGGTAATCAATATAAGCTATATTGTCAAGCAGAAAAAGCGTATGTAACGATAAGATTTGTACTGTAAGAGAAGTATAAAATAATGAACGGCTGATGGCATTCTACTTCCTTTTACTGATCAAGATTTGAAGGAAATCAAATTAACTTAAGAGTACAAGAAAAAAAAAATTCAAAGACATTACAGCATGTGAACAAGATTAGATTAAGATGAAGGGAGTAGTACCTAGATGTTTTCTTCAAGAAGGAAGCAGAAGTTTGAAAGTGCATATGATTAAGCCTCCCCTTTCGGAACTTCATAGATAGGTAAAGAAAATGCTCCTGCTTCAAAATTAATGCTAAGCTTTGATTAAGGAAGTCTAGAGCTAAAGTAAGGACGAGGGTCTGGTCTGCCATAGTATGCCTTCATCGCACGATGGTGGAATCGTGGCTCTACTGTGGAAGATGTACAGTAGCAAAAATGAAGACCATCCGATTGAGCCTGAGATCATGTGGATCAGGACTCCTCAGCGTGAGTATGAACTTCGGCCGTTGGATAGATATAGATAATCATGGGACAACTGGGATTTTAAAATCCTGCTGTCTCATGTTCATCCTATTGCGACAGATCACCAATTTTACTAATAAGCCACCAGGATTAAATAAATATATTAATAAATTAATTACATTATTTAATTACTTAATTAAACTCATTTCATTAATCAAAATTAACTGACCAAATGTACTATAAAAATCCCAAAAATTCATCCTTACCTAATTGAGGCATGAGGAACTCAAAAATGAAATTAGATTTTTGATTGGAGGTTGACAGACTATAAAGACACGTCCGTGCTTGCACGCAAGTGTACATGGTCTGAAGTAATAAGTGAAAAGTGTGAGTTTCTGGGATTTATCGAACCACAGAGAATTGGATGTTTTGTTACCAAGGTGTATATATTCTCACTAATATTTAAGCTATGAGTATTTGGTTTTAGTTGGTTCTAGATTAAGCACAACAATAACTAAGAAGAAAATAAATTAGATAAAAGGAACAGGAGATTTGGGTTCATCCCACATGTCATGATAGGTCACTTATGCATGATGATTCCTCAAGCATTTTTCTTTCATTTACTCAGATTTAAATCAAGTGCATGTTGCTCTTCCTTGAGTTTTATCTCAAGGATTCACAAGTTCAAATCTTATGCACGAAATGAACACACAGTCGATTTTATTTCAGCACAAAGATTCTTATGTATATATTCTCACTTATGTAGTTGTCATCTTATCTCTTAATCAAGAAGATGAGGATTATTTAATTTTTAAAATCTTATGAGCATTGATTCCACTAAAAGCGTCACTCGCATCGCACATAGTTGAAATGAGGGATTTAATATGTTGGGCTCAATGACTATGTCACCTCATTTATGAGCACACAACTATTTCTTTCCCTCCCTTAATTATGTTGAGCTAAGGAGCTCAATTAGTGGGTCTTTGCATCACACGCATCAACACTTTAGTTGAGCTTAGATCAAGGTGCCCTAAGCTCAAGAATTTTCTCACATAATTCCAAGCTCTCATGCACTCATAGATCTAGCATCTAACCCAAGGTGAACTATGGAGCACAAGACACTTTAGTTCTTGAGTTCATTAGTCCATTTTCCTTTGATTCACAATCAAGACTAAAATGATATTAAGCATTTCTTGAGCAAGGCATTTAGTTCATAACTTATATTAATGCTTGAGGAAAACTTCATACAAATGAAAGTAACTATCAAACATATGGAATTACCCCAACCCTCCCCAAGGGAGAATTAGCTCTGCATTACAAAAGAGATGAATAAGAACACATACATGGATAAAAACCCTTTCATGATCAACTAAGAAAAAAAATTACAAAATAAGGGTTTAAAAGATTCTAGGAACATTTCTTGGAAGTTCTCTGGACTCTTCTTCTCCTTGCTTGAAGTTCCTCTCTTAGGTCGCTAGTGCTGCCTTTTTTCTCCTTCTCCTTGGCAAAATGAGCTCTTCCACCCTTGAGGAGTTCCCCTCTTCTACTATGCAGCCCTATTCCTTACATAGTTGAATTGAGCAAAAATTGGAACCCTTCTCTAATCAAGAGAAGAGGTATTTATAAATGAAGGCTGCCTCTTCCTTCTTCAAATCCAAAAACTATCACATTCCTTTAAAAATCTGAGCAATGATAGCAAAAACCACTTGATGGATGAGGTGACCAACTCTTTCATTTGTTTTAGCCATTACATCACCTCATAAGCCTCTTTTCCATTAAAAAAAATATAGCAGCTGCAGAGGGAATGATGGTTGGAGACAAGATGCTGGTTGGGGGTCTTGTCCTAGCCGCATTAAATGCTTCTGCCAGAGAAAATTGCGGCGGGCCGCTGCTGTGTGCTATAAAGGACATAGTTTTGCAAAGAGGCCCGCTACAGTGTGCGATCGCGTCCATTTTTTGCAAAGTACCTCGTTGTAGTGCGCTGGAGCGCCAGCATTTCGCAAAAATGCCCCGCTGCAGCGCGCTGTAGCGCCAGCATTTTGCAAAAAGGCCCGCTGCAGCACGCGATAGCGCCCACATTTTGCAAGGTGAATCGCTGCAGCGCGCGACTGCGCTTGCAGTTCACAAAAAGACCCACTGCAGCGCGCGTTAGCGCCTTTTTTTGCAAAATGACTCGCTGTAGCACGCTGTAGCGCGTGGCAGCGATTTCCTTGGAAAAGAATGGAAAATTGCACCAATGGTTAAGAATTCTTTGGATAGGCTATTTTCCTGAAAAGATAGACAGAATTTGATTAAGGAAGTATTTTTAGATCAGAAATGAATGAAATTTTCTTTTATTTGAGATATTATTTATGGATTCATCACACCCTCACACTTAATTTCTTGCTCGTCCTTAAGTAAGCTTAAAATAGTAATTTTCTATTTTATAGGTATGATAGTCAACAAAAGATATCAATTTAGATTTTTGATTTGTAAGTCAAGGCTTGTGCTTAACTGAAATGATTCAAGTCATTTGGCATTTAGACATTCTAACCTTGGATATGAAGCAAGGTTTAATCATTTAATCTCTAAGTATTTGATTTTTTTATGCTTGTTACTAGGTAATGAGGAAGGTTCCATGGAAAACCTAGACTAGAGAGGTAGTGAAATACTCAAGAGTTTTGTGCCATATGTGCCCCTTCTTATGAATCACAAAGATGAATAGATTAAAGGAGAGATAATTTTCATCATCCTTTTTCATTTCTTTCAATTGAGAGAGATATTTTTCATCATCCCTTTTTTATGTTTTTTCTCTTTTTTCATTCTTAGGGAGAGATACTTTTCTTCATCCCCAATTTACCTTTTTATGATCATGAAGTCCTACGGGAACCTAGCACATTCTTTTAGAGTACTCACCAAAATCTCTAGTCTTAGTCCAAGCCTCCCCCCATGCTTAGTTCATAGCATGATTTAAATTTTTGGAGATTAGATTAACCTTAATTCATTCCTTAGTTAAAAGATTTTAATGCTATCAATGTATTTAATCACTTTTTGTTAAGCATCATTTTACTTCATATCATTTTCTTTATCGATATTTCGTGACTTCCATTTCATTAAAAACTCATAAAAATTTGTTATCTTTAAGTACTAGAGAAATTAGGGAATATGAGAGCTCATAAATTAAGATCTCAAATAAAACACACAAAATAAAAAGTACAAAGAAAAACAACTAATAGAAATAATATATACAACCTATTTATTCTTGGGTTGCCTCCCACTCAACGCTTGTTTTAATATCTCAGCCCAACATGAGAAAGATCTTTATGTGATACTCTCATCCGGGAGGTCCTGAAGGGTTCATCCACCCTTTTCTTGAAAGGTTCCTTCCTCCAAGTATAACTTCAGACGATTACCATTTACCTTAAAAGTGCCATCTTTGGAGGCGACTTCAATTGCTCAATGAGGGAAAACCTTCATGATAGTAAATGGTCCTGTCCATCTTGACTTCAGTTTTCCTAGAAATAGTCTTAATCTTGAGTTAAAAAGCAGTACTTTCATTCTAGGTTGAAAATGTTTTGGCTTAATCAGCTTATCATGCCATTTTTTTGTTTTCTCTTTATACAATTTGGCACTCTCATAGGAGTTTAACTTGAATTTATCAAGTTCATTTAATTGCAGCATTCCTTATGCACCTGCTCTTTGGGAGTCAAAGTTTAATTTTTTTATTGCCCAAAAAGCTCTATGCTCCAATTCTACCGGAAGGTGACATGATTTTCCTTAAATGAGCTTATAAGGAGACATTCCTAAAGGGGTCTTAAAGGCAGTTCTATAAGCCCACAAGGCATCCTAAAGTTTTGAAGTCCAATCCTTTCTATTTTGCTTCACACTTTTCTCTAAAATCTGCTTAAGCTCTGTTGGAAGCTTCAACTTGCGCGCTAGTTTGAGGGTGGTAAGGAGTACCCACTTTATGCCTCACCTCATAGGTTCTTAAGATATTTTCCAACTACCTATTACAGAAATGTTTTCCACTGATTAAGAATCTGGGAATCCCAAATCTAGCTAGCACATGCTCCTTAAGAAATTTAATAACAGTCTTAGCATCATTGTTCACACATGCTAATGCCTTAACCCATTTGGACACATATTCAACTGCCACAAGAATATACATATTGGTTTGGGACAAGGGAAATGGTCCCATGAAGTTGATTCCCCATACATCGAATAGCTCCACTTCAAAAATTCCAATTAAAGGGAGCTCATCCCTCTTGCTTAAATTCCCGGTTCTTTGGCACTTGTCACAGCTTTTGACAAAGTTGGCGGTATCTTTGAACAAATGGGGCCAAAAGAATCTGGATTGAAGCGCCTTTGCAGCCGTTCACTCAATCCCATGGTGCCCTCCATACAGAGATGTGTGACAATGATAGAGAATATTTTTAATGTCCGAGTCAGGGACACATCTCCTTAGGGGTTGATCATTGCAACATTTATACAAAAAAGGATCATACCAAAAGTAATTTTTGATATCTGCGAAGAATTTTTTTTCTTTGTTGGTAACTCATGTCTTTTGGTATGACTCCTCTTATGAGATAATTTGCAATGTCAGCAAACCAATGAGAACAATTTGAAGCCATAGCATAAAGCTTCTCATTGGGGAATGATTCACTAATTTTGGTCAGCTTATCATTATCCAGGTGGGTCAATCTAGATAAATGATCTACAAGCACATTCTCACTCCCTTTCTTATCCAGATTTCAAGATCAAATTCTTGCAAGAGCAACACCCAACGTATCAAGCACGATTTTGCTTCTTTCTTTTGAATGAGATACTTAATAGTTACATGATCAGTATAAACAATAGTCTTAGACCCAATGAGATAAGACCTAAATTTAGTAAAGGCAAAGATGACAACTAGAAGTTCCTTTTCCATGGTAGCATAATTTCTTTGAGCATCATCTAGGGGCTTACAATATAGTAAATTGAATAGAAGGTTCGTTCTATTCACTTCCTAAGGACAGCACCAATTGCAAGATCACTCGCATCACACATAATTTCAAAAGGTGAATCCCAATTTGGAGTAAAAATTATTGGACCAGAGATTAAATCAGTTTTTATGGCATTGAAACCTTTTAAGCAATTTTCATCAAAGTTGAACTCGACATCCTTCCCTAATAATCTACAGAGTGGCATACTTAGATTTGAGAAGTTCTTGATAAATCTTCTATAAAACCCTGCATGCCCAAGGAAGATTCTAATTCCTTTCACATTGATGGGGGGGAGGGGGGGGGGGGGCGAGTTCTTCAATTACCTCAACCTCAGCCTTATCACTCTATCCCTCTCCTTGAAATCAAGTGCCCAAGAACAATACCTCCTTGACCATGAAGTGACATTTTTCTCAATTCAAGATTAAATTTGATTCTTCATATCTTCTTAAAACCTTTCCTAAATTAGTTAAGCAATGATTGAAAGAGCTCCCGGTGACAGAGAAGTCATCCATATATATTTCCAAAAATTCTCCAATCATGTCAGAAAAAATAGCCATCATACAGCGTTGAAAGATGGCTGGAGCATTGCATAATCCGAATGGCATTCTTCTAAAGGCAAATGTCCCAAAGGGGCAGGTGAAAGTGGTTTTCTCTTGGTCTTTAGGCGAAATAAGAATTTGAATATATCTTGAATACCCATCAAGAAAACAAAAATAGGGATTCCCTACCAATCAATCAAGCATTTGGTCAATAAAAGGAAGAGGATAGTGGTCCTTACGGGTAGCTTTATTTAATCTCCTATAATCAATACACACTCTCCATTTGGTCAACGGTTCTAGTGGGGATCAGTTCATTATTGTCATTAAAAACAATTGTCATCCCACTCTTTTTGGGACCACACGTATAGGACTTACCCAAGGACTATCAGATATTGGGAAAATGATTCCAGCATCTAAGAGTTTAATGATTTCCTTATGAACTACTTCTTTTATGTTTGTATTTAATCTCCGTTGGGGCTCAATTGAAGGGTTGGAGTTATCTTCCAAAAGTATTCGGTGCATACAAAGAGTTGGACTAAGCCCCTTCAAATCAGCTATACTCCAACTGATTGCTCTCTTGTGCTCTTTTAAAACCTTACATAGAAGACTCTCTTGATGTTGAGTTAACAGGGAGGAGATTATTACAGGAAGAAATTCTTTTTTCCCTAGATAAGTGTATTTTAAATCTGAGGGAAGAGGCTTCAATTCTAATTATGGAGGGAGGATTATAGAAGGCTGAATTATTTTCCTCTCCTTAACCAACTCCTCAATCACATCCATGTTTGTGGGGTCCTCATCTTCCTCCCCTGCTAATAGTCCTTCTTCATCCACATCTCCCATTACCCATGCTTCTTCTATTAAATTGATTTTTTAATAATCCTCATTGGGTTTAGATGGGTGTCTCATAGAATCATTCACATGAAACTTAATTTCCATGTGGGGCCCCGTACTGGTAATAAGAAGTACGGTGCTCCAACTGTGGCAAATCCCCAACTTAAGTAAAGTTAGGTAAATCAAACCTGACTTAAGTTAAAGACTTGTTACCAGGTGCTATAACATTTCTCAATATAAATATCAAAGTGGCAGAAGCAATATAAAATAGAGTAACATCCACAAGCATACATAGTAGTGAAAGAAAATGCAATATAGTAACTCATCACAATGCATGAAGTAAAGTACATCCATAGAGTTAATTATTACAAACTGAAATGAATAACTAAAAATAAAAGACTCTCATCCTCACTGAAATAAACAAGGCAAAACTATCTAAACAGCAGCTGGAAGGTCATCCTGAACGGGCTCCTCCTCTGCGACACTACCCACGAACACGTCTGAATCTGACATTTGCCGGTATCACAAATGCTAGGGCCCCAGCCAACAAAATAAAATGGTTACAGTTAGTTAATTATCTAAGTACATTTTAGGCTAGTTAAAGTGAACTGAATATTAAAGGATATTACATTTAACTTAACTATACGTGCAACAGTAAAGGGTGCAACGAGCTATGAAAGAAAAGGGGTTACTATAAACTATCTATTTATAGCATGCAACACGTATGTGAAGTAACATACAGACTCAAAATAAGCAAGGTAAGGCTAAAAGCAAAAGAGATAACTGCAACTTGCTGATAAAACATGATCCTAACATGGTTATGATCGAAGTAAAACATGTGGAGTATAAAGGAACACAAGTACTGAATGTAATAAAATTATAGTATCCTAAATATGCCATTTATATATATATATATATATATATATATATATATAAGCCATAAAATATACATACAACATGCAGATTAATGTGAAAAGAAAAGCCACTGAGGCATGTGGCAAAAGCAAGCAATATATATAACATATAAAGCCACTGAGACATGTGGCAAAGTGAAGCAATACAAAAATAAGACCACTGATGCATGTGGCAAAGCAAACCAGAAACCAAAACAATACAATACAGCTAAAATAGTAATATGCCTAAGTCCTAGTACTGCCAGACCAGCCAATAGGCCATACAGGGCCTCCAATATCAATTAATCAATCAATCCCCAGCCTAGCCATCCAAATATGCTAGGTCTGAGTCCAGTTTATACAATACTACTACTGAAGAGGTAGACTAAACTAGGTCATATTCTACTGCTGTGTCAAAACAAAACTGAATGATATGCAAATTCAATACTAGCTTAGGATACATCATCCTAAGTTTTCCTACTATGCTCAAGGGCTAAAGCTCAAAATCCAAGGTATGCAAAGCACTCTAGTCAAAGTAAGCAAGAGACTCAATCTAGACTTATGTGATATCTATTGTTGTCTAATTACCAAATCTAACTACTCTGAGAATATACAAGCTTAGGATCTCCAATATCCAGCTATCGAGTAACATCTCAGATTTACGTCCTTAAAGTCAAATATTAGAACTTAACAAGTTCTAATCCAAAAATCATGTGATGACTATATCATTTAAATAAGCAACTCAACGACCTAATTTTATGAGTATTTTACTCTCTTACCCAACTCTTGATTAATTAAATCAAGATTTAAGAATTTAGAACTAAACCCTATGTTGAGTTTAGATTCCAAATCCAAGGTGATATTCTAAATAGGATCTAGGTTCCTCACTTAATACCCAATTGAAGGTAAGGAATCCTATAAATTGAAAGATTCAGGAACTAAGATCTTAGTGAAGGGCTATTCTACTGATTATAAGATAAAATAATCAACTAAGAACTTGAGAATCTAAGATCTATATTCAATCTTTAAGATAATTTCATTATCTTATTGATTGAATCATCCTATACCTACATGAAAGGTATCAAAAGATTAAACAATCAATCATTAAGGAATTTTAATTGATGGTGGTTTGATTCAAATTGAAAATCTAAGTCTAAGATCTTAAGATCTAAAGATCTGAGTTTGATCACTTTAGACTTCTAGTTAGGGTTTTGACTTAAGAGTTTCCATTTGGGATTTTCTTTAGAACCTAATTTCATAATTAACTATAAAGAGCTTATTAAGGTTAGAATTGACAATTTCAAGTATTAGATTAACATTGAACCCATTTTGACCTTCTTAGGTCACTTAAGATCTAAGGGTCTGAGTTTTGATCACTTTAGATCTTAAGCTAAGAATTTTACTTAGACATTTCCAGTTCCTTTTCTTTTAACACTTAACTCTTATATTATCTTAATAGAACTCAATAATGAGATAACTAGCCATTTCAATTATTACACTTAATTAAGTTAAGGTCCAATGATCTTTATAAGGAATGCTTAAGATTTAAGTATCTTAATTCAGGATTTAATGAAGATCTCATGGATTCATGATTACATTAGCACTATTATTATTCTAAGATTTTAGAGAACACTTCCAATCCACCTTAGAATAATTTACTGAAATTTTTCAATCTTTAGAGAACACTAAATCACATTTTAGTCAAAATGACCAAAATGCCCCTCTTAAGGCTAAATTTGGGATTTTAGGGTTTTATTGTCCAAATTTGTTCTATTCTATTTTAAAGTGTTTCATATGACTAAATGAAGTGGGAAACACCCTTATCTTAGGTTTTGATGACCTAAATAATCTTAATTAGCACTAATCACTTAATTAAGCCACTTAGGGTGATTAGTGAAATTAAAGCACTTTAGGGCAATCCAACCTTACACCTAGGTTATAGTAGGTCTAATATGATGTTAGGAACCATTCTCACCCAAATCAGAGGCTTAATTAAGGTTTAATTCACTAATCCTTGATTAGGGTGATTAAGGAGTGATTAAGAAAATTAATTATTCAAAATTAATTTCAAGGGTCTGAAATTGTTCCTTAGGGTACAAGGAGAAATTAGAGCCCTTAAACTCATAGATTGGATGTTTAGATGATTTTATATAATTTATTTAAGAATAGAGAAGTTTTGGCCAATATTTTTAAATCCAACCATTGGATCTGAAATTTTATTTTATATTCAGATTCCTTGAATTTTTCTAATTCAAATGGTATATTGGATCATACTATTTGGATCTGTATAACTAAAGTTATTTAATTAATTCATTATGTATTTTTATTTAAATCAGAACTTTAGGTTTTAATTAAATTAAATCATAACTATTAAAAATACATTTCAATAATCGTTTAATTAACTGCGGCCCAAATTCCAAACCGCGCGGGTCGGGGCTCGGCCCGGCCCAAAATCGGCTTCGTCTTCCTCCTCGACTGCGCCTGCAGCCCTAATTCCTGAGATGCTTCCAGCGCCAAATTCACCACGCTCCGTCCATGCCACGCCTCGATTTCGATGGCTACACGTTCCCTGACCTCAGACGCGTCGATTAACCTATGAAACCCTAATTGGGAAGTACAGGATCGCTGGATGACTACTCAGCCACAATCCTCCAGCTGGCACACCTGTGAAGAGTAAATCCTCCTCACAGAGAGCACGGGTCACCTTGATCTTGATCCCTACACGTTCAGGGATCAAGGAGGAAGCGATAGGGTGACACGCGAGACTCTGGGGTGGTATGGATCCTTGGGGTCTTACTCGGCAATTTCTGCCGTTTAGGCTCGCGACTGGACCGATCGATTCCAGTCGAATCGATCGATCTGGTCGCACCCAACCATCGATACCCACTTACAATCATTACTGAGGGGTATCGATGATGAATGAAGGCCCAATGGCTCGAGGGAATGCCGAGATTGAGCCAAAGAGGCCCGACTGGTAGTGTGCATTTCAGACGGGGCTTATGCCGTCTAGCGCACTTCCAGAGCTCACTGGAAGCACTTTGCGACCGCTAGGAGCTAAGGGAGGGATCCTATCACAGCATCTAGGCTTGAGAAGAGGCAAGTCGAGCTGAATTCAGCTCGACAGAGGAGATAGGAATGGTTGTACCTTGGTTTGCTGCGACGAAGGCAATGCTGACTGCCTTAGGGCTCCAAGTGATCGTAGGAACAAGCTGGGGGTCTGAACGTCAGACGCACACCCACTATCAGCTGAAGCAGCAGGTCCGGCCGCCGGGGGATCTGGGAGCATTAGGAGAGAGGAGCAGAGGGAGATAGTGAGCAAAGGAGCTCATTGAGGGGTTAACGGGGGTATATATAGGCTTAGGAGGGCTCGGATGGTGGATGCCAGTGCTCAGGCTCAGAACTGGCTCGGCTCGAAGCTCCACCCTAAATTCCCAAAATTGGGGAGAGCTCGACCTCCTGGCTTAGCTGGCTAGGCTCGGCCACTTGCGGGAAGGCGCCAACAGTCGAGCTGACCTGGCGAGAAGATGGCAAACAGGTCCGACGTGGCTGGGTACGGAGAATTTTCCGCTGTCGGGCCGAATCCTTGCGAGAACGAAGATGAACAGTTCGGGGCTGACCGCAACCGTCTGATGGCGAAGCCGTTGCGGATCGACGACTTGATCCGGGATTCAAATAACGGAACTGCGGATTAAATCCTGCGCGTCCGATCTGAGATGCCGATCGGGCGAGTAGGATTAGATCACAGCGCGCGAGATAAGCGCCGTTGGATTAAGCGCGCTGAGATGCGTGCTGAAGAATCCAGTGGCCGTCACGCGTGCGCCGCTGTCAGGACCCCGCAGCGGATCTGCCGCGGTCCCGACAGCAAATCCCACAGAATAAAATTAAATAAAATTTAATTTTTAATTAATTAAAATTATTTAATTAATTCTTAATTATTCTAAAATTCCCCAAATTCAATTTAGGGCCAAATGAGCTCCAAAAATTCCTAAAAATTCACCATTAGCTAATTTGGGTATGAGGAATTCAAAAATGAAATCAGATTTCAATTTAGAGATCAAAATATTTTAGGTATTTTTTCAGGGCTTAGAAATAGCCAAAAATACCAAATTCTCCAATTTAGCTCTAATTGGTTTCAAACTTCTAGGTTTAAGTTTAAATGACTCATTGAATCCAATGGAATTAAAATTAAACCTTGGTTTAGCTTAATTAATCTAGTTTTAGCTAGGTTAACAACCTAGGGTTGTTACACTCCTCCTCCCCATATCGCAATTTCAATTCCCCTTTATCTACATCAATCAAGGTTCTTCTGGTGGCCAAGAAAGGTCTACCAAGGATAATAAGAATTTCTTGATTTTTATCTTCCATATCCAAGATGATGAAATCAACAGCAAGGATGAATTTGTCAACTTTTACAAGCACATTTTTCACAATTCCTAAAGGGGATTTATCAGATCTATCAGCAAATTGGAGGACAACAGAGGTGGGTTTTAAGTGATCAATTTCTAACTTCTTGAATACATAAAAAGACATCAAATCAATGGATGCATCTAGATCACAGAGGGCCTTTTGGAAGGACTGGCTTCCAATAGTGCAAGGGATAGTGAAACTCCCCGGATCTTCTTCTTGATGGGAATTTTTTTCTGAAGGATTGCACTACACTCTTCTATTAATGCTATAGTTTCTTTTTCATCGATTTTTCTTTACTTGGGGAGGATATCTTTCATAAATTTAGCAAACTAGGCATCTGTTCTAGAGCTTCTGCAAAAGGGATATTTATATGAAGAGTTTTAAAAGTTTCCAGGAATTTGTGGTATTGGACATCAAATTTCTCCCTGACTATACGTTGAGAATATGGTATATTAGGGATTGCCTTAAGTTGATCTCTAGATTCTTCCCTCTCATCATCTCGAACATCACTCCTCTCTTTTCTGATTGTTTCTTCTTCTTCCCCCTTTTCCTCTCTATTTTGTGCTATGTTTTTATGATTTTCCTCTCTTACAACTGGCCTAGTAATTTTTCTACTTCTTAAGGTTATTGCGTTCCCTGACTTTTCATCATACTTATCAATGACTCCCACTAATGAAGGTTGATCTAATTATTTCATGATTTCTTTTAGCTTATGTTCTATTCTTTTTACTGACTACTCTTACCTTAGAAGAGTGTGTTTATGTCTGCTTAAGGTAGCATCAGTTTTATTCATGAATTCAGTTGTGGAGATTCTAAATTCGATAAACGAGTTTTTAGATCTCTCTCTATTTCTTCCATGATTCATAACTACATTGACATTTCTTAACTCAACAAGAATTTACATACCCACATTCCAGTTTTTTAGTGAGTTGAGAGATTTGTTTTTGGAGTTCAAGGATTTGTTGCACATTTCCAAGTGAATTACATTTGTTTTTATGAGGATGATCAATCCTATGGACCAGCCATTAGTATGCATTGTTTGCCATTTCTTCCAAGAGGTCATAAGCTTCCTCTTGGGTTTTACCACTAATAGAGCCGCCGACGGCTGCATCAATGAGTGTCCTTGTAGGAGCGTTCAAACCATTGTAGAAGGTTTACACTTGCATCCATAAGGGAAACCATAGATGCGGGCAACGCCTTAGGCATTCCTTAAATTGGTCCCATCCGTCATATAGAGTCTCGCCTTCCAACTGAGTGAAGTTGGTTATCTCAATTCTCAACCGAGCAGTTTTTGTCGGAGGGAAGTATTTGGCTAAGAATTTCTTAGCCAAATCATCCCACGTCCAGATTGTAAAGGACGCTTTGGTGGAGTAGCCATCCAGCATTTTGGCCCATCCCAGTTAGGGTTTCCAGGTTCAATTGACGTGCCTTGATCTCCTAAAGGTGTGGCGATTGAATGCTGGTCGCGGCGTGGCCTATCGGCAGTGAATTTGGCAGTCCAAGGTACCTTTCCCACGGTTGTGAGTGAAGAGTGGTATTGGGGATGATGCACTGGTGCATCGGGTCGGGCCTCCCCTGACTCGCGCAGTTTGATTTCAGGCCACATATAATTAAGGGATTTATTGGAATTATATTCCTTATGTTTCCAAATGGTATGATTCCAATTTAAATAAAAATACATAATAAATTATTTAAATAACTTTGGATATACTTATCCAAATAGTATGATCCAATATACCATTTTAATCAAAAAAATGCAAGGAATCATAATATAAAATAAAATCAATGATCCAATGGCTAGATTTTAAATAATTGTCTAATCCTTCTCTATTAGTATTTAAAACATAATAAATTTATTAACTATCCAAAAATGTTGATTAAGGTTTCTGATTCTCATGAGACCATAGAGGATCTATGTAGATCATTAAAAGTAATTTAAGATCTTTAAATTTGCTAATCACCTCTTAATTACCCTAAAATAAGATTAGTGAATTAAGCCTTAGATTAACCTCTGATTTTGATAAATCTAATTCCTAATGCCTTATTAAGTATAGTAGAGCCTAACCACCTTAATTGGTCTTAAGGTGTGATTATTGTTAATTAAGCTAATTATGCTACCAAACCCTAAGATAAGTATTTATCCTACTTCACTAATCAATATAGAACTCAATAAAATAGACTTGAATCAATTTAGAGGATTAAATCTTAAAATTCCATTTTTAGCCTTAAGAGGGGCATTTTAGTCATTTTGACCAAAATAGGTTTAAGCACCCCTTAAAGCCTTGACAATTCTAGTAAAGTATCTCTAATTAGCTCATTAGCACCTTTCTGAAACCTCATGTTGATAAGAGTGAAGTTAAGTAAGGAAATCCTAAAAAAGTTCTAATTAAGATCTTAAGATCTTAAGAGTACTCAAAACCACTTCCTTAAGAGAACAAACCTAAATAGCATTAATGCTAAATATTTAGTTTTAATTACTTTATTAAGTTGATTCATAAGCTATAATCTTAAGTAAATACTTTTTTAAAATTTCTAAGTTTAGTTTTAACTTGGATCTAAAGTGACCAAACCTTAGATCTTAGATATTAGATTTTAGACTTTAGATCATCTAATTGATTGAATCATCTTTTTTGGAATTCCTTAAGTAATTAATTATTTAATCCTTTTGAAACCTCCTTGTGGGTGTAGGATTTATTCAATCTATAGCATAATGGAATTATTCTAAAGATTGAATATAGATATTAGATTCTTAGTTCTTAAATGATTATTTTATCTTATAATACTAGAATAACCTTTCATTAAGATCTTAGTTTCTAATCCTTCCACTTATAAGATTCTGTATCTTTAGTTTATACTTGAGTGTGAACTCTAGATCCTTATTAGGATATCACCTTGGATTCAGGATTTGAACCCCATATGTGGAGTTTAAATTCAGAATCCTCAATCTTGATTACTTAATCAAGATTTGGGTTAAGTGAGTATAATAATAATAATTAAGCTATTGATTTATTTACTTTAAACTTTTATATTCGTCACTTGATTTTGAATTAGAACTGGTTAAGTTTTAAGGTTAAACATTAAGGTCATGAATCTTTGGAGCTCTCCAAATTAAAATCTGATTTTATTTTTGAATTCCTCATGCCTCTGTTTGCCAAGGGTGAAATTTTGGGAATTTTGGAGGTCATTTAGGTCTATTTTAGAATTTAATTAATTTAGTTCAATTGCACATAAGGGGTTGAAACAATTCTTAATTGTAAATCTATCCTTCCTTTAACGGTCGATAGCCTCTAAACTGCGGGCACCACCAGGACCGTTGGTTTCTGTGGATCTGATCCAACGACACGTGCCTTCGATCGGATCCATCTCATCTCGACCATTTCGTGGTTTCAAAATCCTAGTCCAACGGCACCTAGCTATCCTCCATAAGTATCCTCAATCAACCATTAGATCCTTAGATCCGATCCAACGGTTGACCTCTTATCCACGCTCGGTCATTAAGTGTCAGGACATCATGACTGTCCGCACCTCCTGATGATTAATCAGATAGTTCCTAGCACCCCCATAACTGTGGATCATCCCCTTCCTCTCTCCCATTGCATGTCTGGTCCCCCTCGATAGCTGGATCCCCTTCCAGCCCCTGTGGTAGTACGGAAAGATGCCAAAATTCCCCTCCTACCCTCGGCGCAACCTCATGCAAGTAGTAGCTTCCCTGAATTGCCCCTAACAGATGGACCGAGTCAATGCCATGGCTCTAAAATCCATCCCCAGTGCTCCCTTTAGCTTATAAATACCTTGGGAGTATCATAGTGAGTCCCTTTGATCAATGTGATCTCTTAATTCTCCCAATTGAATCCCCTGGAGCTCCCATCTCTCTCAACAAATCCCGACATCCCTGCAGCTACGTACCGCTGATAGAGGGTCCGTCTGGTGTTTAGAATCCCTGCAAACCTAGGCCTACTGCTTGGTGAGCTCAGAAGCCTTTCAATTACTCTCAGCAGTGCTCGTAACCTCATCTTCAGGTACAACCTCTCCCACTGAACTCAGTAAGTTCAGTTTTCCATTTAAGCTTCTTGATGACCCTTTGAATGTTGCCTAACTTCCTTAGCCTCCTAAGGAACCCATTCTGATTGTCGTTAGGATTGAGCTAGCTCTGACGAGAATGTATGAGAAGCCCTCAGCTTCAAATATATTAGATTTGATTAGTTTAGGGCTAGTATAGGATGAACTTTAATATTGTGAAAATACTACTTTCTAAACTTATCTTCCTTGTACTATTAATTTCAATTAACTTAAAGATCAATATCTATAAGTGTGGTACCCCTATTCCTAAGTCCACAATCATTAGACTAAGGAGTGGAGTGTCACTCTGGCAAATCCCTCACTTATCATTGGATTATATAAGACTCACAATCCACTAATAAGGGAAGAAGGTGCACAGAATAAATATAAGAGATCAGTCACTAAATCAACATAAATACAAAGTACAGAAGCATAAGAAATAAACAGTACATCTATTTTACCATACATCATACATGAAATATTAATAAAGAGTAGCTCAGGAAATAATATAGTGCAGAGAAGTAAACACAGTCACAAGGTACCTGTATTATTACTGTATTTAATAAATAGCTTAAAAGACTAAAAATGAATCTAAAAGTCTCTCATCCTCACAATAAATAGAAGAAGGACTAAGCAACTTCTGAATCACCTGACTGATGCTCCTCATTAATAAATAGTCCCTCCTCTTCAGCACCCAACTCCTCAAACCTATCTGAATATGACATTATCAGTTTCATAATGCCACAGCCCCAACCAATAAATGAAAATCTTATTAGACAATTATCTAAGTATATTTTAAGCTGAATATTTTATATAAATTATTAATTTCACCATTTATACTTAAACACAATAAAAGTGAACTAACTAGCATAGGTGCAGGAAGCATACAAGGAATAGAGTAAGTTATAAATACAACATTTATAAATAGGTAAGAATTGAGGCAAAAAGCACACCTCAAACAAATTAAGCAAAAATAGGCATACATATATAAGGCAATAAGTAAAAGTACTAAGAGAAAACTCTAAGCCTAAACATGCTGATGATCATATGACATATGCTAATTAAAAATAGTAAGTCTAAACATAATACATATAGTAAGTAGTAAAGTCTAGCATCCTATATATATATATACATATATATATACATACAAGTGAGCAAATAAGTAAGGAAATACAGCTGACTAAAGTAACATGCATCAATAATATAGTAAAATAATAAACTAAAACTAAACAGGTTTGTAAAACTGCCATATCAAAAAGTTGGCCAATCAGGCCCAGACAAAAATTCCCAAAGCCTTTTTGGGAAAGGGCAGACAGAATAGAACAACATAACTAAGGTGGCAGTAAATACAAATATAGAATCTCTTAGTTATTTTACTTTTTTTTTCTATGGACACATCCAGAAATAGCTAAGGAGTCAAGCACATCTGTAAGACAATACGGGTTCCAAGATTAACTCACACTCCTCAATGAATAATGCTAAGCATCCTTATTACTCCTTACCCCTATCCATTAGGGTAAATGTGAATCAGAACCTACCAAAATATATTGAACCCAAGGCAATTTTTATTCTAATTATTCTAAGTTTTCATTTTATACACAAAGTTTTCTTATAGAACATGTCCAAGGAATTAAACACAAAATACAAAGAATGCATAGCACAAATAAATCAAGTAAGCAAGGGAGTCTTCTACACATGGTGACACTGTTGTTATCTAATTAAACCGTTCTAACTATTCTAAATTACACAAGTTCAGGATCTCCAATTTCTACTATCGAATGTAACTTAGAAATATGGACTTATACATTACAAAATATTAGGACTAGCAAGATCCTAATATGATTAAATCAATGCTGACTATAAGTTAAATAATAAATCATTATGACCTAATTAATAAATTTAGATGTTCTATACTAAGATCTGATCAAGATTTACTAAATTAAAGATTATGATTTTAACACAACAAGATTGGAGTTAAGTACATAATCCAAAGGTAAAGTTTGAGAGTTTAAGGTATTAGTTCTAAGTGAACTAATGATTGAGGTAAATTATTTTAAGAAAAGTCAAGCTTAATAAGGTGATTCTCCTATTCTTAATCTAGGATTGAAAGATAAATTAAAAATGAAATTGTAAAAATTTAGAAACTAATAAAAATCAAGGATTCAATCATTGAATAACCCTATTATTTAATGTATGAAATCTAATCTAATAGCTAACCTTATTCTTAAAGAATGGAGGATTCCTAATGATAAGACTTAAAGAATTTCTAAGAATTGATTGAATTTCCTTACACTTGCTAATTTTATTTAATTAGGGAGGTTAGGGATAGATTTTAGCTAAGTAAGGCATATTAACCTTACTTAGGGATTTTAAAGCCTAAAAATTGAGATGGTTTACAAACTATTCCAATCGAGGGATTTATGACTTAAATTGATCATAAATCAATTTTATTACTGATTTTAATGATTTAAAAGGTATTTTAAGGGTTAAGAATATTAAACCTAAATTTTTAGCAAAATGACCATTTTGCTCTTACTTAAGGGTCCAAAAAGCTACTTTTTGATTTAGGGCTCCAATCTAGAATTTCTTTCTGCCAAATGATTTTTACTATTTAACACGAAGATAGATAGTAAGTACACCAAATTTGGATAATAAATAGGTCATATAGGTCCAAACTAGGGTTTTTGACCAAAGGGGAATTTTAGTAAATTGCACCTAAGAAATTTAACTTTTTATACAGTTTACTATTGGTTACTATTCAAGAATTCCATAGAGCCTAAGAACACTAAATTTTGAGATATAATAAATTAATTATAGCTATTTCAATTTCTAAGGGCAGTTTGGTATTTTTCTAAGTTAAGAGGGGTCAAAAAAAGTTAACTTTTCTATTTGTTGTCCAAATTCAGCAAATCAGTGGCTATAACTTTCCTATATCAAACTGAGTAATTTAACTGGGAGTAGACCCAAATTAGACTTCAATTGGTCAAATAATGACCTAATTATGGATAGGGGTATTTTTGTCATTTTTGATTTTTTAGGGCTTAGAACCTTAATTTTATTATAGATTGCTATTAGCACTAAAATTCTAATCTAATTAGCACTTTAAATTTATGGATTTGGAGTCTAATTGACTAAGATATGGTCAAATTAATATTTAGGATTCCATTTTCTTGAAAGAGATATAAAACTAAATATTTCCATATTTAAATTTCTTATACAATTTTATACTGTGCTCAATTTTACTTAAATTAGGTTTAAATTTGATATAATTTGGCCCAACTAGAGTCCTAGGGTCCTTAAAATTTGAAAACTGAGAACTTTTGACATTTTCAACCAGTTATGGGCCAATCCAGAGAGTTTTAAATGCTACGACACGCTGTGGCGCCTTTTGGCAAAAAGCCAGGCACTACGACACTCTGTGGCACACTGCAACGCACTGTGGTGCTTTTAGGTGCTACGGCACACTGTGGCGGGTTGCAGTGCTGTGGCAAAAAATTGTCCGAAATTTGGGTGCCGCGGTGCGCTGCAGCGCTTTCAGGCTCTGTGGTGTACTGCAGTGGAGAAATTTAATTTCATCAAAGAAATATTTTTATGCTTCATTATACTATTATAACCTGAATTCAAAACCTTAGGCGCTGCGGCGCCCGACGGCGATTTCGCCTGTGCGAAAATCACAATGGTCATCTTTTAGGCTCAAATACTCACAACCTAGAGCACTTCACATGCAGTGCCATATACCGATGGAAAGGTATTTCCAAGACCTTTCCATTGATACCCAAATAGACACCAAATTATCATCTTATGAATGCAAATGGTAGATTTAAAAGACTTGATATACATAAATTCATATTAGCAGATTTATATATCTTTCCCTATTATTTAAAGATTTCACTGAGCTTCTACATCTTAAATACAATTTCATAGTTGTACAACTAAGGTAACACAAATTCTCAAACATACAAATAAGCATAAAATAAAATGGAATGGCCATTGGATTAACCAATGGAGGGAAAGGGGGGTACCTTGATTTTGATAATGACAGATTTTCTAAGGGAGGCTTGAGAGCTTGGGAGATCCTTCCTTCAGCAACCATAGCAATGGGAGGAATGCAGTTAGTAAAAGATAAGAGGGAAGATGGAAAGCTGAGAGCTAGAGGATCTCCTAATGGAGGAGAGGCCTGCCATGGGATGGGATGGCTTGAGTTGTCCTATCCCAACTGTGGAGATAAGGGATGTGGCAGGAGGTTGAGAGAGGGGAAGGGGAACAATGATTGTAGGAGCAGAATTTAGAAAATTAAGGGGGTAGGCTGAAGGGAAAGGGGGCTCAACTGGGATTGGATGGTTGTGGGTCCCAGCCAGCCAATGAAGAGAGGGAGGGAAAGAAGATAAAAGTTGTAACAACCCTAAGTTGTTACCCTAGCTAGACCTGGATTAATTAAGCTAAACTAAGATTTGATTTTGATTCCATTAGATTCAATAGGTCATTTAAACCTAACCCTAGGAGTTTGGAGTCATTTGGAGCTAGAATGGAAAACTGGTATTTTTGGCTATTTTTAAGCCCTAAAAAATACATAAATTAATTTGATCTCCAAATCAAAATCTGAGTTCATTTTTGAGTTCTTCACCCCCAAACTAGTTAAGGGTGCAATTTTGGGAATTTTTGGAAGTCATTTAGTCACATTTTGGATTTTAATTAAATTGGTTTAATTGCAAATTAGGGTTTTAGACAATTCATAATTGCAAATATACCCTTCTCCAACGGTCGGCTCTTTCCCAAACCGCGGGTGCCATTTGGACCGTCCGTTCTGCGGTCTTGATCCAATGGCACGCACCGTGGGTCGGATCTGTCTAATCTCAGTCGTTCCGCGGTTCTGAGGTTCAATCCGACGGCACCTAACCCATCCACCTTAAGTATCCCCGATAGCTGCTCGATCCTCAGATCTAATCCGACGGTCGATCCAGCCTCCTCGTGCGGACGTTAGATGTCGGGAGATCAGAGCTGTTCCGCGTTGACCAACGATCCATCAGATGACCCCGGCAACCCCCGCTACTGTGGATCGTCTTCCTCCCCAGCTCGCGCCCGACAGCCGAATCTTCCCCGTACTGCCACATCCTCCAGCCGGTCTTCCACTCCCGTGCCTTGTCAGGAAGACCGTTGCGGCCTTGCCCTAGCCTCCCGAGCAATCCTAGCCAAGCCTGAGGCCCGGTCCACCCCAAATGGGGAAATTGAGGGAACCTCTCGGGCCGAGCCATTCTTCCCAGCCCAAGCTATGGTGTCCATCCCTAAAGCCTATAAATACCCCTGAGAGTTCACAGAGAGTCCCTTTACTCACTGTGAATCCCCAATCGCCTGGCTGAAGCTCTGCTTTAGTCCCGTCTTCCCCGGCGAGTTTAGGAAATTTCAGAAGCTCGAACCGCTGATAGAGGGCTCGTCTGGTGTTCATACCCCCTGTGCACCTTCGTTAATCCTCCAGGAAGCTCAGGAGCACCTTAATTCCCCTCGGCTGAGCCTGCAACCCGACTTCAGGTACAACCTTCCTCCATTGACTTTTCCTTAAGCTTATTTCCATTCTATCCTTTGGATTGAGCCCTGGATGTCGTATAGGTTACCTTATCCATCAAGAAACCAATGTGATTGTCGCCTGGGGCTAAGCTAGCTCGAGTAGATCATATCGATCGACTGAGCTAGCAGCCGAGCCAATGGCTGAGTCCGAGTAAGGACCCAGCGATTGGCTGTGCCTCAGGTTAAGATAGGTTAGGGATTCGATGCGTCTAGTCTCCCTGAATGTGTAGGGATCGAACCTTGATCGAATCAAGGCCTCTGTGAGGAGAATTTCCCCCTCACAGTTGGCCTGAGACGCCCGTATTGAAGGCGTCTCGATCGAGTAGCACCCCGTCGATCCAGGGGGACCCAGATGGGGGTTCTTGGTCCAATCAACGCGTCTTGACTCAGAGAACGTGTAGGGATCAAGCTGAGCCGTCGTCATCATCTGTGCGCCGAGAATTTCAAGGAAGAAGAAGAAGACGAAGTCGTGGGTCCTGGGCCGGGCCGACCCGTGACCCGCGCCTTTGATTTTGGGTCGCGTCTAATTAAATAATTATTGGAAAACATTTTTAATGATTGCAAATTAAATTAATTAAATCATATAATTTAAATTTAAATAAACATTCAGATTAAATTAATTGAATAACTTTGACTATACTGATCCAAATGGTATGATCCAATATACCATTTGAATCAGAAAAATTCAAGGAATCTAAATATAAAATAAAATCTCAGATCCAATGGTTGGATTAAAATTTATTTGCCAAACTCTTTGATGTCATTAATTAAATCATATAAAATTATTTAAGTATTCAATTTATGAGATTAAGGGCTTTGATTGCTCCTTGTACCCTAAAGAACAATATCAGACCTTTAAATTTAATTTTGGATAATTATTTTTCTTAATCACTCCTTAATCACCTTAAATAAGGATTAGTGAATTTAACCCTAATTAAGCCTCTAATTTGGATGAGGGTTGTTCCTAATATCATATTAGGTCTATATTAACCTAAGTATAAGGTTGGATTGCCCTAAGAATGCCTATGTTCACTAATCACCCTAATTGGTTTAAATAAGTGATTAGTGCTAATTATGATTAATTAGGTCATCAAAACCTAATATAAGTGTGTTTATCACCTTACTAATCAATATGAAACTCATTAAAACAAATTAGATCTAACTTGGGTAACTAAACCATAAAATCCTAATTTTACCCTTAAGAGGGGCATTTTGGTCATTTTGACCAAAATGTGTTTAAATGCTCCTTAAAGTTTGGAAATTTCAGTAAACTATCCTAAGGTAGATTAGAAATATTCTGTGAACCCTTGGACTAATAGTAATGTTAATGTGATCATTAATTCAAGAAATCTCCACTTTATCTCTAATCAAGACACTTAGATCTTAAGTGATCCTATAAGAGTCATTTGGCATTAATCCTTGAATCTAATAATTGAGATGATTAAATATCACCTTAATAAGTTCAGTAAGGTTAACCTAAGAGTTAAAACTTAAAATAAATGTAATTGGTAAAGTCTAAGTTAAAATTTAGCTTAGGGTCTAAAGTAATCAAACCTCAGATCCTTAGATCTTAAGTAGCCCTAAAAAGGTCAATATGAGTTTGATATTTAATCTAATACTTAAAGTAGTCAATTTCAACCTTAATAAGCTCCACATAGTTTAACTATGAACTTAGATTCTAAAAGAATCACAAATGGAAGCTCTTGAGATAAAACCCTAATTTAGAGATCTAAAGTGATCAAACCTCAGATCTTTAGATCTTAGATCTTAGACTTAGATCTTCAATTTGAAATCAAACCATCTCCTATTGAAATTCCTTAATGATTGATTGTTTAATCTTTTGAAACCTTCCATGTGGGTATAGGATGATTCAACCAATAAGATAATGAAATTATCTTAAAGATTGAATATAAATCTTAGATTCTCAAGTTCTTAATTGATTATTTTATCTTATAATCAGTAGAATAGCCTTTCACTAAGTTCTTAGTTCCTGAATATTTCAGCTTATAGGATCCATTACCTTTAATTTGGGCAATAAATGTGAACCCTAGATTTTAGTTAGGCCATTACCTTGGATTTGGGATTTGAACTCAACTTAGGGTTTAAATTCTAAATCCTTAAATCTTGATCTACTTAATCAAGATTTGGGTAAGAGATTAAAATATAAATACATTAGGTCATTGATTTACTTACTTAAACTATATAGTCATCACATGGTTTTGGAATAGAACTTGTTAAGTTCTAATATTAATTTTAAGGACGTAAATCTGAGATTCTACTCGATAGCTGGATATTGGAGATCCTAAACTTGTACCTTCTCAGAGTAGTTAGATTGGGTAATTAGATAAGATCAGATGTCACATAGTCTAGATTGAGTCTCTTGCTTACTTTGATTAGATTGCTTTGCTTACCTTGGATATTGAGCCTTATTCCTTGAGCATAACAGGAAAACTTAGGATATGGATGATACATCCTAAGTTAGTATTTGAATTACATATCATTCAATTTTGTCTTGTTTGCAGTTGGTAGAATATGTCCTAGCTTAGTTTGCCTCTTCAGTAGTAGTATTATATAGACTGGACTCAGACCTAACATATTTGGATGGCTAGGCTGGGGATTGATTGATTAATATTGGAGGCCCTGTATGGCCTATTGGCTGGTATGGTAGTACTATGTCTTAGGCTTATTGCTACTTTAGCTAGATTGTATTATTTTCTGATTTGCTTTGCCACATGCTTCAGTGGCCTTAATTTCAGTATTTGCTCGCTTTGCCACATGTCTCAGTGGCTTCATATTTCATAGATTGCTTGCTTTTACCACATGTCTCAGCTGCCTTTATGCTCTTTTCCTATTCATAACTAGCATGTTGTATGTGTACTAATATGGCTTACTTATATATATATATATATATATATATATATATATATTGGCATGTTTAGGATGCTAGAATTGCATGTTTTCAGTACTTGTGTTCCTTTTATATACTCAGCATATGTTAACAAGATCATAAGCATATTAGGTTTAGAATTGTATTATAATTACTGTGTCTTTTAGCTTTTAGCCTCACCTCATTTATTTTGCATTTTATGATGGCTATAAATGGATAGTTTATAGTTACCCATTTCTTTTATTACTTGCTGCACCCTTTACTGCTTGCATGTTTAGTTATATTTAAAAATATGATATCTTTAAAATATTTAGTTCATGAAAATAGCATAAAATGTACTTAGACAATTATCTAACTGTAACCTTTTTATTTTATTGGCTGGGGCCCTGTCATTTGTGATACCGACAAATGTCAATTCAGACGCGTTAGTGGGTAGTGTCGTAGAAGAGGAGCAGGTTCAGGAGGAGGACTGTGCTGCTGCTGTTTAGTTAGATATTACCTTTTTATTTCAGTGAGATTGAGAGACATTCCTCTTTCTCTTTAAACTTCAGTTTGTAATTATTATTTCTGGATGTATTTCATTTCTGCATTGTGATTGGTTACTATATTGCATTCTCTTTTCCTACTATGTATGCCTGTGAATGTTACTCTATTATTTATTGCTTTTGCCACTTTGATATCTATATATTGATGAATGTTATAGCACTTGGTGACAAGTCCTTGGCTTAAGGCAGGTTGGGTTTACCTAACTTTACTTAAGTTGGGGATTTGTCATAGTTGGAGCACCGTACTTCCTTGTTGTCAGTACGGGGGCCCCACAAAAGTGGAGTTTAATAAATTAATTTTATTAATCTCAAAAATCATATTTTAAAAATGATCTTCAAAAAATCCCAAAAATTTACCCTTGGCTAATTTGAGGGTGAGAATCGCAACGGCGAAGTCAGATTTTAATTCTGACGAGTATTTAATTTTCCTATTTTTGGGGTATTTAAATATTATAAAAATTTTTGACAAAATTTCAACGACTTTCGATTACCACCAAAACATCACCCCTAGCTAATTTGGGGACAATGAGCGTAATGATGAAGTCTAATTCTTAATCTAAAATCAATTTAGATATGTCAATTTCCAGGGTTTTGGATTTTCTAAAAATCAGGATTTGGCCCATTTGACCCCAGATTTGGACTAGATCTTAGTAGATTACTCCTAATGACTTAACTAACACTTATGATCAAGATTAAGACTTAGATTAGCCCTAATTAACTAGGGTAACAACCTGGATTATTATAATAAGTCAATATGGAATTCAATTAGCTCTAATCATTAAATAGATCATTAAAAAGTAAACGCTAAAAGGATATCACATAGTTTACAATTATTGAAATTTATTGAATGCTTGCTTAGCTTTGAGCCTTTTTCCTTGAACATTTATTCAAGATTATTGTGCATAAATAAAAAGTTTCATAAAACTTTATGGGGAATGCCTTATGGCAAACTTAAATAAGAAAGATAACACTTAAAATAGGACTTCACAATTTAGAGACGATAAATGTGAATGTTCGATCCCCCCACTGTATTTAGTTAGGCAGACGTGCTTAACTCCTCGTCCCATTCTGTTGAATACTCCCGCAGAATGAGATAGCTTCTAAATATAACTTCAACTAATAATATAAGAGTTCTTTTACAAATTTATTGATTGCAAGATCTCTTCATAACTATTTAGTTATGCTTACTTTTCATAGTCCTAGGCTATGTCTATCTTAGATCAAGAGTCTAAGATACTTCTTTATTTTCTATGCTTTATACTCTATATTTACTGTATTGTGTTTAGTTTACTTACAATTTAACTAAAATACAGTGTATGTTGCTTAATTTCATTTGATGCTTCACTGTATTTCATTTCTTACTTAGCATAAATTTCATTGAACATGTATTACTTTCATTTCATTTTACTTTAAATTCACATTGTAGTTTCTAACCTTTTAGGAAGCTTTTCCTTACCATTTTAGGATATATGCTAGGACTTATATACAAGTGGGTATTTTTACTCAGCTTATTTTATACTGTCTCCTTTACAGTTATGCTTAATTCCTTTTTCCATACTTGATAGCTTTATAGCTCCGCTGCTTAGTTTAAATTATAAATCATATTTGTGATATCTTATTAACTTAAAAATATAGTCAAATATTAAAATGTGCTTAGACTATTTAGTCTAACTACACTTTTTCTTTTATTAGCTTTGCCCTATCATATTTAAATACCAAAAATATGATAGATCAAGAGCTCTTTGATTCAATTAGTGCATGTCCAAACACTTGAAGAATTTACAAAGAATCTTTGCTTTCACTTAGTTAAAAACATTTACTTTCATTTTATTATAAGTGAGAGAGTGACTTAGTTACTTCTTTTACTCTTACTCTTAAAAGGTTTGTAAAAATTAAATTATAAACTATTTGAGTTTGCTTAAGTTACTTTTACCTATTCTTTAATATTTGTGTTGTGATTACTTATTTTGTAACTGCTTGGGATAAATGAGTGGATTATACTAATTGCTTGTATTGTATGTACTTGCAATGTTATATTTTTATGTATCTCCTTATCATGTATCTTCTTTTGCATTCATTTGCAATCTTATTTTAACTTAACAACTACTCATAAAGTGACTTGGCCACTTAGCATCTATATTTGATTTGTTTTCTTCTAATAGAGTAGTGGGTATTAAGGTAACATCCCGTTGTTTGGGTTAATCTCCTATTCAATTATTGGGGTCGTTACAGTTGGTATCAGAGCCAAGGTTGAGAAAGTTAAGTTAAAAGAGATATCCACTCATCCAAGGCAACATCACAGAAAGGTAAAAATACTTAAAGAATGTCACCTTAGGAAAGTAAACGAACTTCAAATTCAAAAATTGATTTAAAAATCTTATTTGAATTAAGTAGCTGATTTCAAAGATAAAATAATATAAAATCTAAATTAGAATACGTTTCTAATTCCTTTCAAAATAACCTATGACTTGTAGCTTCCATTTCCATACAATTTTGTGTACTCTTTTTAAGTACTACAAACTTCTTAAGAACTTCTTGGGGAGTTTCCCTATAATTTGAATTTAATTCAACTAACTCTCAGATGGAGAATCCAGAATCAAAATTAAGACATTACACTAGTGAGTTTTATCAGTATTGGGATGATGACCATAACTTCGGCTCAGTATATGGACGTCTCTACTTGGAAGTGTCTAATACTGGAGGAGAAGTGTTTGATAAAATATTAAAATGCTATGTGTTTAGTGGAGATTGCATCCCATAGTTAGCTAGGGAGCGGCTATCAAGGGTTTTAGATACATTCTCTGCCATTGGGTGTCCCGATCACATAGGCCTCCAAATGTTAGATGACCTCTTCAACAACTAGGCCCAAGATTGGTGGGCTCATGCCCATAGCATCCTTATTCAAGCCAATAGATGCCTTCATCGTGCACCCCTTTATACTGACTTTGAACTCATGTTTTATAATAAATTTTGTAAGTAAATATATTAGTAGTTTGTACATTATAGTTGCTATTTCTCATCTATTTCATTGTACTTTTCTTAAGGCATCTCAAATTTTAAATATTAATGAAAAGTTCTTTTCTTTTTCGCATGTTCTAAATTTTTATTCTTTTCATTATTTAACAGAATGAATCCAGATCAAAAAAATCCTTCTTCTATTGATAAGGATGCTGAACCAGTTGCTCCGTCTCTTAATGAAGAGATGCATCAAATGTTGGGGATTTTTAAAATCATGATTGAAGCTCAAATAAGAGCAGCAGAGAGGATGGCTTCTACTAGTAACCCCTCTCACCCATCTCCAACTTCCCCTTTTTCATATCCTATACTACCCAAAACTTCCGAACTCCCACTTCCTCCTTTCCCTATTGTACCAGAAGCTTTTGCCCTAACTCCTAAGGTAGTTGTAATTCCTAATCCACACACTTCAGGTCCTGTGGTGGATCCCTTTTTGATGGCCTTCCTTAGGCTGAACCCTCCAAATTTTAATGGCTCTGCTTCTCCTATGGAGGTGGCCAATTGGTTCAAAACTATAGATAAGTTCTTAGCAAGTATTAAGTGTCCAGAAAGCGAATGTATTCGCTTAGCCTCCCACTTATTTAAAGATGAGGCAGAATTTTGGTGGGATAGCGAGCTAAAGGTCCGTTATTCAGATATATATATAGAAGAAATTCCTTGGGAAAAATTTGAGTAGGTCTTCCATGCTGAATTTATCCTCCTTTCTGCTCAAATGATAATAGAAGATGCTTTCATACAATTAAAGCAGGGTAATTGTTCAGTACATGATTATGAAATGGAGTTTAGAAAACACTCCCGCTTTGCACCAGATCTAGTCTGTACTGAAGCAGCTAAATATAGTAAATTTTTGAAAGGTCTCAACAATCCTATTAAGAGTAACTTGATATCTTTACATCATGATGACTTTCCAAAGTTTTTAGAAGGGGCAAAGGTGATTGAGCATCACCAAGCTCAATTTGAGACACACAAATGACATCATCCTCCACCATCTGGACATGAGTCTCTTAAGAGGAACCGTTCGTAGGGTCCAAAGGTCTTTCACTTGGCTCCAAATAAAAGTAAAAAAGGAGGTCAATCAATTAAATATAATAGGCCGCACCCATATAGAAAATGTTATCATATTGGGAACAGGTTTTACATTTGTGGAAGAACCAATCACAAATACCTAGATTGTCATGCTAACTGGACTGTTGATAAAATGAAGATCAACTATTAACAAACAATCTAGAATTCTACTCCTATAATTCCAAAGCACCTCATTCTGCACTAATGCCTCCTCCTTCAAGTGGAAATGTAAAATATTAGAAGAGGTCATCTTCTCATATTCAGAAGCAAGAGCAAAGTAGTTGTGCCGATAAAGGCAAGCCTGTTGTTCAAACTCCATCAGTACCGAGAGTTTACTCTCTTTCTGCTTCTATTGCGAAAGAAGAGAGCGGTGTTGCAAATATTACTTTTTATATATTTAAAGCTGATGAATTCATTAATTATATCTCAAATAAAGGAAACTTTTATTCATTTATTATAATAAAACTGCTCCTTAATCCAACTTTGTCTATCTTTTCAGGAAAAATACCTATCCAATGAATTCCGAGCAATTTGGACAATTTTCTAAAATTTTCAAGGGAAAACCGCTGCCACGTGTTGCTGTGAGCCATTTTGCAAAATCGAGCGCCACTACGCGCTACAGTGGCGCACTTTGAGAAATGCGGGTGCGATCACGCGCTGCAGCGGGACACTTTGCGAAACGCGGGCGCGATCGCACACTGCAGCGGGACAGTTGGCAACTGCAGGCGCTACAGCACGCTACAGTGAAGCATTTTGCGAAAATGTTTCCGCTATAGCGTGCTGCAGCTGCCGCCAAATTTTTTGTCTGCAGAAGTATTAATTGCGGCTGGGACAAGACCTCCAACCAGCCTCTTGTCCCTAGCCATCATTCCTCCTGCTGCAGCTCCATTTTTAAATGGAAAATAATCTCTTTTATGTGATGAGAAGGATAAAACAATGGAAAATATTGGTCACCTCATCCATCATTTGGAATTTGCCATCATTACTCTAGAATTTTAAAGGCATTTGTTGGTTTTGATCATGGGAATGAAGATGCAGCCCCTCATCTATAAATACCACCCCTCTTGACTAGAGGAGGGTTCCAAAGTTTGCTCACTTCACCTAAGAAAAGCGAGGGTTGCATAGAAGAAGAGAAGAACTCCCCAAGGGTGGAAGAGATCATCTTGCTAAGGAGAAGGAGGAGAAAGGCAGCACTATGAACCTAAGAGAAGCACTTCAAGCAAGGAGAGAAAGAGTCCGGAGAACTTCCCAAAGGAACATTCATAGTATTTTCTAAACTCTTGTGCTGTAATTTCTTTTCTTAGTTGATCATGAAAGGGTTTTTATCCACGCATGTGTTCTTTTTAATCTCTTTTGTAATGGAGAGCTAAGCCTCCCTTGGGGAGGGTTGGGGAAATCCCACATGTGATGATAGTTACTATAAAATGTATGGAGTTTTCCTCAAGTATTAATAAAAATTATGAGCTTAATGCCTTGCTAAGGAAATGTACAATATTATTGTGGACTTGAATGTGAACTAAAGGACAAGAACTATTGAATTCAAGGACTAAATTGTCTTGTGCTCTATAGCTCACCTTGGTTTAGATGTTAGATTAGTGAGTGCATGAGAACTTAGAACTATGTGAGAAAGTTCTTGAGCTAAGTGCACCTAAATCTAAGCTCAACTAAAGAGTTGATGTGTGTGATGCCAAGACCCACTAATTGAGCTCTGTTGCTCAGCATATTTGAGGGAGGAAATAGAATCATTGTGTGCCCATGAACGAGGTGACATAGTTATTGAGCCCAATGAAATCAGTCCCTCATCTCAACTGTGTGATGCGCGAGACGCTCTTAGTGGAATCAATGCTTATAAGATCTTAAAAATCAACAACCCTGATCTCCATGATCAAGAGATGCGATATATAAAAACTACAAACCTAAAATCTTATAAGAAAATTTGTGCTAAAATAGAACCGACTGTGTGTTCATTTCGTGCACAAGGCTTGAACTTGTAATTCTTCGAGATAAAACTCAAGGAAGGACAATGTTCACTTGATTAAAATATAAGTAAATGAAAGATGAATGCTTGAGGAATTGTCATACATATGTTAACTATCATGACATGTGGGAGACACCCAACTCTCCTCTTCCTCTTACTTGACTTATTTTATACTAAGTGATTGTCATGCTTGTTCAGGAACTAACTTAAGCAAAACACCCATAGCTTAAACCTTAATGATAATAGATATACCTTAGTAACAAAACATCAAATTCTCTGAGGTTCGATAAATCTCGGAAATTCAAACTTTTCACTTATTACTTCAGACCACGTACACTTGCGTGGAAGCGCAGACGTATTCTAGGATTGTCAAAAGCCTTCAATTATTACTTTTCATTTTCAATACATTTATTTTCAAATACTACTTGCTTATAATTCTATGCGCAGTGGTTAAAATGTTTCCCATCTTTCATATTATAGGAACATTAATAATTAAGAATCAAATATATAATACACTCTTTGATACAGCTGGTAGCCACTCTTTCATATCAGAGGATTGTGCTTCTTCCTTGAATTTTCAACATTTCAGCTTAAATAATACCTTGCTGGTGCAAATGCCATCAGGTGCTGAAATGTTAGCAAAAAGTTTCTGTTTGGTAGACATCCCAATCTGCAATCAATTATTTCTCTCCAAACTCATTATTATGCCAATTACCAACTTTGACATAATATTAGGAATAGATTGGCTAAAGAAATTCAATGCAAAAATAAATTGTTATAGAAAGAAAGTTTCTCTTTGGGTAGGAAGGAAACCAGATGTCTTTATAGGCAAGCTTGGCCTAATAGCATCATTAGTGAATGCACATGAAGCAAAGTGCTTAATTAGTAAAGGTTGCCTTACTGTGTTGGTAACTTTAATTGGTGAAGAAAAAGAAGAAAGTAGTCTAATGGATACTCCTATTATAAAAGAGTTCCTAGATGTATTTCCAGATGATTTGCCTAGACTACCTCCAATAAGAGATGTAGAGTTTTATATAGAGCTAATTCCATAAAGTCAACCCAAATCCAAAGCTCCATATAGGATGGCACCAAAAGAACTTCAAGAACTTCATGAACAATTGCAAGAATTATTAGAAAAAGGTTTTGTCCACCCAAGCATATCACCTTGGGGGGCTCCTGTCCTCTTTGTTAAGAACAAGGATGGATCTATGAGAATGTGTATAAATTATTGAGAACTCAAAAGGTGATGGTGAAGAACAAGTACCCTCTTCCTAGAATAGATGACTTGTTCGGTTAGTTGGCTGGAGAAAAAGACTTCTCTAAAATTGACTTGAGGACAAAATAGTATCAGTTACGAGTTAAGGATAAAGATATTCCTAACACTGCATTTAGGACCCGATATGAGCATTATGAGTTTCTTGTCATGTCTTTTGGACTAACTAATGCCCCTTCTATTTTCATAGACCTAATGTAGTGCATTTTGAAGCCTTACCTTGATCAGTTTGTAATAGTCTGCATTGATGACATCCTAATATATTCCAAGTCAGTAGCTGATCACAAGAATCACCTCCATTCTATCCTAATTCTATTAAGAGAGTATAAGTTATATGCTAAGTTTTCAAAATGTGAATTTTGGCTCAACTCAATGGCATTTCTAGGACATGTAATAGATGTTGAAGGCATAAGGGTTGACCAAAAGAAGATATAAGTTGTACAAGAATGGGTTCAACCCAAGTATGTGACTAAAATCTGCAATTTTCCAGGACTTGTAGGATATTACATAAGATTTGCTCCTGGGCTTTCTTAAATAACATCTTCGTTAATTCATTTACATCATAAAGAAGTTCCCTTTATTTGGAACACAGCTTGTGATGAAGCATTCCAGAAGTTGAAGCAACTATTAACTTCTGCACCATCTTAATGTTACCCCAAGAAGGCAAAGACTTCCAAGTTTATACTGATGCCACTAAAGTAGGACTAGGATGTGTCTTAATGCAAGATCAACACATCATAGCTTATGCTTCAAGATAACTAAAGCCAAATGAGAGAAACTATCCTGCGCATGATCTAGAACTTGCGGGAGTAGTTTTCGCTCTTAAAATTTGGAGACACTACCTGTATGGGGTTAAGTGTGAGATGTTCATTGATCATCAGAGTTTAAAGTACATCTTCATGCAAAATGAACTTAACTACCATCATTGTAGGTGGTTAGAATTGATTAGTGATTATGATTTAGAAATTATTTATCATCTAAGTAAAGTTAATCTAGTAGCTGATACCTTAAGTCGTAAGGCAAATTTGTCTTCATTCTATTGCAATGATTTTTTGGTCAAGGACCTTGAGAGACTCCTGTTGCCTGGACTGAAGTAGGAGACTCTCAATTTTATAGTTTAAAACTGATTGAAGAACCCACTAAGAAAGGTCAACTAATTAAACGCAATATGATGGCAGCTCAGGATAGGCAGAAGAAATATCATGATGCTCGTTATCGTCACTTAGAATTTTAAGTGGGCGATAGGGCTTATCTTAAAGTAAGTTCAATGAGAGGTGTGCAGAGGTTTGGTATTTTTGGAAAATTGAGTCCAAGGTACTTAGGACCCTTTGAAGTGATTGAGATAATTGGAACATTTGCATACAGATTAGAGTTTCCAAAAGACTTATCGACTGTACATAACGTGTATCACATATCATCACTAAGGAGGTGTTTGCTAGATCCTAGTCAGCATGTTCAGATACTAGCAATGGAACGGTAACCCAATTTGACAATCATTGTTAAGCCTATAGCAATTATAGGGAGAGATCTTAAGCAATTAATAAATTACAGTATTCCTATGATTAAGATCCAGTGGTAGAACCATTCTAATAAAGAATCCACTTGGGAAAAAGAAAAAGATATGCTAAAGAAATTCCCAAAGTTCTTTCATTAATCTGGTAAGCTTAGTTTTTACCATTTTCAATTCTGTTTTAATTAGACTTCCTCCAAGTATTTACATTACTGTAATTAATTTTTATGCATCGAGGGCCACACTCTTTTTAAGGAGGGGAGTCTGTATCAGCCATAATGATGTTACTCATCAATTAGTAACCTAATTAACTTCAAACCTTTTTCATTATTTTTAAGATAGTGTTAGGAGTCTTTACCTCAAATTTCGTGCAATTTGGAGACCGTTTAATAATTTTCAATATTTCCTTATTTTCTGATAATTCTAAGAATACGTAATTTATTTAGACTTCAGAATAAAAAACAGAGTCCACCATTGGACTCACCACACCCAAATTAGCTAGAGGTGGTATTTTGGAAGTGCTTGGAGGTCGTCAAAAATTTTGCGAATATTTTAATACGGTAGAAAATTAGTTAAATTAAAAATACCTCCAATCAAAAATCCGTCTGCATTTTAGAGTTCCTCACCCCTCAATTGAGTAAGGGTGAACATTTGGGATTTTTTGGAGAACGTTTGGGTAATTAGATTTTAGAAATAAAAAAGGATAATTGAATATTATAATATTACAATTTTATTAATTATTATTAGTAATATAATTCTGGCTGAATTTTAAAATTCGACGGCAAGGAAACATTTCAGTACACCTCCTACTCCTTTTCGCACGATCGCACCATGGGAATGAGAGGAGTGGGAGTACGAAGCCACAACTGGCCTCTCACAGACCTTATCTTCTCTCGAGCTTCTCAATACGGGGAAAATTCATTCTTCCTGGAGAGGGAAAAGTTAATTGTGGCTGGAGACAAAGGATAGAGGCTTTCTTCAAACCCTATGTTTTTGCTGGCCTTAAGCGAGGGTGCAAGGTACTTAAGTTTTGATCATATACCGTATGCCAGTGATTCTTGTCAATGAGATGTTTCTTCTGGATTCGATCAATTTAAATATTACACATCTATTTTTCTCTTTTAATTAGATATGATCGTTTAAATTGATATGTATAATCTGTAAAGGCAAATGGGATATTTTGTGATACTTTCTATTCCTAATTCTCTTGTTCTTAATTTCAAAAATTATAAGCACATTGTTGTATGAACTTCATAATGCTTTGTAATATTAAACTTGTAAGAAGATTTTTTTTTCTTTCTGCATTTCTAGATATTGCATATTGTGTGTTCATTACAATTTTTCGTTTTCATTAAGAAACCTGCTGTCGTTTATGATTGAGATAAAGGAAGATGGAACTTTTAAAATAAAAATGTGATTGTGGTCCACTGTTAAAACCAATAATATTATGTTTGAAAGCTTGAATTCTAGAATGCCTTTATATTGAGGAAGAAGACTTGCTCCAGCTGCAAACATAAATATGTTGAGACAAGAATAAAATGTCCCCAACTTTGGTGATATTAACGAGCTCCTGCTTCAGAGAGGAACAGATGTGGATTCAAGGCCTTGCAAGTACGGCATGAGGCTTGAGTAATTTATAACCAATTTAAAAGCTTATTAGCATTCAACATTTTTTTTTTATTTCTACTGAACTTATTTTATTCTCAATTTGAAGAATCATATTTCATATCCAAAATGCTGGGATAAAATTAAGCTCAGCAACCTTTCTTTTCAGATCCATACTCTATAAAAAAAATTAAAAATAAAGAATACATATATATATATATATATATATATATATATATATATATATATATATATATATTTAAGCATCGTTTACCAAGCCTAGAAGCTGCACGAACAGCCGAGCTGGCGAAATCAGGCATCGACTTTATCACATAAATATTGATGAGTTTATAGCAAATGTAATGTGCTAAGCATCATTGTGGTATCAATATTTTGCTTAAACTTTTTTGTAAATCTGCATGTTTAGTATTTAAGATTATGTTTCTCATGTTTAATTTCAAATTTTTTTTATAATATGTATGATAATATTTTTTTTAACATTATGCATTAATTGTCTTTTAATAAATTGTCGGATTTCAATTTCTTATCCACACTGGCGATTTCTTTTATGCATATGCATAGATATAATGGGGCGAGGCAATTACCCAAATATTAGAGGAATCTTGTATCGCTACTTTGAGAGATTGAGTTTTACAAGTTTGTGTTGTATTTGAAACTATGCATGTAATAGAAGTGTGTGAATCTCCTCATAATATTAATGCATATGTATTCAATACAAGTATTTTATTTATAAATTCTACACAAATTATTTATGTAACACTCTTAATTACCTTGTTCATTATTATAGCAATACTCATATATTTTAGCATGCTCCAGTAAATCATTTTGAATACAAACATCTTCCTAAAGAAATTTGCCAACAATAAATGGTTCACAGGAAAAATTCTGAGAGGCACAAACTGAATTGATTTATTATAATTTCAATTAGTTTTAAAGATTGATTAATCTATTTCTAAATGAGATTTGAATTGTATTCATCAATTAATTAACAATCTTTCTAATGTTATCTTTCAAATCAAGATCCATGAAAGCCATCGTAAATTCTCTATTCATGCTTTTATCAATGTCATTATGAGAATGTTTAGGAATTTCTTTACAAATACCCTTATATTGGAATTATAAGAAGTTGAGATTAGATAAGTAAGCATATATAGTATTAATGATATGATTGAGGATGTGAATGTTTTAAACTTTCTTTTCCCTTGGATTCTTATTCTAAAGTTGTGAATCTTATCTCAAAATGCATCGTAACCAATGATCTTCTATCAGAAATGTCATTTTATATGTAAAATCTTTTAATTATTAATATCGTTAAGTTTAGTATGTCGAATTAAATGCTATTATTCCTTGCATGTTATGTTTATTATCTTTCAATAACATTGAATTAAGTGCTGAGTAGTTGCATGTTATAAATAAGGTATACTATTTCTTTATGAAATTTTTTTATTGTATTATTGAATTTCAAATACTCCCAAAATATGCCAAATATCTTAATCTAAAGATGTAACAGAGTCGAGCATGAACTTTTGAACTTACAAATAAGATATCAAACTTAGTTTTGTTTGACAATAAGTAAATTGAATTTAATTAGATTGAGAGTATAATTAATCTTTAGGTTTATTATAAATAATAATGAACAAATTAAGTGGAACATTTCTATCTTGTACGTTGCTACCATTTATTTTTAATATGGATTAAATGCTGTCAATTAACTTAACGTGATCAAATGTTACTTATTAATTAATGTGATCAAATACTGTTAGTTAATTTAATATGAATCATATGCTGCATTTTATTTCTAAAGCAAGATCAATAAGATCAAATGAAATCAAATGCTACCATTCTTTTAATGAAATCATATGTTGCCTGCCATTTATTTCTAAAGTGAGATCAATAAGATCAAATGAAATTAAATGCTGCCATTTCTTTTATTAAAATCAAATGTGGCTAATTATATAAATGAGAGATCAATGGATCATATGAGATTAAATACTGTTCTTTACATTATTTGAATTAAATTAACTACTATCATTAAATGCATTGTAAGAAACAAGTGCTGTGCTAAATTTTAGTTTAAATGATTATTTTTCTTTTATATATAATACTAAACTAAATACTGTTATTCTTTGCAAGTTAAGTTATGAACTAATATCAATTGAAATGCGAACCAAATGCCATTACTTCTTGCATATTAAGTTAAATGATGCTGCCCCTTTATATTGTTAATTTAATTGCTGCATCTTTTATTATTTTCATAAATGTTCGATTTAGAATGTGTGAATCCTAGGTTAGCAAATTATTTAATATGATTTTTCTCACATAGAAATTATTAGAACTAGAAATAGCTAATCCCATGTGACGGATTGCCTTATATATTGATGTTCTTTTCAAATGTTGAATTTATTAGAACTAGAAATAGCTAATCTCATATAATAGATTGACTTATATATTGATGTTCTTTACAAATGCTAAAAGTATTAGAACTGGAAATAAGCAATCCCATGTCACTGATTGACTTGCATATTAATGTGTTATGTGTTTATTTTGAGCAAATACAAAAGAAATCATGCCGAATTTTTTTTGAATTGGAATTTCATTCTTATAATCTACATGTATCACTTTCCCTTTAGTTGTATGTAAGATTTAATTAAGAATCCCCTATATTCTTTTATATTCAATTTAGCTTAACACTTTTAATTGCTAAGTTAAAATTATTTAAGAGAACCCATAATATAATAAGATTAGTGCTCAAATAATCTTTTAGATAATTAGCACATATCCCAATAGTCTTAAATCTTTTAATTAGTTCTCAGTTGATCTAAATTGAGGACAATAATTCTCATTTATACTTCTTACAAGGTATAGATTTCTAAGCTCTTACAACTACAAATGAATTATTACTTGTAGGATATAATCTACTTCATTCCTTATATTTAAATATTTAATATCAATTAATCTTAGATAACTTCATGATTAGATTGATTTGATACTTTCTAATTGGTAAGTTAACTAGATAAAGCTAATAAAATATCATTTAGCTAATACTTCATTTGCTTAGCAAATTATAAACATTACTCTTCCATACTAATTTCCTTAAACTTTAATCATACATCTATTTAATTTGATTAGTTTAGGGCTAGTATAAGATAAACTTCAATTATGTGAAAATACTACTTCTTAAACTTATCTTCCTTCTACTATTAGTTTTAATTGACTTAAAGATTAATATCTATAAATCAATTTGGATTTCAATTAGCTCTAATCATTAAGTAGATCAGTAAAAAATAAATGACAAAAAGGATATCACATAGTTTACAATTATTGATATTTATTGAATGCTTGCTTAGCTTTGAGCCTTTTTCCTTGAACATTCATTCAAGATCATTGTGCATAAATAAAAAGTTTCATAAAACTTTATGGGAAATGCCTTATAGTAAATTTGAACAAGAAAGATAGTGCTTAAATTAGAATTTCACATTTTAGAGAGGATTAATGTGAATGTTTGACCCCACACTGTATCTAGTTAGGCAAACATGCTTAACTCCTCATCCCATTCTATTAAATACTCCTGCATAATGAGATAACTTCTAAATATAACTTCAACTAATAATATAAGAGTTCTTTTACAATCTTATTGATTGTAAGATCTCTTCATAATTGTTTAGTTATGCTTATTTTTCATAGTCCTAGGCTATATTTATCTTAGATCAAGAGCCTAAGATACTTCTTTATTTTCTATGCTTTACACTCTCTATTTACAATATTATGTTTAGTTTAACTTATAATTCTATTAAAATACAGTGTATATTGCTTAATTTCATTTGACACTTCACTGTATTTTATTGCTTACATAGCATAAATTTTATTAAACATGTATTACTTTTATTTCATTTTACTTTAAATGCATATTATAGTTCCTAACCTCTTAGAATACTTTTCCTTACCATTTTAGGATGCAGGCTAGGACTTATATTTAAGTGAGTATTTTTACTCAGCTTATTTCATATTATCTCCTTTACAGTTATGCTTAATTCTTTTTTGCATACTTGACAGTTTTTATAGCGCCGCTGCTTAGTTTAAATTATAAATTATATTTGTGATATCTTATTAACTTAAAAATCTAGTCAAATCTTAAAATATGCTTAGACTATTTAGTCTAACTACACTTTTTCTTTTATTGGCTTTGCCCTATTATATTTAAATACCAAAATTATGATAGATCAAGAGCACTTTGATTCAAGTAGTGCAGGTCCAAATGCTTGAAGAACTTACAAAGAATCTTTGCTTCGGCTTAGTTAAAAATGTTTACTTGCATTTTATTACAAGTGAGAGAGTGGCATACTTACTTCTTTTACTCTTACTTTTAAAAATTTTGTAATAATTAAATTATAAATTGCTTGAGTTTTCTCAAGTTACATTTACCTATTCTTCAATATCCATGTTATGATTACTTATTTTATAATTGCTTGGGATGAATGAGTGGATTATACTAATTGCTTATATTATGTATACTTGCAATGTTGTATTTATATGTATCTTCTTATCATGTATCTTTTTTTGCATTTATTTGCAATTTTATTTTAACTTAACAACTGCTCATAAAGTCACTTGGCCACTTAGCATCTATACTTAATTTGTTTTCTTCTAATCGAGTAGTGGGTACTAAGGTAACATCCCAATGTTTGGGTTAATCTCCTATCAAATTATTGGGGTCGTTACACTAACACCAGAGGATGACTATGTTGTTGTTAAAGTGAACGCTAGGACTAGGATGACGAGGCAAATGCTTCAAGGATAGCAGTACTATGGAGTACAGTATATCGCCTGATGAAATTGTCTGATCGAGCTTGATTGAGCAAGATTAGACAAATCGATTTATAATCCACATTATGAAATAAGTAAATAAAATTTGATTGCATGAAATCAATGACTAAACAGAGGGATCGAGATGTACAAATTTGAATGGTTAACCGAGTCTTCACCAGATTGGGATGGATCGATCCTTCGCTCCAAATTCTGGTCTCACTCACGATTAATACTCAGAGACTAGGTGATAAGGAGGAGTTAAGAGTGGAGTTTTCAAAGCCCTGACGGTGTCGGCAGCTGCTAGAGGCGGTGGGATGCGTCGCACGTCCATGCAATTAACACGAGCACCACACGGTGCGTCTGCGTGAGGATGATCATACTTGATTTAATGTTTTGAGTTATTTGGCATTTTGAAGTAAATGTGCATATTAGGGAAAATAGGTTAAATTGTTAGATAATAAGAAGGGATGTTTGATTTTTTTTTTCATCAAATTTTTAATTTCTTTAAGCATTTAACATAAATTGCATAAGCATAAGCATCATGATGATTTGTGAGCTACGGGATGAAATGTGCTTCATGGTTGAGTAGGAACTACGGGATGCAATGGGCATCAGGATATCTAGGATTCCTTTGGATGCAGTGAGGCATTAAATGCATATTTCAACAAAACTTCAGTGGCATATTCAGATATATAGACAGTGACATATATCACAGTTCTATTTTTAGTTTGTTTTAGTTACTATTTATTTTCAACTATTTATTCTCAGTATTTTATTGAGTTATAGCTTTCTGCTTTCAGTATCAGTGTTTAGATTTATAGTTTTAGTTTACTTTAGTTTATTGCAATTTGATTTCAATTTTATTAAATGTTAAGTAAATTTATTAAATTTAAGAAAATGTCAATTGAAACCTAAGATGTGCTTAGACTCATTATCTAACATGATTTCCATTTTTTTGGCTAAGGTCCTGACATTGTGAAACCAAAAATATCAGATCCTGAAAATTGGTAAGGCCATATTATAGCGCCCCGCCCCATCGCCATGCACAAAAGAGAGGTGAATCGTAATTCGGTGGCGGAGTGGTACGCCACTCAAGAAAAATAAACCACAACATCTTCCCGAATAGGCTAAGACTGAGCCACACTGAAGGCAGCTGACTCGAACTCAAGAGTAGGGTCGAGAGCCAATATTTAAGATAAGAGTAGAGTACTTATCTTAAGTATTAGACTAACACATACATTGAATTATAAAAAATAAATAAAGAATTCAATATATGTTCTAAAATATTAGCATTTCCAGTATACTGATCAGATTACAATACTAAGTATAATAGTAAAATAACAGAGTGCGGAAGCTAAAGCAAAACATTTATAATACATTCATCACAGAACAGTAATAGCATTCATCTCAGAAAAGGAAAAGTAAAATACATTCAAAATTATTACAAACTGATTAAAATGAGGCAAAAGTAAAATATATCTAAAATACTGTAAGCGAAAAAAAAAAACGATAAGGTAAAAAGGTGGAAGATGAATCCACTAACACTCCACGTACTCCTCCCGAATCTCCTGCAAATCCTCCTGTCCTACCTCAACAAGCTTCTTAGGGTCTAGCAATTTCCCAGACCTTAAAAGTACCCCGTGTTAGACAAGAAGTCTAACACATCGTAACTAAACTAAGCAGTGCTAAAGTAAATGCAAGTAAACAGTAAAGTAAACAAAACTGTAGAAAATAACGGTAAAGGCATTGAGTAACTGAACTATAAAGACTAAACAAAGTAAAGCTAAACTGAGATTGGAATGCTAAAAGTAAGAGAAAACATCAAATGCTTAGAAACCACTGTAAAAATGTCCAATGTTGTACTATATGCCACTGGAATAATGCATCCAAATATGCCACACGCAACCACAAATATATAAAAGAACTATCTTTGAAAGGCTATGAGTCATACGGTCTAATATACACATACATCCAGTTGGGAATACAGTTTACTATGATGCCGATGCATCCTGAAACTCCACAGTCAATGTATGCAACATTCCATAACACATAATTCATCACTGATACTTATAAATCACCACAAGAATCATTCCTCATACTCATGTTCATGCTCATGCCCATACCTCTATTCTATATGAGTAAAATCCAGAAATCCATAAATGCTTGAAATACCAACATTGAATTCAAATCCTCCATTATGCAGAATCCTGCTAAAAGGATTCTAACTTCTAGGTTCTAAGATGGTAATTGGTTAAAGTTGAGAATTTACTTATAAATCATTAAATGGGGAGATGGTATAAACACACACACACACACACACACACACACACACACACACACACACACAGACACACACACACACACACACACACACACACACACACACACACACACACATATATATATATATATATATATATATATATATATATATATATATATATATATAGTATACTTTCAAGAAGGGTGGTTTCTAACTCTTAGTTTAATTAAGCCACCATAATAAAGTGATATTCGATAGGAGGCATCACCCGATGGCAACTTGTATCTCAAGCTAAGCTATTAAAATACCCAATTCACAAGCACATTTAGTGTTCTAAATAGGGTGTCTATGATTATATAGTTTGCTTGAAGCACACCATGGAAGCAAACTTCGATAGGAGGCATCACGCAATGGTAATTTTTATTCAAACAAGCTAATGATCTAAATTCCCTAATCATAACACTCTTAGGATTGAATAATTTAGTCTAAGTGAGACTATGCCCGACTAAATTTGCAGGATAAAATACAGACATAATCTATATCAAGATGAATCAACCAATCCTGATTAATACTGGGATAACCCAATACTTTGGGTATACCATACTATACCATCCAATAATCAAGGTTCAACAATTCTATTTATTCTATAAGGATTTATCAATACTATTAATTCTTATGCTAAATGGGTGAGTCCTACACAAGGCTCCAAGGGATGTGATCAAGTATCACTCAATATAGATTCTACCACAAGGAGAGGTGTCGTTCTAAGTATCTTAGGTGATTTCTACCACGAGGGGTTAAGATCAACTTCTAATATTAAAGGATCATATAAGATTCTACCTCAATAAATTTGCAAAGGTCTGTCCTCCCTCAATATGTCATTAATTAAGGTCTTTTAAATATTTTAGAAATGATTCTTTAGTAAGATCCTTGAGATCTCACCCTTTTAATAGTTAGCTAACACTTAAGGATTTGATTTTTATCTTGAATCAAAGTGATTAGATTAGATGATTAAAATCATCTGATCACCTCTTATGCTGCAATCATGGGAATAAATCAAGATTATTATTAGAGAGAGGTCACTTAATTAATCAAAATGATTTTATTATTGTTCATATGCAAATGACCTTATATAAGAGAAAATCAAAGATCTAAAGCTTAGATTCAGATTAATCAATCATATAGATTTATTATTAACCTTAATATGTCTAATTCGATGGTTTAAGATTAATACAAATTCAGATGCATTATTGGAATAATGTCAATTTTATTATCTTATAATCAAGCCATTTAATTAAGGTTTAAGAGTTTGGATCTTAATCAAGTGGAGTAGGGTTTAACCCCCCACTCTTACTTAATTAAGAACAAGTGTTTAGTTATAGGTCAAGTGTCAAATCAGTGGATTAAAGATGTATTATTGGTGGCAATCTCAGATCTAGATCAAGTCTTAATAGCTTGATCAAAGTATTAAGATTTCTTAAGTTTAATTAAGATGTTTAAGTTCTTCAAATTTAGGTTTATTCAATTTATTCATCATAAATTGGCATACATGGTTTCAATACATCTACCTCACTGTTATGGAGCATATTAACAGAAAAATTTAGAAAAATAGAAAGTAATTAGTGCTAATCAAACCCTAGACCAATTCAAAAGGATTAACACAATCACAAATCTAGCCATCAGAATTTCATACAACTTGGCACATAAATTCTATTCAATCATACAATTAATCAGAGATTAAGTTTGTTAAGATACAATGATTAAAAATCCTAATTTTCACTAATTATGATTTAATAAGATATGGCATAAGTTGAAATACAAAAATTATAAAATTAAACTATTTAGCACTGACAGACTGTAAATACACGTTTGCACTTGCACGCAAGTGTACGTGGTCTGAAGTAATAAGTGGAAAGTGTGACTTTCCGGGAATTTATCAAACCACAGAGAATTTGTTGAGTTGGCACTAAAGTATATCTATTCTCACTAATGTTTGAGCTATAGTATGTATTGGTTGGTTGGTCTAAACTTAGTATGAATATTCACTAAGTAAATATCAAAATTTATAGAAAGAGGAGAGTTGGGCCCATCCCATATGAAATAATATAATACTTGTGTAGATTTATTTCTCAAGCTTTATCATTTAGTTCAATTGAAATTAGGTGCACATTGTTGTCCTTTAGTCTAGCTCAAAGGCTTACAAGTTCAAATCTCGTGCACAAAATGAACTCACATTCGGTTCTACTTTAACACAAAGATTCTTGTAAGATTCTTGAGATTTAAAGTTAATTCACTTTCTCCTTATTTAAGGAGAAGTTAAATTTTTTTAAATCTTAGGATCTCACAAGCATTGATTTTCTACTATGAGCATCACTTCGTATCTCACATGGCTGAGATGAGAGAATCACATGTTGGGATCAACGACTATGTCACTTAGTTCATGAGCACTCAACACTTTATTACTCGATCTCAATTATGTGGAGCTAAGGAGCTCATTTAGTGGGTCTTAGTGTCACTTGCATCAACTCTTAGATTGAGCTTAGTTGAGGTGCATTGAGCTAAAAAACCTTCTCACATGGTTCTAAGCTTCCATACACTCAAAATCTAGCATCCAACCTAAGGTGAGCTAAGGAGTACAAGACAATTAGATATTGGATTTTTTTAGTTCTTTTCTCATAAACACATCAAGACTAATTTAGATGAAAATCTCTTACTAAGGTATTAAAATCACAAATGCATTATGCTTGAGGGAAAACATTCATACAACAATATTACATCATGCATCATGGGACTTCATCCCAACCCTCCCTAAGGGGAGTTTAGCTACTCATTACATAAGAAAATAAGGAAGACACATACATAGATAAAGACCCTTTCATGGTCACTAAAAAGAAAATACAAGATTGAGTTTAGAAGATACAAGGAATGCTCCGTAGAAGTTTTCCTGAATTCTTCTTCTCCTTTTAATTATCCTCTCCTTAGGTTGTTAATGCTGTCTTCTTCCTCTTCTCCCTTTGCAAAAGCTTGCCTTGCCACCCTTGGGGGCTCTCTCTTCCTTTAGCTCTCCTCCTTACTTAGGGAATTTTTGCTAAAATTGTGATCCCTCCTCTAGTCAAGAGGAGGGGTATTTATAGGAAGGGGGAGGCTGCATGCTCCTCTCCTCCATAAGCAACCAGAATTTCTATACAAAATGCTGAATTTATCATTGCACTAATTTTTAATTTAGGGTGAGGTGACAATAATCTCATTTCTTTAGCTACAACATCACCTCAAAGCATACAAAAATGGCTGCTGCAGGAATTGATGGCTGGAGACAACATTCAGGATAAAGGTCATGTCTCCAGCCGCATTAAATGCATTGTCTGGGAAAAGTTTCAGCGGGCCGCGGCAGCGCGCTGTAGCGTGCTGCGGCGTGCTTTAGCATACCTTGGTCCTTAGCAATTTAGCCAAGTCCTCCGCTGTAGACCGCTGCAAGCACACGAACGCATGTTGTAGCGGGGAATTCTGTGAAAAATACTGTTCAATTAGTTCTTTTTCCATATTTTATAGAGAGAAATATTTCCACGACAGACCGCTGCAGTGCACAACCGTGCGTTGTAGCGGTCAATTCTGTAAAAAATACTGTTCAATTAGTTGGGCGGCCCGATTTATATAGCCAAGTCCTTCCTGATAAACTGTTGCAGCGCGCGACCGCGCGCTGTAGCGGTGAATTCTGCTAAAAATACTGTTCAATTAGTTGGGCGGCCCGATTTATAAAGTCAAGTATTTTTGCGGTAAACCGCTGCAGCGCGCGACCGCGCGTTGTAGCGGTGAATTCCGCAAAAAATACTATTCAATTAGTTGAGCCCCTTTTTAATAATCATAAGTATTTTTGCGGTAAACCGCTGCAGCGCGCGACCGCGCGCTGTAGCGGTGAATTCCACAAAAATCACTATTGAATTAGTGGGGAGCCTGTTTAATATAGTTTAAATATTTCCGCTGCAGCGCACTGTAGTGGAATTCTTTGTTTATATTTTTATAAGAATTGTAGAAATGCCCTAGAGCTCCTTTAGATTCTATTTCCTGAAGAAGATAGAAAATTTTGATTTAGGAGCAGCAAAAATATCTTAAATAAATGAATTTTCCCCTTTATTTTAGATATAATTTATGGATTCATCACACCCCCACACTTAAATTCTTGCTCGTCCTCGATTAAGCTCAAAATGATAATTTTTTGTGTATTTGAATGGATGAAAGTCACAATGATGTAATTGAAATAAGTAGAAGTGAAAATATGTGCATGGCAACAAAAAATAACATGCTTTTCCATAAACGAGCTTATACAGGGACATTCCTAAAGGGGTCTTGAAGGCTGTTCTATAAGCCCAAAGGGCATCTTGGAGTTTTGAAGTCTAGTCCTTTCTATTTTGGTTTACAATTTTTTCCAAAATTTGGTTAAGTTCTCTATTGGAGACTTCAACTTGCCCACTGGTTTGAGGGTGGTAGGGGGTACCCACCCTGTATCTTACCCCATAGCTTTTTAATATATTCTTTAACTGCCTATTGCAGAAGTGTTTTCCCCCATCACTGATCAAGAATCTGGGTGTTCCAAATCTAGCTAGCACGTGTTCCTTGAGAAATTTAATCATAGTCTTAGCATCATTGTTGACACATGCCAAAGCTTCAACCCATTTTGAAACATATTCAACTGCCACAAGGATATACAGATTGGCCTGGGATGAGGGAAAGGGTGTCCCTTGAAGTCAATTCCCCAAACATCGAATAGTTCGACTTCAAAAATCCCATTTAAAGAAGCTCATCCCTTTTTGTTAAATTCCCAGTTCTTTGGCACTTGTCACAACTTTTGACAAAATTAGCGGCATCCTTGAATAGATAGGGCCAAACGAATCCAGATTGAAGCACCTTCGCAGCCGTTTGCTCAATTCCATGGTGTCCTCCATAAGGAGATGTGTGGCAGTAGAAGAGAATATTCCTAGTGTCAGAGTCAGGAACACATCTCCTTAGGAGTTGATCATTGCAACATTTATACAGAAAGGGATCATACCAAAAATAATTTTTTATATCCGCAAAAAATTTCTTTTTTTGTTGGTAACTCATATCTTTTGGTATGATTCCTCCTACAAGGTAGTTTGCAATATCAGCGAACCAGGGAGGATCATTTGTAGCTACCCCATAGAGCTTCTCATCGGGAAAGGATTCACTAATATCGGTCGACTTTTCATGATCAATGTGGGTTAATCTGGATAAATGGTCAATAAGCGCATTTTCACTCCCCTTCTTATCCCAGATTTCGAGATCAAATTCTTATAAGAGCAACACCCATTGTATCAAACGTGGTTTTGCCTCTTTCTTTTGGAGGAGATACTTAATGGCGGCATGATCCGTGTAAACGATAGTCTTAGATCTGATGAGATACGACCTAAATTTAGTAAAAGCAAAAATGATGGCTAAAAGCTCCTTTTCCATGGTGGCATAATTTCTTTGAGCATCATCAAGGAGTTTACTAGCATAGTAAATCGAATAGAAGGTTCGCTCTCTTCGTTGCCCTAGAACAGCGCCTACAGCAAGGTCACTTGCATCACACATAATTTCAAAAGGTGAATCTCAAATTTGAGCAAAAATTATTGGAGCAGAGATCAAGGCAGTTTTTAGTGTATTGAATCCTTTCAGATAATTGTTATCAAAATTGAACTCAACATCCTTTCCAAGCAATCTACAAAGTGGCATACTTATGTTTGAAAAATCCTTAATAAAAACCAGCATGCTCTAGGAAGCTTCTAATTCCTTTAACATTGATGGGAGGAGGAAGTTTTTCAATTACTTCAATCTTAGCTTTATCGACCTTTATCCCCCTCCTAGAAATTAAATGACCAAGAATGATACCCTCTTCAACGATAAAATGACACTTTTCCCAATTCAAGATCAAGTTTGACTCTTCACATCTTTTTAACACCTTTCCCAGATTAATTAGGCAATGATCAAAAGAGGTCCCAACAACAGAAAAATCATCCATAAAATTTTTTAAGAACTCTCCTAACATGTCAGAGAAAATAGAACATCATGCAGCGTTGAAAAGTAGCTGGAGCATTACACAAACCGAAAGGCATTCTCCTAAAGGCGAAGGTTCCAAAGGGGCAGGTAAATGTTGTTTTCTCTTGGTCTTCGGGCGTAATCAGGATTTGATTGTATCCAGAATAACCATCAAGAAAACAAAAATAAGGATTTCCTACTAATCTATCAAGCATTTGGTCAATGAAGGGAAGGGGATAATGTTCTTTTCGAGTTGCTTTATTTAATCTCCTATAATCGATGTAAACTCGCCAACCAGTCACAATCCTAGTGGGGATTAGCCCATTGTTGCTGTTGAGAATAACGGTCATCCCACTCTTTTTGGGAACCACATGTATATGGCTCACCCAAGGGCTGTCAGAAATGGGAAAAATGATCCCAGCATCTAAGAGATTGATGATTTCATTGTGAACTACTTCTTTGATGTTAGGATTTAATCACTGCTGAGGTTCAATTGAAGGCTTAGAGTTGTCCTCCAATAGGATACGATGCATACACAGAGTTGGGCTAACCCCTTTCAAATCTGCAATACTCCACCCCATTGCACTCTTATCATCTCTTAAAATGTTACATAAAAGATTCTCTTGATGTTTAGTTAACAAAGCGGAGATTATTACAGAAAGTGATTTATCTTCTCCTAGGTATATGTATTTTAAATGTGAGGGAAGAGGTTTTAATTTAATTTTAGGAGGGAAAATTATCGAATGTTGAATCATCTTCCTTTCCTCAATTAATTCTTCAATAACTTCTATTTCAGTGGGAACTTCGTATTCCTCACTTCCCATCATTCCCTCTTCTCCCACATCTTCCATTGACCCAGCTTCTTCTAATAAATTGATCTCCCAACAATTCTCGTTTAACTTAGAAGGGTGTTTCATAGAATCATTTACATGGAATTTAATCTCTTCCTCTCGATAATGCAACCTCAATTCCCCTTTGTCTATATCAATTAAGGTTCGTCCTGTGGCCAAGAAAGGTCTACCTAAAATAATAGGAATCTCTTGATTTTCATCTTCCATGTTCAAGATTATGAAGTCTGTCGGGAAGATGAACTTGTCAACCATTACAAGTATATTTTCCACAATTCCTAAAGGAGATTTTACAGATCTATCAGCAAATTGGAGTAGAACAGAGGTAGGTTTTAACTGATCAATTTCTAGTTTCTTGAATATGTAGAAAGGCATCAAATTAACAGAAGCGTCAAGATCACAAAGGGCTTTTTGAAAAGATTGGCATTCAATCGTGCATGGGATAGTGAAACTCCCAGGATCCTTCTTTTTAGTGGGAATTTTTCTTTGAAGGATTGCACTGCATTCCTCAGTTAATGCCATAATCTCCTTTTCATCAATCTTCCTTCTCTTGGATAAGATGTCTTTCATAAACTTGGCATAACTAGGCATTTGTTCAAGGGCTTCAGCGAATGGGATATTGATGTGAAGAGTTTTAAAAGTCTCAAGAAATTTTTGATATTGGACATCGAGTTTTTCCTTAACCATATGCTGAGGATAAGGTATATGAGGGGTTTCCTTAGGTGCATCTCTATGTTCATCCCTTGCGGCATCCCTTGCCACAATCTCTCCTGTCCTTATTATTTCTTCTTTCTTTTTTTTCTCTCTTGATTTAGTGATATCTTCGCTATTCTCTTTTCTCACGATCTCATGAGCAACCATTCCACTTCTTAAGGGGATTGCATTACCTGATTCATTTTCATATTCCTTGATCACCCTGACTAGTGAAGGTTGTTCTAGTTGCTTTATTATATCTTTCAATTTTTGTTCAATTCTTTTAACAGTCTCCTCTTGTCTGAGGAGAGTGTGCTCATGCCTGGTTAGTGTGGCGTCAGTTTTATTCATGAATTCAATAGTAGAGTTTCTAAATTCTCTTAAAGAGTTTTTGAATCTTTCTCCATTCCTTCTATGATTCATGATTATCTTAACATCTCTCAATTCCCCATCATTCTCCTATAAAGGGCTTATATAACCACACTCTAGCTTCTTATTAAGTTTGGACATTTGATTTTGCAGTTCTAGGATTTTCTATGAGTTTCCTAGTGAATTATACTCTTTTTTACCCTTGGAATCATTCCTTAGAAGTGGCCATTGGTAAGCATTGTTTGCCATTTCTTCCAAGAGGTCATAGGCTTCCTCTTGGGTTTTTCCACTAATGGATCTCCCGACGGCCGCATCAATGAGTGTCCTTGTTGGAGCATTCAAACCATTGTAAAAGGTTTGCACTTGCATCCAGAGAGGGAACCCATGATGCGAGCAATGTCTGAGATACTCCTTAAAGCGTTCCCACCTGACATAGAGAGTCTCACCTTCCATCTGAGTAAAGTTGGTGATCTCAATTCTCAACCGTGCAGCTTTAGTTGGAGAAAAGTATTTGGCTAATAATTTCTTAGCCAAATCATCCCAAGTACGGATAGAATCGCTTGGTAAAGAGTTGAGCCAACTCTTGGCTCTATCTCTCAGTGAGAAAGGAAATAGCCTCAATTTAACTGCATCTTCGGAGACACCGTTAAACTTGAAGGTATCACATATTTCGAGGAAGGTTGAAATATGTGAATTTGGATCTTTAGTGGCTAATCCTCCAAACTGATTATTTTGTACCATACTTAGCGTAGAGGGTTTGATTTCAAAATTATGGGCTTCTATATTCGGCCTTATAATTGCATGGGTAATGCCCCTAACAGTGGGCAGTGCATAATCTCTCAGTGCTTTACCCATAGGCTCTTCTAAGTTTTTAGTGAACGTGTACATCACAACTTGTTGGTTTGATAAGTTTCATTCTCACCTAGCTTGTAAGTATGCTCGTTCTATTTCAAGATCAAACATATATTCAGTACAGACTCTTTTACTCATACAAGTTTCAATAAAGCTTATCAAGAACAATTTAGCAATAAAGATCAAACCGATATATTTTGGAAATGAAAATAAATAAAAAAATATAAAATATTATCTTGATAATTACTATAGAAAATGAATGTAAAACTACTAATATAAAAAAAAATTTCAAATGCTTAAATCGCTAGCTACTTATAGATTATCTTTAGTTCAAATCAAAAACCAAATCCCCGGCAACGGTGCCAAAAACTTGACAGACTGTAAATACACGTCTGCACTTGCATGCAAGTGTACGTGGTCTGAAGTAATAAATGGAAAGTGTGACTTTCCGAGAATTTATCGAATCACAGAGAATTGGTTGATTTGGCACTAAAGTATATCTATTCTCACTAATGTTTAAGCTATAATATGTATTGGTTGGTTGGTCTAAAATTAGCACGAATATTCACTAAGTAAATAACAAGATTTAAAGAAAGAGGAGAGTTGGGCCCATCCCACATGCAATGATATAATACTTGTGTAGATTTGTTTCTCAAGCTTTATCATTTAGTTCAATTGAAATTAGGTGCACATTGTTATCCTTTAGTCTAGCTCAAAGGCTTACAAGTTCAAATCTCGTGCACAAAATGAACTCACATTCGGTTCTACTTTAGCACAAAGATTCTTGTAAGATTCTTGAGATTTAAAGTTAATTCACTTTCTCCTTATTTAAGAAGAAGTTAAATTTTCTTAAATCTTAGGATCTCACAAGCATTGATTTTCCACTACGAGCATCACTTCGCATCTCACATGGCTGAGATGAGAGAATCACATGTTGGGCTCAACGACTATGTCACTTAGTTCATGAGCACTCAACACTTTATTACTCAATCTCAATTATGTGGAGCTAAGGAGCTCATTTAGTGGGTCTTAGTGTCACTTGCATCAACTCTTAGATTGAGCTTAGGTTGAGGTGCATTGAGCTCAAAAACCTTCTCACGTAGTTCTAAGCTTCCATGCACTCAAAATCTAGCATCCAACCTAAGGTGAGCTAAGGAACACAAGATAATTAAATCTTAAAGATTTTTTTAGTTCTTTTCTCATAAACACATCAAGACTAATTTAAATAAAAATTTCTTAATAAGGCATTAAAATCACAAATGCATTATGCTTGAGGGAAAACATTCATACAATAATATTACATCATGCATGATGGGACTTCATCCCAACCCTCCCTAAGGGGAGTTTAGCTACTCATTACACAAGAAAATAAGGAAGCACATACATAGATAAGGACCCTTTCATGGTCACTAAAAGAAAATACAAGATTGAGTTTAGAAGATACTAGGAACGCTCTGTAGAAGTTCTCCAGAATTCTTCTTCTCCTTCTAATTATCATTTCCTTAGGTTGCTAGTGTTGCCTTCTTCCTCTTCTCCCTTTGCAAAAGCTTGCCTTGCCACCCTTGGGGAGCTCTCTCTTCTTTTGGCTCTCCTCCTTACTTAGGGAATTTTTGCCAAAATTGTGAACCCTCTTCTAGTCAAGAGGAGGGGTATTTATAGGAAGGGGAGGGGCTGCATGCTCCTCTCCTCCATAAGCAACCAGAATTTCCATACAAAATGCTGAATTCATCATTGCACTAATTTTTAATTTAGGGTGAGGTGATAATAATCTCATTTCTTTAGCCACAACATCACCTCAAAGCTTATAAAAATGGCTACTACAGGAAATGATGGCTGGAGACAATATTCAGGATAAAGGTCATGTCTCCAGCCGCATTAAATGCATTATCTTGGAAAATTTTCGACGGGCCGCTGCAGCGCGCTGCAGCGCGCTAGAGCATGCTGCGGCATGCTTTAGCATACCCTGGTCCTTAACAATTTAGCCAAGTCCTCCGCTGAGACCGCTGTAGCGCACGACAACACGCTGTAGCGGAGAATTCCGCAAAAAACACTGTTCAATTAGTTATTTTTCCAGATTTTATAGAGAAAAATATTTCCGCGACAGACCGCTGCAGTGCGCGACTGCGCGCTGTAGTGGTCAATTCCGAGAAAAATATTGTTCAATTAGTTGGGCGGCCCGATTTATATAGCCAAGTCCTTCGCGATAAACCACTGTAGCGCGCGACCGCGCACTGTAGCGATGAATTCCGTGAAAAATACTGTTCAATTAGTTGGGCGGCCCGATTTATAAAGTCAAGTATTTTCGCGGTAAACCGCTGCAGCGCGCGACCACGCGCTATAGCGGTGAATTTCGCAAAAAACACTATTCAATTAGTTGAGCTCCCTTTTAATAATCATAAGTATTTTCGCGGTAAACCGCTGCAGCACGTGACCGCGCGCTGTAGCGGTGAATTCCGCAAAAATCACTATTGAATTAGCGGGGAGCCTGTTTAATATAGTTTAAATGTTTCCGCTGCAGCCCGCTGCAGCACGCAATCGCGCGCTGCAGCGCGCTGTAGTAGAATTCTTTGTTTATATTTTTAGAAGAATTGTAGAAATGCCCTAGAGCTCCTTTGGATTCCATTTCCTGAAAAAGATAGAAAAGTTTGATTTAGGAGCAGTAAAAATATCTTAAATAAATGAATATTCTCCTTTATTTTAGATATAATTTATGGATTCATCAAACACATTCATTCTACTAATCATAAGAAAACTACTGGCACCTTAAACAAATAATTTGGATAAGTATAATTGCTAATCAACCTTAATTAAGATCTGACATAATTAGGCAAAAATAGAAAATCTAACCATTAGATCTTTTATATTATTTTATATTCTTATTACTAAAGATTTTCTGATTAATTTGATATATAATATCATAGGGTTTGAATCAGTGGATTAAAAGTTATAGCATTAATTTAAATTGCATTTTTCTAATTAATCCATTCTAATTTCCTTAAGGGAAATAATTCCAAATATAGTTTTATTTAAATTAAAATGGGTCCTGACCCGTTTACAAAACATGTGGGTCAGCTTGACCCGATGGCCTGGCACTATCGCACAGTGCGGGTCACGGGTCGGCCTGACCCGCACTATGCATCTCCTTCCCCCGGTGCCATCCCGAGAGCTAACCGATTAGGGTAACCCTAATCGACTAAATTCTCACCACCCCGTCCACCTTGTGACCTCCGATGGATTGGGGTTCCATCAGCATGCCAAGATGAACCGATGGAACCCAAAACCCTTATCCGAGAGTGGCTGGAAGTCCAAGGAGCTTCTAGGCCCAAAACCTTCCACGGCCGCTGATCTGGGAATCGATACTCCCCACAAAGAGCTCGCTAGGTTTGGGGCTTGATGGCTACACCATCAGTGTGACAAGGCACACCCAAGCCCCAATTTGGCTTAACCCAAGAACCTCTAGAAGTGTGGGACCTTACTCGGGTGCCTAACTTCTCACATGATGCAGTCTGACCAATCGATACGATCAATCGAGCTGACCCAGAGCCACCAAAACCTACTCATTGCAATCGCCTAGACTAAGAGTATAATCAGAGGGCATTGGAAGAAGGAGCCGAGCCTACTCGACTCGGCCCAAGATAGAATAGGGTACCAGGATAGCTGGGAGGATGAAATTGGCTAATTGGGAAAGATAATGGTCGATTCAGGAGCTAGGGTTATTGCAGACAAGCTCCTCAGGTCCAGATGAAGCTGTAGGGGGCTTGAACACCAAGCCTGACCCTCTGACGGGACTATTATTAGAGCTGGATTACTGATGGGTTGCAGAGAGGCTCCAAGGGAAACAACAGAAAATGGAGCTCAAGTGGAGGTCCAGAATCAGCAAAGGAGATCATAGAGGAGTTCCTTGACTATCTATAACAAGGAAGGGAGTGGTAGGGAGCTCGGGCAGCCCATAGGCATGACTCGAGGACTAAGGGAGCTGGGCCGAGGTTTTGGCGAGAGTAGATATGGAAGATCTAGCGCCAAGCCGTTAAGGATCGAGTGGTAGTGGGGAGCAGGGAAGATCCCTGTACTGCCACGCCAGCGCTGACCGCACAAGCTATCGGTATCCATTGAGAAATTTGGGGACGATAATTCATAGTGGAAGATAGGTCCAGGATCATCTGATCACAAGTTGGTTAGAAGTGGACGGTATAATCCTAATCCTATCAGCTAATTTGGGGGTAAGGACTTCAAATATTCAATCATATTTTAATTCTGAGATCAAAAAATATTTTAAGTCTAATCTAAGGCATCTAAACCGATCAAAATGTCATCTTGGACTTAGAGAGAAATCTAATTGACTTCAAATTTTTAAGATAGGCTTAATTTGATGTTATAAAGGCAATAGTATTGAAATTAATGATTAATTAGACTACAGATTAGCAAGGTAACAACCTAGGGTTATTACACATATTTAGAGGCATATTAGAAGATCTAGGAGGAGCAAGAGGTGTAGCAGCCAACACAATTTTTACTTGCTTAGTTTACATTTTTGTTTTTGAGAAGAGAGACTCTTACTGCTCATTTTATTTTAAGCAAAAATTCTTAAGATAAGTATAGTGACAAAACCATTAGTGGAGCATCTTCCATTGGTGTAGAAGTGCTCGATAAGATCTTAATTTGTCTAACCTTCCGGTCCTTGCTCAAGAATGACTGAATCATGTAATTATCACTTTCTGAGAGACTGCATGTCCCGATGATTATCGTCTTCAGATCTTGGGAGCATTGCTCAATGGACTAATAGAGAGAAGTGGTTCTACACGTATCAAAAACTTGAGAGGAAGTGCAAAAGAGGGCAATGCATCTTTACTTACAATGATTTCTATACTTCTTTCGTAGCTGAATTTTGTAGTTAATTTTATTATCATCGCTTATGTTCTTGTTTCATAGTATCTTATTATTCAATTTATCCATTCCATGTAACTTCTCCTTAAAAAAGAATAATTAAAATGTTGCCTTTCTATTTCATTTTTTGAATTTATATCCTTGAGAAGCAGTCAAAAACATAGGATCCCCCTCTACAATTACTCTAATTAAGAATATTATCTCTTCTTCTAGTGGGTCTGATGACATCAACTCATTGGTTGGCATGGTTAACACTTTAATTGAAAATCGGGCTCAATAATCCCATGAGACTCATAATATCCTCACGTCTTAGCAACCACTTGTGATTCACATTGCAGCTCCATCTGCCCCACACTTTTTAGCAGATGGCATTCTGCACAGCTTTCTTTTTCTGAGGACACCCACTTTCAATGGGACTCTAAACCCCATGGACACCATTAGCTATCTAAAGCTAGTAGAAAAAACCTGACCAGCATTAAATGTCTCAATTCCAAAGCAATTCATTTGACCACCCATATGTTCCTGAACGAAGCAGAGTATTGGTGGGAGAATGAGCAAAACACAAACTTAGTTGATTTTGAAATCGAGTACATTCAATTGGAATTATTTCTCGAAGCATTTAAAGAGGCTCTTATTCCTCAACTGGTCCAAACCATTTTGGAAGATGAACTACTGTAGCTCACTAAAGGAGGGTGATCTATCTCTGAGTAAGAGTGGAGTTTTGGTGTTTGTCTCATTTTATCCCGAACTTGGTAAGGTTAGAGGCATCAAGATGTAACCATTCCAGAAAGGACTTTGAGACTCAATCAGGGAACATATTATTTCCAATCAGTTCAAGCACTGTAACAACCCTAGGTTGTTACCCTGCTAATCTATAGTCTAAGGAATTATTAATTTTGATTCCATTACTTTAGGAATATTAAATGAATCCTATCCTAAAAATTTGGAGTCCATTGGACTTCTCTAAGTCCGAAATGATATTTTGATCAGTCTAGATGCCCTAGTTTAAACTTAAAATATTTTAATCTCAGAATTAAAATTTGATTTCATTTTTGATTTCCTCACCCCCAAATTAGCTAGGGGTAAAAGTTTGGTTCAATTTGGAAATCATTTAGGCCATAATTCACATTTAATTAAAATGGTCTAATTGCGTAAAATGGTTTCTAACATTTCAAATTTGCATATATACTCTTTAAACTAATAAAACGGTCAGGATCCGCTGTGCGGACCATGGGTGATCCACTGCAGAGCCCGGGTCACATGACAGCGGTGCCCCGCAAATCTAACTGTTGCGCTTAAGGAACCAATGGCCAAGGTCAGATCCCGTGGGATCGCGGGTCAGCCATTGGATCAGCCCGACCGATCCTATGGCCCAGATCACCCCTGCGATCAGCCGTTAGGATCCGAATGATCCCAGCCAAAGCACCATCTGATCGGTAGATCAGATGGCATGCGAAGGTCCTGCTACTATGGACCTTCATCTTCCTCTCGCCATGCCCGACAAGGAGATCCTCCCCATACTGCCTGTCCCCCACTCCTGCGTCCACTTTAGCAAGGTCGTTAGGACCTCCCCCATCTTGGCAAGGACCTCGATCGGGCCACGTGACCCGACCGAGCTCAATTAGGAAAATTGAGAGCTCAGCCATGGCCCGACCTCTCGGGTCTCTCCAGCTCGAGCCAATGGCTCTAGAAGATTCCCCATTCCATGATGAGGCTATAAATAGCCTCAGTGTTCCATCCTATGATCCTTTGCTGATCAATTAAGCTCTCTGCAACTTCCGCCATTGTCATCTATTCGAGCTTGCGTAAATGATCCCAGGAGCTCCCAAACTGTTGATAGAAGGCTCTCCTGGTGTTCAGGATCTTTTAAAGTGTTTGGAACCTCAGCTTAAGCAAGCCGAGCCCTCAGTTGATCGTCCCGAGCTCCCCCGTCAAACCAGGTTCCCCCACTCGTCGGTTTTGAGCCAATGAGGCTCAGACCGTCCTTCTTTTAACTCGTATTGCTGCGTATTATTGAATTGAACCTAATGCTATCATAATTGCGCCTTGAGCTAGCCATGGTCAATTGAATTGATCGATCGGGCTAAATCCCTTAAGGAATGCCTCGGGTGAGCAAGGTCCTGGCATTCCAGCCCACTTCAGGCCCTTAGACCAGGGGGCTTCGATCCATCTCACCTCCCTGAAGGTGTAGGGATCAAGCCTTGGGTCTGGCATGGCCTCTGTGGGGATAATTGTCTCCCCACAATAGCTCCATTAAGGGAGCCCTCGGCTGAGTGAGGTCCAGCTGATCCGGACCACCTCACAGGGGGCTTCTAGTGTTTATCAGTGCGTCTCGGCTAGAGGATCGATTCTAATTGACTCGAGGCCAAGGCGTGCGCTCTAGACGAAGAATTTTGCCGTGTAAGGTTTCCCGGATCGGCTCCTGTGGAGAGGAGACGGGGCGGGGATGAAGACCCTGTGTGGGTTCGGTCAGCCGGTGATCCGTGCAGTGCAACAGTTCCGGGTCTTTGAGCCTCGGTCGACCCGCGCAGTTCGATTAATGAGCCGAGCTTGTTTTAAATTAATTCGATTAATTGGATTTATTTTCCTTAAGGAAAATAATCCAATTAATCCAATCATAGGAAAATTAAATTGGAAAGGTACATAATGTATTAATTGAATAACCTTTAATCTAATTGTCCAAACCCTATAATATTATATATGAAATTGATCAGAAAATCATCAGAGATCTGAATATAAAATAATATTGAACATCTAATAGTTAGATTTTCTAATTTTTCCTAATTATTGCAGATCTTGATTAGGGTGAATTAGCAATTATACTTAACTAAATTGCATGTTTAGGGTGCCATTAGTCTTCTTTTGAAGAGTAGAATGAATGTGCCAAGTAAATTATTTTTCTGATCTCTGTACTTTAACTTATGCCTTAATCTCGTTAAATTATGATTAATGAAAATTAGGGTTTATATATATTGGATCTTAGCAAACTTAGTCTTTAGTTAATTGTATGATTAAATAAAACTTATGTGCCAATTTGTATGAAATTATGATGGCTAGATTTGTAATTATATGCTAATCCTTTTGGATTGATTTAGGGTTTGATTAGCACTAATTACTTTCTATTTTTATAAATTTTTTGATAATATGCTTTATAATAGTAAGGTAAATATATGAAAGCAATGTATGCTAATTTTGGAAGTATAAATTGAATAAATCTGAAATTGGAGAACTTAATCACCTTAATTAACTTAAGAAGTCTTAAGACTTTGATCAAGCTTTTAAAACTTGATCTAGCTCTAAGATTGCCACCAATAATACATACTTAATTCATTGATTTATCATTGATCTATAAATGAACACTTGATCTCAATTAAGGCATGAGTAGGGGCCAAACTCTAACCTGCTTAATTAAGATCCAAACTCTTAAATACATAATTTAAGTAACTGATTATAAGAAAATGAGATTGACATTATTCCAATAATGCATTTGATTTGGTATGGATCTTAACCATTTGAATTAAACATGTTAAGCTTAATAATAAAGCCGTGTGATTGCTTAATCTGAATCTAAACTTTGGATGCTTGATTTTCTCATAAATAAGACTATTAGCATAATAATATTCATAGAATCTTATTGATTGAATAAGTGATCTAACTCTAATAACATCCTTGATTTAAATCCCATAATCCTAGAATAAGAAATGATCATGTGACTTAATCATCTGATCTGATCATCTTAAATCTAAATGATAAGTAAAACCTATAGTGCTAGCATAAGAGTGTGAGATCTTAAGTATCTCATCACAAGATCATTTCTAAAATATTTTAAAGACCTAAATCTGATTATACATTGAGGTAGGAGGACTTTGCATAACTCATTGAGATAGAAGCTTAGCTAACCCTTAACTTTAGAAGTTGATCTTAACCCCTTATCATAGGAATCACTTAAGATATTAGAATAACACCCTTCCTTGTGGTAGAACCTACATTAAGTGATACTTTATCACATTTTCTTAGAACCTTGTATAGGACTTACTTATTTAGTATAAGAATTATAGTCTTGATAAATCCTTATTAATTAAATAGAGTTGGGTGAGCCCAGATTATCATTTGGTGTAGTATGGCATCTCATAGTACTGATTTTCTTCAGTAGTATTCAGCATTGGTTGATTCACTTTAATGTGGACTTATGAGCAGGTGCTATCCTGAGGGATTAGACGAATACAGTTCCGTTAGAGTAAATCTCCCAAGACTAAGAGTGTATTAAACATGTATTCATTCCTTAGCTTGATTGAAATATAAATCACCAATGGGCAATGCCTCCTAGTGAAGACTGCTTCAATAGGTGTGGCTCAAACAAACTAAGAAATTAGAATCACCTCCTTTAAGACACTGAGTGTGATTATAAGTTAGGCATCTTATTAACTTAGCTTGAGATATAAATCGCCAACGGGCAATGCCTCTTATCAAAGATCGCTTCGTTAGGGTGGCTTAATCAAACTAAGAGATAAGAATCACCTTTCTTGCAAATGCGCTAAATATGTGTATACAATAACCCCACCTAATGATATTTAAGCAAATCTTCAACTTTAACCAATTATCATTCTAAGAGCTAGGAGTCAGAATCCTTTTAGTAGGATTCTATATAGTGGAGACTTAGAATTTATTTTCAGTATTCAAAGTTTTGTGGATTTCTGAATTTTACTCATATAGAATAGAAGCATGGGCATATACATGAGCATGAGTTTGATGAAACATTTTAGCAGTGATGCATGAGTATCAGTGATAAATTATGGGTTACAAAATGTTGCATACATAGACTGGGGAATCTCAGGATGCATCGTCATCACCTTACTATCTTCCTAACTGAGTGTATGCATATATTGGACCGTACGACTCATAGCCTTTCAGTGATAGTTCTGTGACATACCGTGGCATACCGTATTGTGACATATTTGGGTACATCATTCTAGCGACATATAGTACAATATTTGACCTTTCACATAGATTTCTGAGCATTTTATATATTTTTGTCTACTTTCAGTATTTTGTTTTGGCACAGTGTTACTTTGTTTAGTCTTTACAGTTTTAGTTAAATAGGGCCTTTACTATTATTTCTGACAGTTGTGTTTACTTTACTGTCTATTAGTTTTACTTTAGAATTGCTTAGTTAGTTGCGATGTGTTAGACTTCTTATCTAACATGGGGTACTTTTAGGATCCAGCAATTTGCTAGATCCCGAGCAGCTTGTGGAGACAAGGCAGGAGAACCTACAGGAGTTCCTGGAGGAGTACGTGGAGCCTTAGTGGAGCAGCTTTCCACCTTTTCTTACTGCCTTACTTTGAGTACTTTAAATAGACTTTGCATTTTAACTTTTAAATCAGTTTGTAATAACTCTGGATGTATTTTACTTTTCTTGTCTGAGACGAATGGTTACTACTGCTCTGTGATGAATGTATTCTGGATGTTTTGCTTTAGCTTCTACACTCTGTTATACTACTATATTTAGTATTGTGATGTGATCAGCATACTGGAAATGTACATATATTGGATTCATATTTACCTTTCTAAATCTAATGTACATATTAGTCTAATACTTAAAAAAAGTATTCTACTCTTATCTTAAGTATTGACTCTCGATCCTACTCTCAGGTTCGAGTCAACAACCTTCAGTGTGGCTCAATCTTTTAGCCTATTCGGGAAGATGGGTTTTGTAAGCTCGTTCATCCTGAGTAGCGCACCGTTCTACCGCTGATTATGATTATACTCATCCTTTTGCGTGCGACCACGGGGCGCGGTGCTACAAGCACTTTTAAGAACTTATTGAAGTGGCACGTATGTAAGAACATTTTCAAGGTCAGATGGACAGGAAGAAAAAATCTCACTTAGTTCTTATAATAAGAGAAGTGTTTAAGCATTAGAGTAGCTAAGGTCTACCACATCAAAGCTGAATAACTCTCAGTGGACATCCTGGTGTGCAAACATCCCCATCATTATGGTAAATATTACCATCAAGGAAACGTATGTTTCACTTGCAGCAGGCATGGTCACCATTTCATTAACTGCACCTTTGAGAAGATGATCGATAGTCACTATTGTTTAGTCCAAAAGAGATCAAGTCTTCTATCCTTAACCTTTGAATAGACAAGCTCATGCTCTAGCATTCATGCCCCAACCTACTCCCATTGCAGCTCCCAAGGGTGCACCTGCTCCTTCCCATGCTCATAATCGTCAGAGCCGTGCACACCAAAATTGTCAACCATCTGCTCCTGCTAAAGTTTACATGTTGACTCTAGCCTATACTCTTGAAGATAATGAAGTAGTCACTAGTATGTTTTAAATTTATTTTAAATTCCTACTTTTGTTCATTGGTTTCTTCCCGCTTGAATGTTGCAAGTGAAACAATGTTATATTTGAACATAGGCACTCTAGAAATAAGCGATAAAACTTGTATTCTTCTTTTTGATACTGGAGCGAGTCACTCCTTTGTATCAGAAAGCTAGGCTAAAACTCAAAAGTAACCTTTCTATCGTCTAGCTAATCCCTTAAGCTTAGGGTTACTTTTTGGAGCTCGTATGCAAGCTCAATAGTTTTGTATTATAGCAATCCCCATAGGTGAGCAAAGTTTTGAAGCTAAGCCCATAATACTCCCGATAACAAATTTTGACGTAATTCTTGGAATGAATTGGCTAAGTAAGCATGGTGCCACAATCAATTGCCAGAAGAAGAAAACCACTTTAGGTAGTGGAAGTCAAGCTAAATTATTCGTAGGCAAGTTTAGTTCTCAAGCTTCTCTGATTATTTCTTTAAAGGCCAAATAGCTAGTCCAAAAGGGATGTGATGTCTACCTAGTAACTATGCTAGGAGAGAATAAAGAGGATGTTCCTATCAGTGAGAACCGTATTATTTGCAAATTCCTCGATATTTTTCTTGAAGACCTGCCCAATCTTTCGCCCGTTAGAGAAGTGAAGTTTGCAATCTAGTTTATTCCAGGAACACAGCCTATATCCAAAGTTTCATAACATATGGCACCCAAGGAGTTACAAGAACTAAACAACAAACTGCAAGAATTACTGGAGAAATATCTCATTAGTCTAAGCTCATCATATTGGGGAGCGCAAGTTATTTTCGTTAAGAAGAAAGGTGGTTCCATGCATAGACCATCGAGAGCTCAACAAGGTGACGATCGAGCACAAGTATCTGTTACCTTGAATTGACGACCTATTTGATCAATTATCTGGAGCTAAGTTTTATCTAAGAATGATTTACAGTCATGTTATCATCAGTTGCGAGTCAAGGAAGAAGATGTATAGAAGATGGCGTTCAGGACTCGTTATGGACATTATAAATTTCTGGTAATGCCTTTCGGTCTAACGAATGCATCGTCCATCTTCATATACCTAATGCAGCATATGCTTAAGTCTTTCTAAGAAAAAATTGTCATCGTCTTCATCAACGATATCCTGATTTACTCGAAGAGTGAAGTGGAGTATGAAAACCACTTAAGAATTGTATTAGAAGAATTGCACAACCAACAACTCTATGCAATGTACTCCAAGTGTCAGTTCTAGATCGACTTAGTGGCATTTCTGGGTCATGTAGATGCTCAAGGTATTTGAGTTGATCAAAAGAAGGTCAGTGTAGTGTAAGATTGGTCACAGCCAAAATTAGTAATTGATATTTGAAGATTTTTGGGATTAGCCGGCTATTACAATAAATTTGTTAAATGATTTTCCAAGATTGCCTCTCCGTTGACCACACTAACTCAGAAAGCCATACCTTTTGTCTAGAGTTCCAAATTTAAAGAAGCGTTTCGAAACTTGAAAGACTGCCCCAGTGCTCATTTTGCCTAAAGAAGGTTTAGACTACCAAGTATACATTGATGCATTTGGAGTCAGATTGAGATGCATTTTAATGCAGTAAAGTAAATTGATTACGTATGCTTCTCATCAACTTAAGCCTCATGAGAAGATATATACAGTGCATGACCTCAAACTTGTTGCCGTTATCTTTGCATTAAAAATTTGGTATCATTATCTCTATGGCGCTTAGGTTTTATTTTCACCAATTTTTAGAGCTTGAAGTATATTTTTACTTAGCATAAACTAAACTACCATCAGATGAAGGTGTTTAGAATTGATGAAAAATTATGATAAGAATATCTAGTATTATCCTAACAAAGCAAAGGTTATAGCCAATGCTCTTGACCATTGTGCTACATTATGTACCTTGATCACCGAAAGTTCTATTGTTGACAAATTTTGTAAGCTGTGCATAGAGTTGTCAGAGGTGATAGGTTAGTCAATTGATACTGCTAAGTTTGGTAAAGCCAACCTTTCATATAGATGTCTCTATCTCTCAGACCAAGGATAAAAACTATCATAAATTCAAGAGCGAAATTGAAGGTGCTCATCGCCATAACTTGCAGCTGCATGGAAATGTGATTTATCTAGGTAATCATCTTTGGATTTGAAAATCCATGCATTAAGAAATTCTCATTGAAAGCTATAATTTTGGATATAAGGTTCACCTTGGTAGCACAAAAATGCACCAAGACTAAAAATAGTATTTCTGTTGGCATGGTATAAAGAATAGCATGACAGAATTTGTTGTAAAGTGTCATGACTGTTATCTCTTTAATGCCAAACATCAAAGGTCTGGAGGACTCCTTAATCCTCTGGCAATCCTTGAATGGAAGTGGTTCAATATATTCATGAACTTCATCATGGGTTTTTCTAAGTCAAGATCTGGAGCTGATTTAATCTGGGTAATAATCGATCAACTAACCAAGTTAACTCATTTTATTCCTATTCGTCAAACTAATTCTATAGAGAAGTTGGCAAGGATCTATATCAAAGAGATCATCAAACTCCATGGGATTCTGAAGTCAATCATTTTGGATTGAGATAGTAGATTCACATCAAAGTTTTGGCAAGCAGTGCATCAAGACTTGGGAACTACTCCAGCCATGAACACCGCCTTCCATCATCAAACTGATAGACAAATAGAATGTGTTAATCAAGTTCTCAAAGATCACATGCATCTATGTATCATAGATTTTAGTGGTTTCAGGGAAGATAACATTCCTTTTATTGAGTTTACTTATAATAGCAGTCATCAAGTGAGCATTGGCATGACCCCATATGAATCTTTATATTAGAGGAAGTGCAGCATTCCACTTGCATGGTTCGAAATTGACAGTGTTCAATTTTGGGTCTGATTTGGTGGTATAGACAAACAAGAAAGTGCAGTCAATTTTGCAAAGGATTTGTGCAACTCAGGATCGTCAAAGCAAGTATCATGATGCCAGGCTTCGTCCTTTGGAGTTCAATGCTGGTGATTTTGCGTATCTTAAGGTTAGTCCGATGAAATTTGTTTTTTGTTTTGGCTTTGGAAGGAAGCTCTGTCCCTGTTCATCAAACCTTTTGAAGTTGCTGCAGAAGTAGGATCGTCAGCCTATAAGTTAAATCTTCCTGAAGACTTCTCGGTAGTGGACAATATATTTTATTTTTCATCACTAAGGAGATTTATTTGAAATTCCTCACATCTAGTTCAACTTCTAATAATATCTCTCCAGCCTGATCTCTTATATGTGGAAGAGCCAATCAGAATCTTAGCATGTGATCAAAAGCAGTTGAGAAATCGCACGATCCCCATGGTAATAGTTCAATGGAGGAATCAATCTCTTAAAAAATCTACTTAGGAGAAAGGGGTGAATATGTAGCAAAAATATTCAAGTCTCTTTGAAAATCCAGGTAGTCTTATCTTCTAAGTCTTGCTCTTAAATTCTGCCTTTTTCTTTTCTCTTCTTAAGATGATGTTAAGGACGATATCATTGTTAAGTGGGGGAGTCTGTAAAAACCCTAGATTATTACCTCAGGTAATCTTAGCTTAACCAACCTTTAATTTTCATTCAATTGGTTTTATCGAGTCATTAGGACCTAATCCTGAAGTTTTGAGGTCAATCGGATCTCAATTGCTCAAATTAGCAATTTTGCCAATTTTGGAACCCTATAAATAGCTAAATTAAATTGATCTCCAAATCAATTTATGACCTCATATTTGAATTTCTCACCCCCAATTTGCCAATGGTGCAAGTTTAGGAATTTTTGGAGGTCATTTAGACTTTAATTAAATTAATTAAGTTAAGGAAATTTGCAATTTAGGGTTTCAAACATTTCATAATTGCAAATCTATCTTTAGTGGTCGGCTCCTCTGGGATCTGCTGTGCGGATTTCGGGTGACCCGCTGCGAAGCCTGGGTCGTGCGATACCGGAGCTAGCGCCATCTTACTATCTATCCACTATGCTCTGACGACTTAGAGCTGATTCTTGCTACGCTTGATACTGAGTGTCGGATTGTGCCCACGATTCGAAGGTCAGGATAAACCCCACAGTTAATCATTACGTAGGATTGCATCATGTCATTGCAATTTTCTTTGATCAATTAGATAGATCCCATGCATCCCGGCACCGTGGAACTTCATTCTCGATCGTTCATGCCCGACAACGGAAGAACCTCATACGATTCAACGTCAGGGCTGTCCCCCACTTTCAGCATCCAGTTTGCTTCCATTTTAAAAATGGAGGGGGATGAGCTCTTGGGTTGAGTCCGACCTGGCAGCTCACCCAATCCCCCCCAAGGCTATAAATAGCCTTTGATTTCTCACAGTGAGCTCTTTGCTCATTGTGTAATCCTAATTAAAGTGACTAAGCTCCTAGCTTTTCCCCAATCCTTCCAGTAATCAATTGAGTTTTCTTAGAGCTTTCTGTGGGTGTGGTCTAGTGTTCAGGCCCCCAATTGTGTGGTGTTAACTTCTTGAAGCTTCAAGTCTAGCTCTTGAATCTTCGTCAGCTCCTATCAGTGCTAGCCTTCATGTATCCCAAACTCTAATATCGCCTCTACCCTTATTGAGATGTGTGGGCTCAATATCAGTCAATTGCACTCTAGGATAGTTATTTGTTGTGCTGATAGCATGCTCTAGGACTTAGAAGTTAATTGAGCATTGAAATGAATGGTTAGGCACAGTCCAAATAATGAGGATTTGTTGTCTAAACAGAGCAGTGGCCAGAAGAGGCGAAGAAGCTCCACTAGAACCCTAGAGCATCGGTCTAGCTCAAATGGATTCATAATTTTGCTTTTATCCCCAATTCAAATATCGCCTTTATCCCCATTGAGATGTGTGGGCTCAATATTAATCAATTGCACTCTATGATAGTTCTTTGATGTGCTGATAGCATGCTCTAAGACTTAGAACTTAGTTAAGCATTAAAATGAACGGTTAGCCTCAGTCCAGATAGTGAGGATTTGTTGTCTGGACAGAGCAGTTGCCAGTAGAGGTGAAGCAGCTCCACTGGAATCCAGAGCCTCAGTCCAGCTTAAATTCTGCCTTTTTCTTTTCTCTTCTTAGGATGAAGTTGAGAATGACATCATTCTTTTGTAGGGCAGTCTAAAAGAACCTTAGGTTATTTCATCAGGTAATCTAAGCTTAACCAACCTCTAATTTTCATTGCATTAGTTTTTTTAGGTCATTAAGACCTAACCCTAAAGTTTTGAGGTCAATCGGATCTCAATTGCTCAAATTAGCAGTTTTGCCATTTTTCGAATATAAAATAGCTAAATCAAATTGATCTCCAAATCAATTTATGACCTCTTTTTTGAATTCCTCACCCCCAAATTAGCTAAGGGTGCAAGTTTAGGAATTTTTTGAAGTCATTTAGGCTTTAATTGAATTAATTTAAGTTAGGAAAATTTGCAATTTAAGGTTTCAAACATTCATAATTGCAAATCTATCTCCAGTGATCGGTTCCTCTGGGATCCGCTGTGTGGACTGCAGGCGATCAACTGTGAAGCTTGGGTCATGCAATAGCAGAGAAAGCACCATGTAACTATATATCCACTGCGATCTAACGGCTTAGTGCTAATCCCTCCTATGCTTGATCCTGAGCGTTGGATTGTGCCCGCTATTCGAAGGCCAGGGTAACCCCCGCAGTTAATCATTATGCAGGATTGAATCATGGCCGTTCTGTATTTTCTTTGATCAATTAGATAGATCCCATGCATCTCGACATCATGGAACTTCATCCTCGATTGTTCACGCCCGACAACGAAAGAACCTCATACAATTTATTATGCAAGTGTACGTGGACTGAAGTAATAAGTGGAAGTTAATTCCAAGATTTATCTTTCTCTGGGAATGGTTGTTTTGATATAAGTTATATATTTTTTCAATAATGTTTAGAAGATTGAGTTTTGGTTTTGATTTGGTTCCTAAATAATCAATGCAAATAACTTTAAGATAAGATATGATTTGTTCAAAGAGAGAGAGTTGGGGTTTCATTGTAGTACTTGTAAGAATTCGGTGTTGTCACTTCTTTGTTTAATGTATAAATTAATTTATTTATGCCTAACTAAATCATGTGATCACTTTTAGAATTGGAGCAATCCTCCATTTGTAACAGGTTCAGATTTAGTGCTACAAGGATAACTCCCTTTGGGGTTCTACTTTAGCGCTTAAACCTTTATGAGATCGTGATTTGATTTACCTTTGATTTCCTACATCTAGGTTACTTAATATCTTCTTTTACTTGTTGGGTCTCACAAACATGATTTCCATCAATAATGTGTCATGCGCTTACACATGCAGTTTAGCTAGATGAGAGGATCCAATGGACTATGTCACATCATCCATTGGGTTCCCATCTTGGTTCATAAGCATCAATTCTCTTGGTAGAGCTCTAAAGGAAAAGGGTGCACGTGAGCTTTTAGAACTTATCACATAGATCTCAGCTCTACTTGCACTACCCTCCCTTTCTCTTATCCAATTGATGAGCTCAGAACTTAAACTCTTTAATTAATATTTCATTTTAGTTTTAGTTTTAGCAAAATAAATTGACAAGAGTTCATCCAGGTATTCTGTTCACATTAATAATTATAGACATTTTAAATAAAATTCATTTTCATTCATTTAAATATTTCCATTACAGTACCATAATATCCTTACATTTTTCTACAGCTACATCCCAACCCCTGCAAGAAAATTTAGCTTTCCATTAAAAAAGAAATATGAGCATACATGCCAAAGAAAGTAAGCCTTGACATTGGTTTACAACAGAAAATAATCAACATGGAGTTTAGGAAAAAAATACTCGGAAGCACCTTGAACTTATTGCTGCACTTCTCCTTGATTTCTCCTCCGTTCCCTTGCTGTCTACTTCTCTTCTTTCTTCACAAATTGTTGTTGGCCTCTTGGAGAGTTCTCCACCTTTTCCCATTACTGCAGCCTTTTTTTTGGTCTTTTGAATATCAGAAATTGGAACCATTATTCAGCCTAAAATTTGCCCTTAAATAGGGGACTTTTCAACCCCAAGTATTAATGACATTTGCCTCTTCATATACTTCTATTTTAATGCAACCCTTTAATATATCCTGCCAAATCTCCTTGACTTTTCCAGCATTAATGTTTGTTCTAGTTTCAAGAGGCTAGGAAAAATCAAATATTTTATTTTGTGACCTTTCCCATATTGCATTTAATGATGATTCTGGAATTTTCTATCTCGGGCACTGCGGCGCGCTGCGGTGCGCTGTAGCGGTCTTGATCCAAACACTATTTCACCGTGGCGCGCAGTAGCAGCCGAAGTTCAACTACTATTCCATTGTATATTTTGATGGTTTCCTTCAGGTTGCCACCCGTCCGCTATGGCATGCTGAAGGCGCGCTACGGTGGATGAATTTTTGAAAAGGCAAAATAGTAACTATTTCATTAAATCATGTATAGTTTGCATAAATAATTAGAAATGCTATCGCGACACACTGTGGCGCGCTGCATCGGTTGAATTTTCGAATACGCAGAATATTGATTGTTCAATTAGTTCACATAAAGTTTGTATAAATAATCAGAAATTCTGCCGCGACGAGCTATGGCGGTAAACTTTCGTGAACGTAGAATACTGACTGTTCAATTAGTTTACATAAAGCTCTTAATGATTAATTAAATATGTCACTAGGGCACGCCGGGGTGAGCTGCAGCAGTTTTTTTCAAAGTCAGTGTAAATTCTGATGGGGCATAGTGCATTGTAGCGCGCTTGGAGAGCGTTGCAGTAGGTTATTCTTCGAGAAAGCGAATTGGCATTGTTCAATTTATTTCGCATAAGGTTTTTTTTTTCTTCCGAGAAATGATGATGCGGCCCGCTGTGGCGCGCTGTGGCGCGCTGCGGCGATCATCCTTCCATGTCTTGAGATATCCTTCCAGGTGAGGAATGTTGATGAACCGCCATGGCGCGATATGGCGCGCTACGGTAGTTTTTTGTAACAACTCAGGTTGTTACCTTAGTCATTTAAGGTTAATCCAAATCTTAATTATTGGTTAGATAGCTTAATTAAGTCATTAGGAACTCACCTCTAAATCCAGTCTAGATCAGAAGTCAATTGGGTCAAAAATCAGAATTTCTGGAAAATCCAAAAAAAAACCCTAAAATTGGACTTGTTTAAAATGACCTCAGATTAGTAAACGAACTTCACCATTGCGCTCATTGCCCCAAAATTAATTAGGGGTGATGTTTTCGTGTCAATCAGAAGTCGTCAAAATTTTGATAATATTTTAATAATATTTAAATACCCTAAATATTGGGAAATTAAAATACTCGTCAAATCAAAAATCCAATCTCACTATTGTGTTTCTCACCCCTCAATTAGCTAGGGGTGATATACAGGAAATTTTTTGGGAACCAATTTATATAAATGAATTAAAATATATATATATATATATATATATATATAACTATTATTTAAATCAAACGACTGTCGTTTGATTTAAAGCACGCCGTTACTCTCGAAGACGGCGCCATTTGATCAGACGGTGCTCATCCAACCGTCAGATCAACCCGATCTGACGGCTACGAGCCATCATCTTCGATGACTCCGCTCGAGCCCGCTCGCGTGTTGCACGCCGTGCGAACGCCCACTCGCCGCAACTCCCGTCTTTGCTCGCTCCACCTCACCACACTTAACCTCCTTGCCCCAGGTGCATCTCCCTCGCTGATACGATCAGGATCGAAGGAGTCGCGCAAACCCTAGAACGAAACTCAGTTAGTGAACCCTAATCGCGTCAACCGCCCATTTCAGGTACTCCAATCCCTCAATCTTGCTAATTGATCAATGCATTCTTACTTCGAAAATCAATTCCGAGTTCCGGATCGAGCATCGATTAGAGCCGATCTGGTCCGATCGAGTTTGAATGATCAAGATTAGGTTTAGGTCAACAACACCTACCGTTAAACCCACAGACTCGAACCCTAGCAACCTAGGGTTGGCCCTGGCCGGTGATCCCGGCCTCCTCTGCCGGCAGACCAACTGCCGTTGGGTAGGCCTCACTGAGGCCGACCTCCGGCAGTGCGGGCCGAGCTCCCTCGCCGCCGGGAGGGCGGTGAAACTATGCGCCCTAGTCGCTCGCGTCAAAAGGTGCCGTGGGAGGGAAGAGCTGATGCGGTTTGGGCCGGGTCGACCTGGGACCGAACCGCGTTCACACGGACGCATCCGAGTGTGTGTGGGGCCCATGCGCCCACACGGCGCGTGTCCATTCGCCCGCGCATCACGTGTGGGGCCGCTGTCCTCAGTGACAGTGGCCGTGTGACCCACCCGCGCTTCTGCGGCATCTGATCGGTTGCCACGTGGCAGGGTGGGGCCCACATGCGTCAAATCCTGCGGTAAAAAAAAATTAAATTAATTAAATAATTAATTAATATTAGGCAATCAATTAAATATATTAATTAAGATCCTTATTCTAAAATTAAATAGAGAGGAGCATTAATTAACAGAATTAAAAACAGTACTTAATTAATCTTATTAAAATCACCTTTAATTAACCTAACAATTTTAGTCAATTATTAATGTATATATATATATATAGACTTTGAAACAGTAAATTTAATAATGTAACTAATTAGTTCCTAATCAATCAGTGATTAATAAATTAATTAAATCTAATTAAATACAATGAGTATACCTAATTAATGTTTTAATAATATATATAAACTTATTTACTTTAATTTTAAACAGTTAGTTATTTAAATAGTAATTTTAATTATTTAAAGTATTTAACTCAAAATTCTTAAAAATTTAATAACTTTTGTAAGATGATCCAAATATAGTCAACATAGGTCTTATTTTACTTAGAAAAATAAAAAGAATCAAATGACATAATGCAAAAATTAGTTTCGGGGTATATATAACGTAGTGACATTTTAGGACATGATTAAATCATCACAACTTTTAACCTAGTTATCCGAATATAGTCAATATGGGTCTTAAAATACTCAAGAGAACAGCCCCATCATTATCGTAGTATTAGTTTTTCTAATTGGACACCAGGATGAAAAGTCAACATTTGACCCCACAGTTGACTTTAAGAAAAATGACCAAAATGCCCTTAGAACTGAATTGACCATAACTTGGTCAATTCAACTCCAAATTTAAAATTTAAAGTGCTAACTAGCTTAGAATTTCAATATCATCGATAAATGAAAATACTATTTAGGATTTGAACCCTAGAAATTTTGAAAATGACCAAAATACATATAACCTTAGTTAGGTCATAACTTGACCATTTGAGGTCCAAATTGGGTCTACTCCCTATCAACACACTCAGTAAATTATAGGGAAGATATGAAATCTGAATTTGCTAAAATTGGACTTCAAACAGAAAAATTCAATTTTTGTCACTCGTTAACCAACCAAAATTACCGAATTGCCCTTAGAAATTAAAATAGCCATAACTTAGTCATCTAACCTTATAATGCAGTGTTCTTAGACTCTATAGAATCCTTGAATAGTAACCAACAATAAACTGCACAAAAATTTAGGGACCAGTAAATTTAAATTACAAGATTGCCCTTAGGTCAAAAATCTTAGTTTTGGACCTATAGGATTCGTTTCTTGTCCAAATTGAGCGTACTTACTATCTATCATCATTTTAGACAGTTAGGAATCATTTGGCAATAAGAAATTCCAAATTAGAACCCTAATTCAAAAAGTAGATTTTTGAACCTTTAAGTAGGGGCAAAATGGTCATTTTGCCCAAGAATTTAGGTTAAGCGCCCTTAATCTCTAAATTATCTTTTAAATCACTAAAACTAATATTAATATTATATTAGAGTCAATTAAGTGTGTAAAATTAGCTATTAGGTAAAAATCTGTAAATTTCCTAATTTTCCTCTAAGTCCTTTTCCCTTAGGACATTGCACTTCACAATAGGACTACTCCTGAGATTAGGACTAACTCATAGGTTAGATTTCATTTATAGAAAAATAGAGTTTTTTATGAATGAATCCTTGGTTTTATTAGTTTATAGATTTTTTTTTTGCAACTTATTCTGATTATTTTGTCTTTTAACCCTAGATTTAGGATAGGAGATTCATCCTATTAAGTGTGATTTGCTTAATAGGATTTGCCCTAATTAGTATATCACTTTTAGAATAAAACCTAGATCTTATGTTTTATCCTTTTAGATTATGTGATTAAGCCCAATTGCGTGATGTTTAATCCATAATCTATAGCTTAGTAGATCTTGATCAGATCTTAGATAAGACGTCCAAATTCATAAAATTAGGACGTATGATTCATTGATTGAACTTATAGTCATATTTGATTGAATTAGATTAGAACCTGATCAATTTTAATCTTTTTTAATTTATAAGGCCGAGCTTCGAAGTTACACTCGATAGTAGGAATTGGAGATCTTGAACTTGTGTAACTTGGAATAATTAGAACATTTGAATTAGACAATAAATAATATCACCATGCTTAGTAGAGTCCCTTGCTCACTATTTGATTTTTGTGCTACGCATTCCTTGATGTTTGTGCCACATTTTCTTGGACATATCATATAAGACTTTGATGCATAAATAAAACCTTAGGTAATTATAGAGACTCCTTAAACTCCTTATGAAAACATTAAGGTAAACGATTAAAGATAAAATTTTATGTGTTTGAGCTTCCTCTCAGTTATGTCTTCTGCCTATGCCTCCTTGTTGACGCTAGGAGAAGACTCTGTTTATATTTTATGCCTATGCCTCCTTGTTGACGCTAGGAGAAAATTTGTTATGTGTTTTTTGCCTATGCCTCCTTGATGACGCTAGGAGAAAACCCTATATTCTACCTATGCCTCCTTGATGACCCTAGAAGAATATAACTTTGCGCCTTAGCCTCCTTGTTGATGCTAAGATCATTTTGATATTCAGTAGGCTAGATTAGCCTTTTTCTGTATGGCAGTTAGTACACATATATTCATATATAGTATTGATGTTTTGTATACGCTTTAGTATTTTTATTCAGTCAGCTATTTTCTTATTTTGCTTATATATATATATATATAATTTAGGATTTTAAATTTATTACTGCTACTTTATGTATCATTGTTGAGTTTATTTAACTTGCATACTTCTTATGATCACCAACATATTTAGAATATTGTATTTTCTTTCAGTACTTGTTCGGTTACTTATACTTATATGCTCGGCCTTGTTTAGCTTATATTTGAGGCATGTCTTAGCCTCATTTTTTTTTTCTTAAGTTATAAATGTTGTTTATAGCTTTTTCCTCTATTCTGTTGTGCTAGTGCTCCCTTACTTGGTTTAATTATTGCTTAGAATATGTTAAATGGTGATATTACAAACACATAAAATTTATCAGCTTAAAATATACTTAGGCAATTTGTCTAACAAGATTTTCTCTTTCTTTTGGCTAGGGCCCTACATTGTGAAATTGACAATGACAGATTCATATCAATTAGTAGATCAGGTGCCAGAGATGGAGCCTTATCTAGAGGAGGAACCCTTAGAGGAAGCTACTGCTTAATTTCTTGAAAGTGAGGATGAGAGAATTATGCTTTTAATTATTTAAACATTATTGTGATGTAATAATACAAGTATTTATAACTATGTGTTTTGGATTAATATGTTGTTTATTTAGAGTTATATTCCATGTTATTTCTATTGTGATGCTTGGATGTTTCCTATTTAAATCGCTTCCGCACTCTGTATAAAATTTCTTATATAGTGACTGATTATTTGATTCTGTTCTTAATCCTTCATTTATTAGGTGGATTGTGGATTTCATCATAATCCAATAATAAGTGAAGGATTAGTTAGAGTGACACACCACCCCTTAGCTTAATCTTGTGGATTAAGGGGTAGGGCACCACATTTTTACCCAGAATATAGCGATTCAGCTCATGCTTCTCATTTTCTATTTTTTTTCCTGCAAAAGTATAATTTTCGTTCAAAATATATGGATATATATGATTTTTTGAATGTTTAATAACTACATTTTTGCTATAAATTTAGGATATATCAGCTATCCCCCACCTTCAATACCCAGTTTGCTTCCATTTTAGAAATGGAGGGGCTGAGCTTTCGGGATGAGCCCGATCCTTGACAGCTCACCCTATCCCCCCCAAGGATATAAATAGCCTTAGATTTATCACTGTGAGCTCTTTTCTCAATGTGTAATCCTAATTGAAGTGCCTAAGCTCCCAGCTTTTTTCCCAATCCTTCCAGCTGTCAGTTGAGTTTTCCTAGAGCTTTCTATGGGTGTGGTCTAGTGTTCAGGCCTCCAATTGCATAGTGTTAACTTCTTGAAGCTTCTGGTCTAGCTCTTGAATCTCCATCAGCTCCCATCAGTGCTTGCTTTTGTGTATCCCCAATTCAAATATTGCCTCTATCCCCATTGAGATGTGTGGGCTCAATGTCAGTTAATTGCACTATAGGATAGTTCTTTGATGTTCTGATTGCATGCTCTCGGACTTAGAATTTAATTGAGCTTTGAAATGAATGGTTAGGCTCAGTCCATATAATGAGGATTCAATGTCTGGACAGAGCAGTCGTTAGTAGAGGCAAAGCAGCTCCACTGGAACCTAGAACTGGGAGGTCCTGGATCACCAAATGGCTACTCTATGGGTTCAGCCCTAACATAGCATCTAATATTTACGGTGAGGAGGAAATTTTCTTCACAGAGGCTACCACTAGGCCAGGGCTTGATCTTTACACCATCCTGATGGTGAGACGGATTAACATCCCAAGTCCATGATGGCCGAAAGGTTCCAGATCGCTGGGACCTTAATCAAGCTTGACTCAAGCTTTGGCTAAACCTGATCAATCAGAATGATCAATCAGGACTAACCTAGACTCCCTGGAAAATCACATTGGGTCTAGTTAGTCGACTCAAAAAGCCAGAGATAGCAATGAAGTAGAGTTGAGGCATGAATTCGCCAGAGTGGTGACGACAACTGCTCTGGTTAAGGCTTTGTCCAAATAGTGAATTCTCACTGTCAGGATTGGGCTAGCTCAATCCCTTCCATTCCCATATGACCTAGGGTCTAGGTGAACTAATCCAGTGCATTACATGGCTAACCTATTGCATGGATTGAAAAAGCCAAGCTCACATAGCTTAGTTGGGAGAAGGCTATACCTGTATATGAAGATATAAGCTTAGTAGAGATGAACTGGAGGATGCTAGGGCTTCTAGAGGTTAGCATCGGCTTGCAGGGGGCATGAACACCAGACACACAGCCTCTAACAGTGGTTCATAGCACTTGAAATTATCAGGATCACTGAGAGCACATGAGAGATGGATTGAAGGTGCTTAGTGAGCAAAGGTATTTAATGTGAATCCAGGGAAGCATTTATAGGAAGTGGGGAAGTCTAGGGGTGGTCACAAAGGTTGGGAACCATGGCACAGGCTCAGCCCAAGGGTGCTTCATCACTTACCTCAATTAGTGTGGACCGGGTCTTGACCTTAGCTGGGGATGCTCGAGAGGTGAAGGAAAGGATTACAATGACCTCCCTGACATGGCACAAGAATTGAAAATTGGTTAACAACGTGATTGTACAAATGGATCTCTCTATCGGGCGCGAGCTTAGGAAGGAGATGATCCACAGTTACTAGAGTCTCCAGGACTGTCTGATTGATCTTTGGTTGGAGAGGAATGATCCTGATACTCAGACATCTAATGGCCGAGTGTGGATGCAAGATCAACCATTGGATTCAATCAAGACATCATATGGGCGATCGGGGATACTTAAGGTGGATGGCTAGATTCTGCCAGATCCTATCTCATAACCGCGAAAAGATTGAGATGAGATGGATTTGATCAAACGCGCAAGTCATTGAATCAGATCCATAAAATTAATGGTCCGGATGGCGCTCGCAGTTTGGAGACAGCTGACCATTGTAGGGAGGATAGATTTGCAATTAAGAAAGTTATAAACCCTAAATTGCAATTGAACCAATTTAAATTAAATCCAAAATAGGCCTAAATGATCTCCAAAATTCCCAAAATTTCACCCTTGCTAATTTGGAGTGAGGAATTCAAAAATGTAATAAGTTTTAATTTGGAGATCAAATTATTTTTGCTAATACTCTAGATCCAAAAATAGCAAAATAACAAAAATGCTCAAGTGAGTTATTATGGATTTCAAACTTCCAGAGCTAGGTTTAAATGACCCAATGAGTCTAATGGAATGAAAATCAAAACTTAGTTTAGCTTAAATTAACATGGCTTAGCTAGGGTAACAACAAGAGTTGTTACACACTACCCCACTTAAGAATGATGTCATCCCTGACATCACTCAAGTGAAGAAAGTACTATAAAAATAAAATATTGAATAATACTAAAAAGAAAAGAATAGGAAAAGCACCTGAGTTTGCAAAGAGTTACGGATATTTATGACGCATATCAATTTCTGTTTTCCAAGTAGATTCTTCTAATGAACGGTTCTTCCACTAAATTTTAACTATTGGAATTGAACGATTCCTTAACTACTTTTGATCTTGAGCAAAGATTTTAGCTGCTTCTTGAGCATAAGAAAGATCAAGCTGAATTTTCACTGCTATAAATTGAACGAGATGGGAAATGTCTCTGAGAAATCTTCTTAATAATGACACATGGAACACGTTGTGAATAGCTGCAAAGTCATCAGGAAGATTCAACCAGTAGGCTGATGATCCTACCTTGGCTAGTATCTCTAAAGGTCTAACATATTGGGACTGAGTTTCCCTATTATGCCATATCTGTAGACACCCTTCGTTAGACTTACTTTCAGATAAGCCAAATCTCCAACACTAAATTCTAAAAGATGGTGATGAGCATCATGATATTTGCTCTGATAATATTGAGCAGAGTGAATTCTTTGTTGAATCAGATGAATCTTCCTATTAGTTCCTTCAACCAATTTAGATTCATAAAGTTGGACACTTCCTGTTTCAGACCATGCTAGAGGAATACTACACTTTCTACCAAATAAGGCCTCATAGGGAGCCATTTTAATACTGACTTGAAAACTGTTATTATATGCAAACTCCATTAATAGAATATAATCTTCCCAAGAACCGATGAAATCGAGAATGCAGAGCCTAAGCAAATATTTAAGAACTTAATTTACTCTTTCAATTTGACCATCCATTTGATAATGAAAAACTGTACTCATAGCTAAGGTTATCCCCAGATCTTGGTGCACTGCTTGCCAGAACATAAAAGTTAACTTGTTATCAATCCCATAATGAAATCCATTGAGATATCAAACCATTTCCATTCAGGAATTTTCAGAGGATGTAGAAGACCAATAGGCCTTTGGTGCTTAGCCTTCACTAGATTACAAGCATGACACTTAGCCGTGAAATCAGCTATTCTTTTTTTTATACCGGGCCACTATAAATATTGCTTTAAATCCTAGTACATTTTAGTAATTCTTGGATGAATATGAGATACAAAATTATGACCTTCAACTAGAATTTCACGATGCATGGATTTAGGAATCCACAAACAATTCCCTTGATAGATTACATTGCTATGCATATGCAGATCCTAACGAAAACCTCCTTAAATGTCAACTTTGAACTTCATATTGTCTTCATCTTTAGTTTGGCGAGATAGGGACATCTCTGTGAAAAGTGAGTTTCACATTAATATTAACCAAAAGTAAACTTAGCATATTTATAAATCTAAGATTTATAGCAAAATAAGTGAATAAAAATAAACACTTTTATGTTAAAAATGTATACTTTGATTTGTTTCCACTGCTTTTTCAAGATTAAAATTGTGCAAAGCAAAATCTAGGCCAAAGATAAGAATTATGGAAGAAAACCGCTATGGCGCGCCATAGCGCGCCACAGCATGCGTCAGCGGACACAAACCCGAGAACTCGGCGCTACCATGTGCCATAGTGGACACAAAGAGAGAGCTCGGTGCTACTGTGCACCGCAGAGGTCACAACTCGAGAGCTCAGTATTACTGCGAGCTGCAGCGCTACAGCGCACCTTAGTGGCCCCCAACTGAAACGTGGGCGCTACAGCGCACCTTAGCGCCCGCCATTAAATTGTTCATTAATAGGCATTTAATCAGCATTGGGAAGAGGATGAGACATAATTTTTTCTCTTCCAACAATAAGAATTTAAGGCAATACATTTAAATTTCTTAATTTTCAAGGGATTGAAAGAATAATTCATAAGGAAACAATTTCTGAGGAAGATGGAAGGAATGACTGCACTAAATGCTGAGGAGACTTCCAAAAATTATAAAAGCACGGATTTATGATAACATGGGACAGAGCATGAGGCTGATTTAATTCTATTACACAGCAAACCATAAATACAACAGCCTAAGACCCTTCATTCCAAAGGAATAAAGGAACAATCATTTAATGAAAGCACAATTTTCTTAATGGTTTTATTAGCTAAATTAAATCTAAAAAAAGGAAAAAGCTAAAAAGAAGTTTATAAAAGGGAGAATTAAAGATTGAGAGGGAGTTCCTCTCTTTGACATTCCAAGACCTAAAATCTGAGCCTGATGTGAGAAAAAAAGGGAGACCTCACCAAGGAAGGAAAAGAGTACCATTCAAGGGGAGAAAATAAGAACAATTCAAGGAGCTAGAAAGGATGAAGTTGGGGAGCAAGGAAAGTTCCAGAGAATGCCAACAAGGGGCTGTTCTTAGTATTCTTCTCAAAACTCTTTCTTCATTTTCTTTCAGTAGAACCAAGCAAATGTTCATATTCTTGTATGTTATTTCTTGAATTTCCTTTACAATGGAAGGCCAAACCCACCTTGGGGAGGGTTGGGCTGATACCATGTAATAAGTAAAAAGGACTATGGCATTTGTATGAATCTTCTTCGATGAATAAAAATCTATTTTTTTTTATTTAGATGTGTTACTTGTGTTTGCATGCCTATGGAATGAATGCTTATTTATTTTATAAATAATTTATCATGTAAATAACACCTAACCAACTCTATATTTCAAGCACAAGGGAATGCACATAAAGGTTCTCACAGTGAATACATGATCACTGCATAACGATTCTCGGTGTAAGCACCTTGAGATTGAAATGAAAGGTTAATTTTGTAACTTTAAATCCTTTTGAGCTCTATAGCTCACAAATTGGTGCAAAAATAGGAATATGTGCCCTAGAGCTCAGAGCCCAGTGACAAGCTCTTGAGCCTAACAACACTATTCATTGAGCTCAGTCGAGAGGTCGATGCAAGTAAGCTAAGAGCCAACAATCAAGCTCCGTGGCTCAGTAGACATTAAAAGAGGAAGAGGAATCATTGAGCGTTTATGGATGATCATGTCATAATCCATGTAGCCCTATAATTGACTTCCTTATCTAAGCTACACATGTAGCATGTGACACTAATTGTGTGGAAATCAAGCTAATGTGTTCGCTGAATTATAATGATTATTTTGATAACCTAGACGTATGTAATCTCAATTAACTCAATTCGATCACATGAGAGTCTATGTGCAAAGATCAAACTTTAGTGTGTTCATCTTATGCACTAGACATGAAATAGTTGAAATTAGAGGACCAATCTAAGGAATACTATCTTCACTTGATTAGATTAGCATGAAAACAAGTTTCATTAAAAGTTGAATGAATATGAATACTGACACCAATTCTATACCAAATTGCATGATGAAAACTCAACTCTCCCTTTTTGTCAAATAGTATCTTCAACTTAAAATTTTTGAATTGTTAATTAGGAACTAGAAAACCAAAAATATCTTAATCAAAACATTATTAAAATTAGATAAACCTTAGTAACAAGACACACCATTCTTTGAGGATGATAACTCTTAGAACTTACCTTCCAATTATTACTTCAGATCACGTACACTTGTGTGTGAGCGCAGACGTGTATTTACAGTCTGTCAAGTTTTTGGCACCGTTGCCGAGGAATGGTTCTTATTTTGTATTAAGGAAAATTTGTGAATAAATAGTGATTTAGAGTTATCTTTGTTTTTCATATCTTTTCTTATTTTTGTAATTTAATTTCTATTAATTTTTATAGTTTTTATTTTCATATATGGCGTACTCAAATCTCATGGTCATGCACAATAATAATCAAAATTGGTGCAGGTGGTGCAAAGGAACACATTCAAGTTCTAGTTGTAATACAAACAACTCTTTTGCACCTTCAAGAACAAAACCGATTAATGACATGAAGTTTGATCACAATTTGAAACACAATTACACTCACTCTGATATGAATATTAATAACACAAATTGGATGAGGGAGCAGTCTTACTTTGAAGAATCAGTGGAAGATTTTGGTGGTTATGTGAATAATAATTTGCATGAAACTAAACTAACCTTGAGTAGACACAAGTTTAATATGGAAGATCAAGAGAATCTATGTAAATCAATTGAGGCTAAGTTGGAACTTAGATTGCCAATATCTCAGCATTTTTTTTGAAAATTTTAATGGCCTGAATTCAATTATGATGGAACATGTGAATATTTTCTTTTTTCTAAATTACTTAAAAAGAGGTGATCAAGCAAAATGAATAGTTCTAAATTTTTTCATCATAAATCATTTTATACTGATTTTACTATAAGTCTCCATAATTAAAAATGTATGTTGCTTTATATCTAACTGTGTGTGGTTAGGGAACTTGATTGAGAAAAGTAAGAAATGGTGAAATAAAGAATGTGCTAGGCTTCTGTAGAACTTACTGATCGTAAAAAAAGAAAAAAAAAATATAGGGATGAAGAAAAATATATCTCCTAAAGTAAAATTGAAAAAATAGGATGAAGAAAAATATCTCTTCTAAAAAAAATTATTCATTGCAGTTTATAAGAAGAAGCACAAATGGCACATGATTGTAATACACCGAATTTGGCTTTGTCTTAGTCAAGCAACCCTAGAATCCCCCCCCCCCCTCCCTAGAAATTAATATTTGAGCACCGTACATTTAGAAAATGGAAACTAAAAATAGTCAAAAGAAAGGAAAACATTAGTATGAGACCTTTTAGAACTAGAATCTTTCTAATCACTTTGTTAAGTAATACATGAAATAGCAAAAATAATTCACATATATTAAATTAAATTATGCAATCTAGAAAATAAAAAAAAACTCATTTTTGAGCTTACTTGAGGACAAACAAGAATTTAAGTGTGAAGGTGTGATAATTCTAAAATTTATAGCAAAACAAGTGAATAAAAACAAACCCTTTTATGTTAAAAATGTATACTTTGATATGTTTCCATTACTTTTTTAGGATTAAAATTGTGCAAAGCAAATTCTGGGCCAAGAAATAAAATTCTGGAAGAAAACCGCTATGGTGCGCCATAGTGCGCCACAATGCACCTTAGCGGGCACAAACACGAGAATTCGGCTCTACCGTGCGCTATAGCACATACAAACAGAGAGCTCAGCGCGACCGTGCACTACAACAGTCATAACCAGAGAGCTCGACGCTACCGCGCTTTGTAGCACTATAGTTATTCAAAGTTACCTGCTACAGCGGACCGTAGCGTCCCCAAACTGAAACGTGGGCGCTATAGTGCGTCGTGGCTCCTGCCATAAAATTGCTCAGGAATAGGCAATTAATCAGCATTGGGAAGAAGATGAGACATAATATTTCCTCTTCCCATAGTAGGAATAAAAATCAATACATTTAAACTTCTTCATTTTTAAGAGATTGAATGAATAATTCATAAACAAATAATTTTTGAGGAAGATGGAAGGAATGGCTGCACTAAATGTTGAGGAGACTCCCAAGAATTATAAAAGCATAAACTTATGACAACATGGGAGAGAGGAAGAGGCTGATTTAATTTTGTTACACAAAAAAATATAAATGTAACATCCTAAGACCCTTAATTCCAAGGGAATAAAGGAACAATCATTTAATCAAAGCACAATTTTTTAAATGGGATTTATTGGCTAAATTAAATCTAAAAAAAGGAAAAAGCTAAAAAGAATTCTATAAAAGAGAAAATTGAAGATTGAGAGGGAGTTCCTCTCTTTGATATTCCAAGACCTAAAAATTTGAGCCTGCTATAAGAAAGAAAGGGAGACCCTCACAACGGAAGGAAAGTAGTACTATTGAAGGGGAGAAAAGAAGAACAGTGCAAGGAGTTGGAAAGGAAGAAGTTGGTGAGAAAGGAAAGTTCCAGAGAATGTCAACAAGGGGCTATTCCTTATTTTCTTCTCAAAAGTCTTTCTTCACTTTCTTTCAGTAGAACCATGCAAAGGTTCGTATTCATGTATGTTATTTCTTGTATTTCCTTTGTAATGGAAGGCTAAACCCTCCTTTGGGAGGGTTGGGATGACATCATGTAATAAGTAAAAGGGACTATGGTGTTTGTATGAATCTTCTTTGATGAATAAATATTTGTTTCATTTTGATTTTGATGTGTTACTTGTGTTTGCATGCCTACGGAATGAATGCTTATCTATTTTCTTAATGGCTTATCACATAAATAATACCTAACCAACTTTACATTTCAAGCTCAAGGGAATGCACATAAAGGCTCTCGCCATGAATACATGTTTACTGCGAGAGGATTCTCGGTGTAAGCACCTTGAGATTAAAATGAAAGGTTGATTCAGCAACTTTAAATTTCTTTGAGCTCCATAGCACACCAATTGACGTAAAGCTAGGAATATGTGCATTAGAGCTCAGGGCCCAGTGACAACATTATTCCTTGAGCTCAATTGAGAGGTTGATGCATGAGAGCCAAGAGCCACCAATCAAGCTCTGTGGATCAGCAGACATTAAAGGAGGAAGAAGAATTATTGAGTGCTCATGGATAATTGTGACATAATCCATGTAGCCCAATAATTCACTTTCTTATCTAAACAACGCATATAGCATGTGACACTAATTGTATGAAAATCAAGTTTATGTGATAGCTGAATTAAAATAATTATTTTGATAACCTAGACGTAGGGAATCTCAATTAACTCAATTTAATCACATGAGAGTCTATGTGCTAAGATCAAACCCTTGTGTGTTCATCTTGGGCACTAGACATTAAATAGTTGGAATTAGAGGACCAATCTAAGGAATACTATCTTCACTTGATTAGATTATCATGAAAATAAGCTTCATTAAAAGTTGAATGAGAATACCGACACTAGTCCCATAATAAATTGCATGATGAAAATAAAACTCTCCCTTTTTGTCAAGTAGTATCTTTAACTTAAAATCTTTGCATTGTTAATTAGGAGCCACAAAACTAAAAATATCTTAATCGGAACAATATTAAAAGTAGATAAACCTTAGTAACAAAACACACCATTCCCTGAGGACGATAAATTTTGGAACTTACCTTTCATTTATACTTTAGACCATATACACTTGTGTGCGAGCGCAGACGTGTATTTACAATCTGTCACATATTGCCATGTGCTGGAGAAATTTTGAGTTTACGGAACTCTTTCTCTAATGAATTTGAAGCAACCATAGCATATTGGGTAGCACGATGGCTAAGAGCATTGGCCACCACATTTGCTTTACTTGGGTGGTACTGAATACTCAGGTCATAATCGTTGATGAGCTCCAGCCACCTTTTATGTCGACAGTTCAATTCTCCTTGAGAGAAGATATACCTCAGACTCTGATGATCAGTGAAAATGGAATATTAAACCCCATATAAGTAATGATGCCAGATCTTTAAGGCAAAAATTACAGTGGCAAGTTCAAAGTCATAAATGGGAAAATTCTTTTCGTGAGGTTATAATTGATAAGCGGCATAAGAAATTACCTTACTCTCTTGTATTAATACACAGCCTAAGCTAATTCCAAAGGCATTAGTGTATACCTGATAGTTCAAACCATCTTAGGCAGAAAAAGCACTGGAGCGGTAGAGAGTGCATCTATTAGGGTTTGGAATGCTTCCTCACATTCAGGACTCCAAACAAAAGGCACGACTTTCTGAGTTAGTTTAGTTAAAGGTGAGGCGATCTGAGAGAAGCCTTTAATGAACTTTCTTTAATATTTAGCCAATCCCGAAAAGCTATTGATATCTGTAATTAACTTGGGCTATACCCAATCTTGGATTGTACTTACCTTCTTTAGATCCACATGGATACCTTGGGCATCGACTATATGACTCAAGAATGCAACGAATTTTAGCCAAAATTTGCATTTGAAAAGCTTGGCATATAATTGATGATCATGCAATGATTCTAATAATATCCTTAAATGATCCTCATGATCCTTTAGAGTTCGAGAATATATGAGAATATCATCATTGAAGACTATAACAAATTTGTCTAAATATGGCTTAAGGACTTGTTGCATCAAGTCCATGAATATCGATGGCACATTAGTGAGTCCAAAAGGCATCACAAGAAATTTAAAATGACCATAATGGCTACAAAAAGTTGTCTTTTGAATATCTGCTTCCCTTACTTGCAACTGATGACAACTAGACCTTAAATCAATTTATGAAAATATGACAGCTCCAGATAGTTGGTCAAACAGATCATCGATTCTGGGCAACAGATATTTATTCTTGATAGTGACTTTATTCTACTCACTATAATCGACACACATTCGTATAGATCCATCTTTATTCTTTACAAATAAAATTGGTGCTCCCCAAGGAGACATGCTAGGGTAGATGAAGCCTTTACTTAAGAGCTCTTTCAACTGCTTGTTATGCTTTTGCAGTTCCTTAGGTGCCATTCTATAAGGAGCATTAGATATAGGTTGAGTACCGAGAATTAATTCAATGGAGAACCTTACTTCTCTAGGTACTCCAGGCAGATCTTCAAGAAATACATCGGTAAAATCTTTCACTAACTTACAATCTGAGAGAGAAGTACTTTCTTTTACTTCACCCATCATAGTGACAAAAAAAGAATCACATCCCTTACTGAGTAATTTTTCAGCTTTCATAGCATTTATTAATGATAGCTGAGTACTAATCCTTCCTATCAACTTTTCGGGCTTGCCCTAGGAATGAAGAGTGACTTTCTTCTTAAGAAAATTTATCATAGCATTATAACTACTAAGCCAATTCATTCTGAGAATGATATTAAAATTGGCTAATGGCAGGACGATTACTTTATAATCAAACATTTGATTATTCAATGGAATCTTGACATCGCAAAACTTATGGGCACTGAGTTGGGCTCCAGATGGAAGTTCAACATTTAACAACTCAGCTATTTTATAGGTAGGTAGATTAAGAAGGTTGACAAAATGCTCAGAGACGAACGAATGACTAGCCCAGTGTCAAATAACACATTGCAGGGTTGGTCATTAAATAAAGCGTGCCAAGAAATTATTCATACAAATTGCATTAACTGATTACATTATTTAAAGTGTAGGAAATTTAATTTAAAGAGGTTTAGAAATGTGTACCTAAAAGCATGTTGTTATCCTCTGCAGATTCAAGCGGTGTTAAAGCAAATACTTTTGCAGGACCCGCAGGATGGTTATTAACCTGCTTTTGAAACTGTTGTGGAACTTTGGAGCGGTAGGCTGCTCCTATGCTGGTTTAGAAGCAAGGGCTGGCATTATTGCCAATCCTGGATCTCTCTTGTTCAAAGGTGTTGCTTTGAAAACTCGGTTCCTTTGCAAATGATTTATACGGACACCATCCACTATTTCTGCGTGTGTGCAGTGATAGAACAATTGGCCTGGATGACCATAAGTGTAGCATTTATGGCCAAAGTGGTAACACTTGCCATAGGGATGAGGCCGATTACAGCCTTAAATAGTTCAGCATGAGGTGCATCTTCAAGTTGATAAACCTTAGTAGATTGAAGTTTGTGCCTTTTGAAAGCTTTGTGATGGCTTGGAACTGCATGAATCTTATGTTAAGGTCACTTTCTGATTGCTGGTGCTCCACCACTATTGCTATTTTCACAAGCTTGGAGAAGTTAGAAAGGTGAAGTGGAATAATATGATCTTTGAGAGTATCATGCAATTCACTTTGGAATTGATGGCATCTTTCAAGTTCAGATCAAACAAGTTCTAAGGAAAAATGAGTCAGCTTTCGGTACTCCATCTCATAGTCCGAGATAGAACGACTTCCTTGTTTCAATCTTAAAATTGTATCTTCAATGATATTCTGTGCAGACAGAGGGATAAACTCAGACTCGAATGCATCCACAAACTCAACCCACAGAATATCCTCAATGTCATAGCCGATGAATCGTGTGTTCCAAATGTTGTCCCACCAGTACTTGGCTTCCTTGTGAAATAGATGCGCAGTGAGATGAATTGCTTTGGAGTTTGGGCACTTCAAACTAATCAAGTTCATTTCAACCATCTTTAGCCAATTGGCTGCATCCATTGGGGATAAATTTCCACTAAACGTAGAAAGTCTCAGCCTCAGAAAACTATGGTGAAGACCATCAGCAGAATGATGGGAGCAGAGAGATGTATGCTGGGAAGGAATAGCTTGTGCAGGATTGCTGGTTATTGCTAGAGAGGGGTGAATAGCCAAAGCCTGTTGGGTTTGATTTTCCAGCATTACTGCTACCATTCCTTGAAGATGGGCTACTTCATCAGTAGAGCTGCTAGAATCTGTGACAGACTTAATAGGTGTAGTTGTTGGAGGAGATCTGGGATTCATCCTGATTTAACAAGAAAAATCTTGATTTTAGAACTAGATTAAGAAAACAAGATTAAGTTTGACATTCAATAACCATATAATTTCATTACTTAAGAATGAAGACTTACATATGATGAAAGAAAATGGGAAATTCATATAATCACTGAAATCATAAGATGATAAAGGATCACAATCATAGACCTTAGTACAAAATGTGAGATGGAAGTCCTCAAACATTACTGCACGATGCTTCCTTTTGCTCTTCTTCTCAAACTTCCAGCTAGTAACGTCCCACCAATCTCCAGCAAAGTTTAGAAGTTGATTAGTCATGAGATCAATATGGATGGAATTATGACCTTCAATATGGTTTAGAACTAACTCTATATGGTACAACCATTTTTTTGCTACGGTCAGGAAGTCAAGTCCTCTGAATACAGGTTGTTGAAAAGTTTGTCCAAAATTAGGACTCCTTGAGCAGATACTATGGCAATAGATCTCTTACTTTCTTGTCTCCATTTGTAAATGAGCTCCCAGATAATATCAAATGTGATGACGTAGTAGTTCAACTCTAATCTTTCACCCTCCATTTTGTTCTATTAGAAGAATTTATAAGTTTCTTTTAAATAACTTTGAGAGTGACTTAATTATCTTGAATGGAGATTTTCAATCTGCACTTTCATAGAGTTATTGAAGGTATTGTGCTATGGAAGTTATATTTTGATGACTGTAATCTTAGAAGAATGGTCGATTAGGTTGAAAGGAATACAAATCCCAATCTAACACCTTATGAAGTTCTTTGATACCAACTATAGGGCCTCGTACCCTTCGTGGTCATGCTAATCCTGAGATTAACATAATTACTGTGAATACTATCACCAAATGTGCCAAATCTCCCAATTATAGCCGAGTCAGGTATATACTGAGATTAAATATACAAGTACTAAATAAAATATTAAACTGAAAGTATTGAACTGAAATGAAGTGCAAAAGCATACAAAAAATAATAAAAATGCAAGTAAAATATATGGCTAAATGAGCCACTGAATTGGAACTAAATTAAAAAGTAGAAGTATGCTTAAAGTAGTGCTGTCATTATAGAAATGGGCCAAAATAGAGCCATTGTACAGAAAGTTCAACATGTATCCCCCTAGGATCCTCAGAGCCAGGTCTAAGTTGAACTTATAAAATTAGACATATATTCCCCTAGCCAAGCACAAAGATAAGTCCAAGTCTATTCTATATCCAAAGAACTGAACTGAAGATGTAGACTAAGTTAGAATACACTCTATTGAACTGAGAATTGAATGAACTGAATGAAGTTAAATAATGTTTATGCAATTTCAAATCTAATATGGGATACTCATCAATTTTCCTATATCCAACTAATATGTCCAAGGAAAAAGAAGCAACAATAGTCAAAGTAAGCAAGAGACTCAACTAAATATATGTGATATCTGTTGTTATCTAAGTTAATTCATTCTTATCTATTCTAACCTAGTACATGCTTAGGATCTCCAATATCTATCTATCCCATAAAATCTCAGACTAACGACCTTAAAGTTAACATTAAAGCTTAATAGTTCTAATTCATAATCAAAAGTGACAACTATAAAGGTTAAGTAAATAAATCAACAACTTAATTAATGTATTTTAATAACTCAAACCTAATCTTGATTATGCTAATCAAGATTAAGGATTCTGGGCTTAAACTCAAATTTGGGGTTCAATCTTGAATCCAAGATACTAATCTTTTAAGGGACTAAGAGTTCACACTCACCCTTATCAAAGATAGAGAATCTCAGAAGCAGAAAGATTTAGAACTATGATCATAAAGAAAGGCTAAATCTATAATTATAAGACAAAAATAATCAAATAAGAATTTAAGAATCTAAGACCTAAGTTCAATCTATAGAATAATCATATTATTTTAACCTAAGCCCACAAGAAGGATTCAAAAGGATCAAAAAATAAGAATTTTAAGGAGAAGATGGTACAATTCAAATGGATTACTATGAGTAATCACTAAGGATCTAAGATCAAAGTCTTAAGTTTAATCACATAAGACTTCAGGTTCGATTTAGACTTATGGTTTTCATTAAGACATTCTCTTAGGAATAATTATTATGATTAGTTTTGATAAGGCACTTAAGTATAGTTTCATAAGGTTAAATTTCATTATTCAAGATTAAGATCACTTTAAGATCTTTATGATTTACTTAAGAGAAAACTTAAGAAGAATTAAGCTTTAAACAATTTAGGTAAATCACTAGGTCTAAAAGCTAAATGAATGATATTAATACATTTCATTACTGATTTAAAACATATTAATGACATTTCTAGGGGCTCTTAAACCAACTTTTGGCCAAAATGACCAAAACACCCCTCTTGAAGCTAAAATCGATATTTTAAGATTTAAGCATCCAAATTGACTATAATTAATTCTAATAGGCTTAATATTAACTAATAAAAGAAATGAGACATTTAAATTTAAGTTTGAACTTAAGATTGGATTAATTAGCACTAATCACTTTTTAAAGCTAAGAAAAGTGAATAAGGAAGTTTGGGTTTAATATGGGTATCTAAACATATAAGTACGTTCTAATACAGTTAAGAATATAATGAAAACTTGGTACACCAAAATTAGATTATTAATTAGGTCATTAGACACTAATTAAGGTTTAGGGTGATTAAGGGATGATTAGCAAATTTAGAACTATTAAATTATTTTTAAGGATATAATTAACTTATCCTCTGTCTTATGAACAATCAGAGACCAAAATCATGGAATTTGGCCATTTAATGAATTATTTACTCACAAATTAAGATTTGAGAGAAATTAGGTCAAATCAAACAATCTAACTATTAGATCTAAAGTTTTATTGCATATTAATTGTAAAATGATATCAGATCTTCCAAAGCATAGAGCTTTGTTCACTATACCTTTTAGATACCTTCGGATCCACTTGAACGCTTCCCAATGGTGCTTTCTTGAGTTTCCCATGATTTTGCTGACCACTCCCATTGCATGGGCAATGTCTAGTCTCGTGCAGATCATCACATACATCAAGTTCCTAACTGCTGAAGCATAAGTTACCTTCATCATATGTTCCTTCTCCTCTTCAGATTTTGGCATATGTTCTTTTGATAAGTTGAAGTGACTCCCATTGGCTTTGCTTCATTTATGTTGAATCTTTTCAGCACCTTTTTAACATAATCTTTCTACGATAGCTTCAGAATTCATGCACTTCTCTCCCTATGGATTCTCATTCCAAGAATCTGCTTAGCTGGCCCCAAGTCCTTCATGTTAAACTCCCTTGACATCTATTCTTTCAAGATCTTTATCTCCTCTAAGTCTGATTCTAAAATCAACATATCATCTACATATAGCAATTGAATGATATAAGAGGACTTACACTGCTTTTTGTAACAGCAGTGATCCACCTGGCATCTTTATACCTTGAATCTAACATGAACCTATCAAATCTTCTGTACCACTACCTTGGCGACTACTTCAAACCATAGAGGATTTTCTTTAGCTTGCACACTAGCTCAAACTTCAATTTCCCTTAAGCCTTGTACCCCTCAGGTTGTTTCATATAAAGCTCTTCTTACAACTCTCCATGAAAGAATGCAGTTTTAACATCCATTTACTCTAGATGCATATCTTCAACTGCAACTAAATTCAGTATAACCCTGATGGTTGTCATCTTCACAACTAGGGTGAAGATTTCACTGTAGTTGACCCCATGCTTTTGTTGGAAACCTTTTACTACAAGTCTCTCCTTGAAGCGCTTACTTCCATTCATCTCTTCCTTTATTCGGTATCCTTGTTGGTAAGGGTGTCAACTCCCATATCCCATTTGACATGAGTGATGCCATTTCATCATTCATGGCAACCTCCCACTTGCTTAAACTTCAACTTGAAGTGCCTTTTCTAAGCTTTCTGGTTCACCACTATCAGTTAGTAACAAATAAAACAAAGAAGAAGAGTCCCTCTATGATGGTCTAAACACTCTTGTGGATCTTCATAACATGGGTCTTTGTGGTTAGACATTGACACCCTCTTGAGCTTCTCCAACACCTAGCTCAACACTGTCATCAATCTCTATGTGTCAGGGTTCTCCATCTGAAACATCCTTGGACTCAGTCTTGACTCCATACAATCTTTGTACATCTCACTTTCATTGAAAGTGACATCTCTGATTCTGATGATTTTCTAGTTCTGATTGTCCCAAATCTATATTCGAACTCGCCCGTACCATATCTTGTGTCAATATGCACAAAGAATGAGCAGCCAAATATCTTGAGGTGGTTCAACTTCACCTCCTTTCTGCTCCAAGCTTATTTGGGAATCCCTTCATTCAAGGGTATGGAAGGTCCCCTATTGATTAAATATACAACTATGTTAATGGCTTTGCCTAGAATTTCCTTGGGAGACCTGTATACAATCTCATGCTTCTGGCTTTCTTTGTGATTATGTTGTTCATTCATTCTGCAACACCATTTTGATGCGGTGTTCTAGGGACTGTAAACTCCCTTTTGATTCCTCTCAAGGAACAGAACTCCTTAAACTCCTTATCATAGTACTCACCGCCATTGTCAAACCTTAAGCATTTCAGCTTTAACCTGATCTCATTCTCCACCAAAGCTAACCACTTTCCAAACATATCATATACATCAAATTTATGTTTGAGAAAGTAAACCCCATACATTTCTTGTATGATCATCAATGAAGGGGACAAAGTATGTTGCTCTACCTAAGGAAGATATAGGAGCTGGCTCCCATATATCTATATGTACTAACTCCAATTTCTTGCTTTTGAGCTCCCTTCCAACTTTGGAGAAAGAAACTTTCTTCAATTTTCCTAGCATAATGAGTGCACCCTTAGTAACCTTCCATTAGTCTTTTGTGAAACAAGTGCTGTAGCCTTCTCTGGCTAACTGGCTCATTGAGATCAAGTTTCTTCTTAAATATGGCACATGTCTAACATCCTTTAGCTTCCAAACAACGCTGCTTGGTGGCTTCACATCTACATCACCTCTGCCGATGATAACACATGCCTTATCATCTCCAAGGTATACTTTCCCCAAGTCACCCATGGTACAGTTCTTGAAGGCACTCCTCGATGGAGTTGCATGAAAAGAGGCGTCTGAGTCCACAACCTAGGACTCCGTGTTAATAAGTGAGAGCATCAAAGCATCCTGATCCTCCTCAACAAAAACATTTACAGTGGGGTTCAACATCTTACCACCACTTGGCTTCTTTAGAGTAGGGTAGTCCATCTTGAAGTGACCTACCTTCCCACAATTCCAACAATCCAGCTTTGCTTTTCCATGTCTTGATTTACCTCACCGAGATATAGACCTATTCCTAGTATGTCTTTTTTCAACATGTCTTCCCCTGTTCTCAGCATTCAGTGCTGAGGTAGATGCCTCTCTATGAGTTTTCTTCTACACCTACTCATTCTACATAAGCCCAATGATGTCATCAAACTTCAATGACACATTCCCTGATGAATTACTTATGGCTGTAACCAGCCCATCCCAATTGTTTGGCAATAAAGATAGGAACAACAGAGCTCGAACCTCATCATCAAAACTGATGCCCACTAAACAAAATTAGCTCATCACAGTGTTGAACCCATTGAGATGTTCAGTCACTGAATGGCCATCCGCCATCCTCTTATTGAATAGACTTTTCATCAAGAAGACTTTATTCAAAGTAGACAGCTTCTCATACATTCTCGTCATAGCATTCATGAGATCTACAGTAGTTTTCTCATTAATAAACTTAAAAGCAACACAAGAAGACAGTAATAAATGAATCAAACCCAAAGTGGTTCTATCAAGAATCTCCCATTCTTCATCAGTCATAGTTCCTGGTTTCTTGTCGGCTCCTTTCAATGGAAGATATAACTTCTTTTGGTAGAACAAATCCTCCATTTGCATTTTCCAGAATGCAAAGTTTGTCATGCTGAACTTCTCAATCTTGTGTCTCATTTCTTTGACCATAGTTCCCACTCAAACAAGCAAACCCTCCTTAGCAACAAGGCAAAGAACGTAATTCTCTGATGCCACTTATTGGTAAAATACGGCACAACACAAGCAATGTTGAATACCGTTTGTGATGCAAACAAATACCAAAGTTCAAAGACTTTGAGAATAAGGGTGCGTTGATGATTATCGAGCTAGTTTATAAATCACAAAATCACAGCAAGAAAATTGCAGCACTTTCAAATCATCCAAACACAAGCATATACGTGGAAAACCCAAAGATTGGGAAAAACCATAGAGCACACCAACAAGAAAATTCATTATGAAAAACTTTAAGGTTTACAATATTACAAGATCTATATCACCTCAGCATACACAACTGTAGCACTAATCTTAGAATGGTGAAAGGAAGAAGCTGCTACCTCTTGGAGTTTCCCCTCCAAACAACAAGCCTTTTTTAACTCAGCAGCTCCCTAGAGTTTAGCTTAGGGTTCTTCTCCTTAAAGCCACCAAAAGCCTTCAAAATAATTGCAAAAGCCTTAGAACCCTTTTCAGCACTTAGCCTTAAGTACTTAGGTCATTCCTGAACTCCAAAATATCCAAAATGCCATCAGATTTTTTCAGATCATGACCTGGAACAAAGCAAGTCTCCGTCAGGCGCTGCGGCACGCTGTGACGCGCTTGAGGCGCGTTGTGGCACTCAAACTTTCGAAATAACAGCCTATTCGTTTGAGTATGATCTGAGAAATGTTTCACATGAAATGATACCGTGACGCGTTGTGGCACCGTGATCCGTTATGGCGCACTGTAGTGACAAATTCCACTGTAGCGCACTGCAGCACGTGCATCTTGGTTGCTGAACTCTGAGGTGCGCTATAGCACCTCAGCTATGGATTGGGAGCGTCATGGTGCACTGTGGCGCCCTACAGCGTCCAAGCTACAGTTAGACACTGGAGTCTCCATTACACAACACTACTTAACTGATTAAGCATGGATGAGACATCAGCCGTTAGATGCGAGGGGTTAATCTATCAGCTAGGATTTGATTTAGGCGTGGAGAGTGTACGCCGTTAGATGGACCGCGCTAAGATGCATGATAGAGCGTTCATTTGAGAGAACCTATGCGCCGTTGTCAGGACTTCACAGCGGATATGCCACGATCTCGACAGCAAATCCCACAGTTATAAAACTAATAAATATATTTAATTTAAATAATATAATCTTTTAATTAATTAAATAATAATCCTAATAAGTTTTAAATCTAATTTTGGACCAAATGAGCTACAAAATTCCTAAAAATTCACCCATATTTAATTTGGTCATGTAGAATTCAAAAATGCAATCATAATTTAATTTAGAGATCAAATTAATTTAGCTAATTTTTAGAGTTCAAAAATAGACAAAAATAGCTAGGTATATCAATTTAACTCCGATTGATTTCAAACTTCTATGTTAAAGTTAAAATATCCCATTTACTCTAATTAAATAAAAATGAAAGCTTAGTTTAGCTTAAATTCTCTTAGATTAGCTAAGATAATAACTATGGTTGTTATAGAGACTCTTATTACTCATTTATTTTAAGTAATGGTTCATAATAAATAACTCTGGATAAAATTTTCTTTTATTTTTGAGATGAATATTCTTACTTAGCTTCTACGATAAATATTATGGATAATTGCTAAGCCTTTAGCACTCTATTAATACAACTACTTAAACTTAGTATTGTGATGTGACTAGCAGGAAACTCACATGGAATATACATATACATTCGATATTTACTCATTATCCTTCCTAAAAGCCAATCTGTATAAGTACCTTAATTAATAATTAGGATTAGAGTATTACACTTATTTTAAGAATTAGTGCTCAGTACATGCCAGTTTAGGGGAAGTTTAGCCTTACCAAGTAACATACCATTCTGTCGCTAATCATATTGTCATTATCTTTCTGTTGTGTGCGATGACGGGACAAGGAGTTACATTACTATTGGTTTCAGTGCCAAGGCTGAGGAATACAAGTTAAGTGAACATCCATCTCTCCAAATTAAATAACACTAAAAAGTAGAATAAAATCATTAAAGATCTCACCATTGGGTAGTAAATGCCATATTATATTGATAATGAACCTAACTTAACTTAAATCATTAATAACTCTCATATGGTGAATTACAAATTCGACTTAGACTACTATAGTATGTTGTTATTTCAGCAATGGGATGAAGATCACCATAACAAACTCAAGTACAACAGATTGTATGTTGGGGTATCTCAGGCGGGAGGTAACATTCTCAACAAGATCCTCAAGTCACCAGTTTTCAGAAGCAACTGAATTTCGGAGTTAGCTAGAGAGTGGTTATCGAGAGTGACTGAGGCATTTCATATGATTGATTGACCATATCCAATTTTCTTTAGAGTCTTGGATTAACTCTTGGATAACTATGTCGAGGAGTGGTGGATTCATACCTACCCTAAGATGATTCATGATAGTAGGAGATTTTATTGTGCTCCTATCTACCAGGATTTTGAAATCCTTTTCTTTTCTACCTTTTATAAGTGTTTATAATAGTCTTTTAGTAGTAGTTTTCATCTATCTCTTGTTGCTTTTAACATTTTTCAATCTTGTACTATGAATCCTTAATATTAATGAGAATCTTTTTTCTTAAATCTTGAATTGTGTCTCTTCTTTCCTTAACATGAATCCCGAACCTGATACCTCTCTTTCTTTTGTGGTGAAGGAAATTGCCTCCACTTCATCATCAAGCTTAAGACTTTGATGTGAATGATGAAGGTAATGATGGAAGAACATACTCATGCTACTAAGAGGATGGCCTTACCACCTCCTATCCTACTTCCACTCCTGTTCTACAAGTTATCCACACTAGTTCGCAGCCAACATCTGAAGCTGTTGTGGACAATTTTCTTCTTCCTTTCTAATGTTGAACTCTTCAGCTTTCAATGGTTCTGCCTCTCCAATCGAAAATATCAATTGGATAAAAGTCATAGAAAAGGACTTAGTCAATATCAAGTGCCCCGAGAGTGAGGCCATCCGTCTTACCATTCAATTATTCATGGAAGAAGCAAGATTCTGGTGGGACAGTAAACTTAAGTCCCACTTTTCAAAAGTCTGCATCTAGTATATCTCTTGGAAAGAATTCATTCTGTTGTCTGCTCAGACGATCATCGAAGATGAGTTTGTGCAGTTGAGCCAAGGAAACAAAACAATCTTGGCCTATGAAATGGAGTTTAGGAAGCTATCCAAGTTTGCCACATACCTTGTAGTACCAAAATAGCTAGGTGTAGTCATTTTCTTAAGGCACTAAGAAACTCTAATAATAGTCACCTGCTATATCAGCACAACGATTCTTTCTCGAAGCTCTTTGAGGGAGCACGAAGAATTGAACATCATCAAACCTAGAAGCAAAAGAAAAAATGATCTCACCCGACAACCACCAAGTCTAAGTCATTCAAGCATAAATGTTCTCAAGGGATGAAGGTCTATCAAATAACCCAACCCCAACCAGGAAAGCATGGTCCTCACTGCCAAAAGCCACATCCTTATGATAAATGTTACTATTCTGGTAATAGATGTTATACTTGTCGTAGAACTGTCCATAGGTATTAGGATTATCATGCAATGGACTATGGATAAAGTAAATATCAATTTCCCTGCTATAGTTCATAACCCCACTCCTATTAATGCTCAAGCTCCAACACTCACTTTTATGCCACATACAGCTGGTGGAAGTGGTCAAAACACTTGGGGAGCACCTTCACCCGCTCAAAAGCAAGCTTAGGAAAGGAGTAATGCAAAAGGTAAGGATGTCATTCTCTCGCCATGCCTCGTGTTAATAACTTAACACTCATTCTCACCCAAATGGATAACGATGTCATCACCGGTATGTTATACATTTATTTTCATATTCTTTTTTTCCTTCCTGCATATCTAGTTTTTGTGCTTTTGCCTTTACTACATTAGTCATTAAATAAGGTTTTATTTTCCATCATAGGAACTCTTCTTATTAATAATCAACCTTGTGATACACTCTTTGATACAGGTGCTTTTCCTTTCATATTAGAGAATTGTGTCGCTTCTCTCAACCTTCAACATTTCAGCTTGGGCAATGCCTTGCATGTGCAGATGCCATCCAAGAGCTGAAATGTATGCTAATAAGTTTTGTATATTAGCCATTCCCATTAGCAATCCATGTTTTCAAGAAAAGCTTAATTTTTATGCCAATTAAGAACTTCAACTTAATTTTAAGCATAAATTGGTTAAGTAAATTCAATAATGTCATAGACTGCCATTGGAAGAAAGTTATGTTAAGAATACAGAAGAAACTAGAAGTTTTCATCTGTAAGCTTGGTCTAACTGCATCATTAATTAATGCAGTAAAAGTTGAGTGCCTCATTAACAAAGGCTGTGGCGTGAGTCTGTTAACCATGATTGGTGAGGCCAAGGAAGATAGATCCTTGGAGAATACCAATATCGTTAGAGAGTTCCTAGATGTGTTTCTAGGAAATTTACCCGAACTATTTCCTTTGTGTGAGGTAAAATTTTTGATTGAACTAATTTTAGTAACACACCCTAAGTCTAAAACCCCTTATAAGATGGCTCCGAGGTGCAAGGGTTGAGAGAGCAACTGCAAGAGTTGCTTAAGAAAGGCTTAATTCATCCTAGCATGTTTCCTTGGGGTGCTTCCATCTTATTCGTGAAAAAGAAGGATGGATCAATGAAAATGTGCATAAACTATTGCGAGCTGAACAAGGTGACTATGAGAATAAGTATCCTCTGACCAGAATCGATGACTTGTTTGATCAAGTTGTGGGAGCAAAAGTCTTTTACAAAATCGACTAAAGATTAGGTTACTACCAGATCAGAGTTATGGATGAAGACGTTCTTAAAACTGCATTCAAGATGCGATATGGTCACTATGAGTTATTATTCATGTCTTTTGGACTGACAAATGCTCTAACTATATTCATGGACTTGATGCAGCATATCCTTAAGCCGCATCTTGATGACTTCATCATAGTATTTATTGATGATATTCTGATTTACTCAGAGTCACAAGTTGAACATGAGAAGCATCTACGTGCATCTTTGGCGGTTCTTACAAGCTATAAGTTCTTCGTTAAGTTTTCTAAGTGTAAATTTGGGCTCAATTCAGGGCATTTCTAGGTCATGTAATTATGCTGAAGAGATTCAGGTTGGCCAAAAGAAGATCTATGCTGTTCAACTGTGGGTACAACCCAAGTTAACAACAGAGATTCACAGTTTTCTGGAACTCACTGGTTATTACAGAAGGTTTGTTTCAGGGTTCTCTCAAATTGCAGTGCCGTTAACTCAGTTAACTAGGAAGTGTTGTTCATCTGGAACATAGACAATAAAGAAACTTTTCATAAGCTGAAACATTTGTTAACTTTAGCATTGGTCCTTATACGACCTCAAGAGGGCAAAGATTTTTAGGTTTATACTGATGGCTCTAAGGTGGGACTTGGTTTTGTTTTGATGCAAGATGGTAGAATAATAGCCTTTACTTCCAAATATATAAAGCATAATGAGAGAAACTATCTTGCACATGATCTTGAGATTGCAAGGGTAGTTTTCACCCTCAAAATCTAGAGACACTATCGTTGTGGTATTAAGTGTGAAATATTTACTGATCAATAGATTTTGAAGTATATTTTCACACAGAAGAAACTTAATTATCATCAACATAGATGGCTTGAGTTATTTTGTACTACCATTTATAAATCTAGTATCATCTGGGTAAAGCTAACGTAGTAGCTGATGTTCTAAGCTGTAAAGTAATGAACCTAAGAATTGTAGTTAATTTAGTACTAAAAGTAATGATTTATCTTAGGATTAGTATACTTTGATATGTGTTTTTATGATACTACATGATAAAAGAACCAAAATCAAGTTTACAAAAGAAACCTAAAACCAGAACCAGATAGGCACTACAGTTCCCCACTATGCGCCCCAGCGCGCCATGGCAGAACAAATTAGAGAAGCTTAGGCGATAACGCACCGCAGCACCCCCTCAATAGAGTGCCTAACGCTATAGTGTGTTGCAGCAGATCCAAAATAGAAAGCTCAGAGCTACTGTGTATCGCAACACTCAATCAACAGAGATGTTAACGCTATAGTGCGCTACGATGAGTCCAAAATAGAAAGCTCGATGCTACCGCATGCCATAGTATGCTTAGATACTTATGAAATCCCAAGGATCCTAGTGCTACAGTGCACTGCAGTGGAGTATGGCACTACAGTGCACTGTGACTCATATCAAATATAGAGTTCTGTGCTACAACGCACCACAGTGCCCTAACGATAGAGAGCCCGATGCTACAGTGAGTCGTAGCGCCCGCCATAATTTTGCCCAGGTAAAGACCTTTAAAACAGCATTGGGAAGGCCAAAATACATGATTCTTCCCCTTCCGATAGCCAAAACTTATTGCACAGCCTTTAAATCTTCCCATTTCCAATGGAATTAAGAAATAAAAGAATAAATGAAATGCATGTTTCAAGGGATAGGAAGGGTTGGCTATGTAAATGCTGAGAAACAGATTATAAAAGCATAGACTTAAGAGTGAAGATGGGTTCCATAATTTTATCATCTTAATAGTTCTCTGTCCTAAAGACTGCTTTAGATTAGAACAAAAGGAGAGACCTTCCCCAAGGAAAAGGAAGGCTGCAACTTGTGAGGAAGAAGAGCACAGAAAGCAAGAGAGGAAGGAAGATCCAAGGAAGAGAGAGAGCCTAGTGAATGCAAAAGTTGTTCTCTAGTATTGTACCCCTCCTTTACTTCTTTACTTTTCCTGTAAAAGCCATGCAAAGGCTTATCAATTTTTGTAGCTTATCTTTCATATTTAAATGACAGCCTAAACCCTTCTTGGGAAGGGTTTGGTGTTAAGCATGTAAGAATATAAGGATTGAAATATTGTGTAGTCTTTTAATTTAAATGAATGTCATTTAGTTTATTTTCATTACAAGTATGTAAGTGATGAATTTGGAAAACATAATTGTATTGTAAAATCTGTGGATAAATCATTTTAATGGAAAATCCCATTAAGATCAATAAATATATTTTATTAAAGGAGAAGCACATTAGAGAGTTGATGCCATGAATGCCCTTCACAATATTCGCCCTTCGAAAATGTTCGATGCATAACCTTAGACTTAAATAGATCATTTGAGCCATGGAAGTAATATACAGATCTCTAAGCTCCATAGCTCTTGCTTGATTTATGGGAGGTTAATAGTGCATGTTAAGCTTAGGGCTGAGTGACAAGCTCTAATGTGCTTTGTAACATAATGACCTTAGCTAAATCAAGAGGATGATGCATGGTGTCAAGAATCATCAATAAAGCTCCATAGCTAATTTTAGGTTTAGGTGAGGTCTTAGAGCGCTAATTGCCATTGGGTGATGTGACATAAATTCATGTGCCTAGCAGCTAAATTCCTTAGCTAAACCTATAATTGATGCATAAGAGCCATTGAAGGAATCATGTTCATGAGATACTCAAACCAATTCAATATTTCTTAACTTAGATGTATGGAATGAGTTCATCAAAATAAAGATCTCATAAATGTTTAAGAGCCAAAAGAGAATATGATAACCTATCATTTTTGAGTGCTAGATAAAACTTATAAAATCTAGGAGACTCCTCAGAGAAGACTAAGGCTCTTGAATATTAAATGACAAAATCTATCCAATTCACTTGACATGATATTTAAATGACGAGTAGTAGCACGTAAACCTTATTAAATTGCATGCCAAATCCCAAATCTCCATATTTTCATCAAATAGTATTCTCAAAACAAGAATATCTGACTATAGTAATTCAGGACCAAAACTGTGGCAACCGGGGATCAAAGTTTGAGAGTCTCAAAAGAATGATTTATACATTAAAAATATACATTTATGAAAATAATGACCTTATAAGGCATAATAATTAAGTAACTTAATAAGATAAATCAAATATTCAAATATTCATTATTATTTTAGAAACTTAATATTACAAATCATGTTAAAACCATAAAATATTAAATTAATGAATTAAATTATTTTTGGCAGATCAAAGGAATTAAATTGGTTGATTTTGAATCAAAATAAGTCAGGTACGTAAATCTACTTATAAGTCTTATTTCAGTATTCTTATTTGAGCCATTTTCATTTGAGCACTATTTATTCCAAAATTGCTTACCTCTTATAATCTGCAAAAGAATGTTATCAAATAAGCATGTAACAAAAAGATAAAATGTGGTATATATTGTTGTGGTGTTTATCTTTGGAGGATAGAAAGCAACACTGAGAATCTATACAGATTAGGCTGGCTCGCAGCCTTTAGGTTATATGGAGGGATTTAGCCCTTATTAGGAAGTGGGCAAATCCAGATGAAAGACACACCATCAGTTCCTATTTTGAGTAAGCTACCGACGGGTATTGAGAAAAGTTTCCTACAGGTTATGCCTATGGGTTTACCCATTTGGGCTCAGGAGTCTACGGACTTGACTTATTGTTACAAATGCTTTGGATAAAATTTATAAATTTCATGCTTTTCATATATGTTGAATTTCAAAGCTAACTTGTAGGGCAAATGTTGAAATTTGAAAGTTTGCTTTTCTTTCATAAATGCTATGCAGATATTTCATTCAGTTTTATATTTGATTTATACCTATTATAGGATGCTATAATTACTCTTATAAGAACGATTTGCATACTCCTACCTGACTGGTAACTGAATTATTCAGGTTTTGAAAATTAAAGTATTGAAGATCTGCCAAAGTAATAAAAGAAAAGAAGAGATAGAGATGTGAGATATGAGTAGTGAATAAATTTTTATTGTAAATTTTAAACTATTGTAAATTTCATATATGAATGGCTCTGGATGTAAATATGGATATTTATGTATTATATTTTCTTTATTTTCATAAATGTATATTTCTAGTGTATAAATCATTCTTTTAAGACTCTCGAACTTCGATCCCCGGTCACCACAAAAAACAAAACATTTATTTTAAGTTTGAACATTATTGAACCTAACTACACTCTAGTAACACAACAAAACATCATTCCTAGAGGACAACAATTGTTGGGATCTCACCATCCCATATTTCTTCAGACCATGTGCTCTTGCATATAAGCGCATATGTGTATTTTTAGTCTGTCAAGTTTTGGGCACCGTTGTCGGGTATAATTATTTTGTACTAGAGATAAATTAGAAGTAATTAGTGATTTAAATCTTTGATGAACATATTTTCTTTTTTTGTAATTAAATTTTAATTAATTTCTTATGTACTTATAGTTTTATATTTTTCTATTTTGTTTTTATCGCTTGTTGTAATTGTTGATTATTTAGCTAAGTTCTAATTTTGCATGCGAAGAAGGCATTCTTCTACTCAACTTCTTGATCCTACAATTGAGAGAACCTATTTGAGAGCTAGAAGAGAATAATTTAGAACAAAATGAAGCCCATTAGTAATTGAGAACTTAGGAGAAAATCTAGGAGAAGTGCTAGAACACAATAGAGGTATGGCCCTTAGAGACTATGCATTATCAACAGTAAGGGGGATCCTACATGCAATAGTTAGACCAAATATAGAAGCAAACAATTTTAAGATAAAATCATCCACACTACAAATGGTCAAGAACAATAAATTTAGTGGGCTTGCTACTGAAGATCCCAACTCACACATCTCCAATTTTTTGGGGATATGTGATACAGTTAATTATAATGGTGTTACTAATGATACCATTAGACTTAGGTTATTCCCATTTTTGCTGCAGGATAGAGCCAAAAGTTGACTCAGCTCTTTACCCGATAATTCTATATGCACTTGGGATGATTTGCTTGAAAATTCCTAGTCAAATACTTCCCACTTGCTAAGACAGCCAGGTTAAGAATTGAGATAACTAACCACTATCAGTATGATGGGGAAACCCTATACAATAGTTGGGAATGCTTCAAAGAATGCCTAAGGTGTTTCCATCACCATGGGCTCCCATAGTGGATGCAAGTGCAGCCTTTCTATAACAGATTGAATGTTCCCTCTAGGACTCTAATTGATGCAGCCGCTAGTGGCTCTCTTAGTAGTAAAACTCAAGAGGAAGCCTACAAAATTATGGAGGAAATGGATAACAATGCTTATCAGTAGCCTACTGAAAGGCTTAATTCCAATAGGGGTGATTGCAAGAGTGTTTACGAATCCTCCAAAGTACTCAAATTGTAAGAGGAAATAACAATGCTAAATCACAAAACTGGGCAAATTTGCCACATTAGATGAACCTAATTGAGAGAAACTATGTGAATGGGACAATTGGGAGAACCTATGTGAACGGGATAATTGGAATGAAAATTCTATCATTATATGCGAAAGACCATTCTTTGCCACATCCTATGCTATAATTGATGTTGAGAGTGGATCAATGAGAATTAGAATCAATGGGAAGGAAGAAGATATAGATCTCATTCCTATATTAAATAGGGAAATGAATCTTTATACAAACTGGAAAGGAATGAAAATGAATAGATTGAATTAGGTAGATGATAGAATGGAATTATAATTTTTGTTTGATTTAGAGCATATTAGTGGACATCTCATCTAGAGAAAATGAATCTAAAAAGGACAAAATTAAAAGAAAAATGGGAAGAGGTAAAAAAAAAAGAAAACTGCTAATTTGCTTAACCTTAACTTGAAAAATTCTTCAATTTATAAATTAGACACTATGAGTTTGAGCGTAGAACCTTCTAGTGCTCAACCAAACTCATCTAAAATCTGGAGAGAAATCCCATTGGGAAGTAAGGGGAGAAATAGACTAAAAATTGGCCGGGTTGACAACATTAAACCAAGCACTTATTGGGAGGCAACCAAATGTTTTTTGTTCATTTGCTTAGATTTATTTCTTAGCTTAATAGCATTATTTAGCTAAAATAAATATTTCTAACTTGACTATTAGAATTAAGAAAAATGTAAACTCCTTGAACAGCAGGCGCTACAGCGCGCCACATTGTGTTTTAGCGCTGCAGTGCACTGTAGCGCATTTTGGAGCTATAGAGCACCACATCACATTTTGATGCTACAGTGTGCTGTAGCATTTGTTAAATAGAGAGTGTATTGCTACTGCATGCTGCAGCGCACTACAGCGCACCACAGTGCATGACATTAAATTTGCACAGTCGGTGCCTTAATGTCTTGTGGGAATTCCCAAGCAATCAAAATTGATGTAGCGTGTCTCTTACACTGAATCCTACCAAAAAATAGTGAATGAGTCATTTTTTATTTTTCCAAAGGCTTTAATTCAACTCACATTTATGGCATTTATTGGAAATCTTTGACCAACCAATAGGGAGATTTTGGTGGCCAAAATAAAGTAACAAACATAAACAACCTAGTTGCTTATAAATAGATAGAAAAGTAGATTGCTTCCTTACATTTTTCTTAACCCAAACCCCCACTTGAATTTCCTTAGCAACCAGTAATTCCTCTTAGACATATGGCCTCCAGAAGAAAAAGTACAACAAGCAAGGATGTTGTAGCCTCAACCTTTGGAGGCAGTTTTGACAGCAAATGGTTCTCCTTGGTTCAGGCTAAACAGTGGTATGTCCAAATCACATATAAACTTAGGCTCATCTCAAAGAGGGAGTTTGCCCTCCCTTACCTTGTTAGCTACCTTGATATAGCAAATAGAGGATGGGAAAGCCTAGTCGGTCTACACAAATTTTATTCATCAAGAATTAATTCAAAACTTAAAAACATTAAAAAAAAATCACTAAATTGAGGGAGTAGCAAATGCAAACTAGGAAATTTATGAAGGAAGATATGCAGTTTTGCAAAACTGTCATTTACCAACAAAGTAGGTGTAGAGCCCCGCCCTGTCGTCGTGCGCAATAAACAAGTATAATCAGATCGGCGGCGGAGCAGTGCGCCACTTGGGAAGACACCTAACCCATCTTCCCGAATAGGCTATGACTGAGCCACACTGAAGGCTGCTGACTCGAACCCAAGAGTAGGTCGAGAACCAATACTTAAGATAGGAGTAGAATTCTTATCTTAAGTATTAGGCTAATACATACATTAGATTTAAGAAAAGTAAATAGGAATCCAATATATGTTATATATATATCAACATTTCAAGTATGCTGATCACATCACAATATTAAGTATAATAGTAAAATAACAAAATGCAAAAGCTAAAACAAAACATCTTGAATACATTCATCATAGAGCAGTAATAAACATTCGTCTCAAAAAAGAAAAGTAAAATGCATCCAGAATTATTACAAATTGAATTGACCATGATGTAAAACTAAAGTTCATCTAAGTACTGAAAGCAGAAATAATAAAGTAAAAGGTGGAAGACGGATCTGCTAGGGCTCCACACACTCCTCCTGGATCTCCTGCAAGTCTTTCTGCCCTGTCTTAACAAGCTGCTTAGGATCTAACAAATTGCCAGATCCCAAAAGTACCTCGTATTAGACAAGAAGTCTAACACATCGCAAATAAACTAAGCAGTACTAAAATAAATACAAGCAGACAGTAAAGCGAAGAAAACTATAGAAAAAGCTGTAAAGCATTGAATCATTTGAAGATGTAAGAACTAAATAAGATAAAATGAACAGAAAGCTAAATACTGAAAGTAAGTGAAAATGTCAAATGCTCAAACACCAATGTAAAAATGCCCAATGCTCTATTATATGTCACTGAGATAATGCATCCAAATATGCCACAATACAGTATGCCATAAATATGTAACAAAACTATCACCAAAAGGCTATGAGTCGTACGACCCAATGTATACATACATCCAGTTGGGAATACAGTTTACTGTGACGCCGATGCATCATGAAATTCCCCAATCAATGTAAGCAATATTTCGTAACCCATAAATCATCACTGATACTCATACATCACCACTGAAATCATTCATCATGCTCATGCTCGTGCTCATGTTCATATTCATGCTTCTATACTACATGAGTTAAAAATCCAGAAATCCGTAAATGCTTAAATGCTGATACGACTTCAAAGTCTCCATTGTGCAGAATCCTGCTAAAAGGATTCTGACTCCTAACTTCTAAAATGATAATTTGTTAGAGTTGAGATTTTTGTTATAAATCATCAGATTGGGAGGTGATATACACATATACATCATGTTTCCAAGAAGGGTAGTTTTTAACTCTTAGTTTGATTAAGCCACCCTAACCAAGCGATCTTCGATAAAAGGCATCACCTGATGATGATTTGTATCTCAAGCTAAGCTATTAAAATGCCCACTTCACAATCACACTTAGTGTTCCAAAGAGGGTGATTAGGACCACATAGTTTACTTGAAGCACACTTATGGAAGCGATCTTCAATAGGAGGCATCACACAATGGTGACTTTTATTTATATAAGCTAATGATCTAAACTCTCTAATCGTAACACTCTTAGAATTGAATGATTTAGTCTAAGTAAGACTATGCCCGACTAAACTCATAGGATAGAACACAGACATAATCTATACTAAGATGAATCAACCAATTGTGAATAAAACTGGGATAACCCAGTATGATGCGTATACCCTACTATACCATCCAACAATCAAGGTTCAATAATTCTGCTTATTCAACAAGGATTTATCAATACTATCAATCCTTAAGCTAAATGGGTGAGTCCTACACAAAGCTCCAAGAATATGATCAAAAGATCACTCAATGTAGATTCTACCACAAGGAGAAGTGTCATTCTAAGTATCTTAGGTGATTCCTACCACGAGCGGTTAAGATGAACTTTTAAGGCTAAAGGGATCATTTAAGATTCTACCCCAATGAGTCATTCAAAATTCTCCTACCTCAATGTATAACATTAATTAATGTCTTTAGAAGAATATTTCAGAAATGAGCTTATAGTGAGATACTTAAAATCCCACACTCTCAAATCTAATGCTAACATTAAAAGTTGTACTTATTATTTAGGCTTAGAGTGATCAGATCAGATGATTAGATTATCTGATCACATTTTATTCTAAAATTATGGGAATAAATTAAGGATATTATTAGAGTTAGATTAGTTATTAAATCAATATCTTTTTATTAATTATCTTATGCTAATAGTCTTATATAGGAGAAAATTAAGGATCCAATGCTTAGATTTAGATTATTCAATCACATGGATTTATTATTAACCTTAACATGTCTAATTCAATGAATTAAGATCAATGCCAAATCAGATGCATTATTAGAATAATGTCAATTATATTATCTTAAAATCAAGTCAATTAATTAAGAGTTTGGATCTTAATCAAGTAGATTAAGGTTTAACCCCTACTCTTATCCAATTAAGATCAAGTGTTTATTTATAAGTCAGGTGTCAAATTAGTGGATTAATGATGTATTATTGGTGGAAATCTTAGACTTAGATCAAGTCTTAATAGCTTGATCAAGGTCTTAGGATTTCTTAAGATTAATTAAGATAGTTAAGTTCTCAAGTTTAAGTTTGTTGAAGTTATCACTTATAAATTAACATGCATGGGTTATATATAGCTACCTCACTATTTATGAAGCATAAAAACTGAAAAATTCAGAAAAACAAAATAAAATAATTAGTGCTAATCAAACCTAAGCCAATTCAAAAGCATTAGCACCTAATTACAAATCTAACCATCAAAATCTCAAACAACTTGGTACATAAGTTCTATTTAATTATATAATAAATCAAAGATTAAGTTTGCTAAGATCCAATAATTAAAAACCCTAATTTTCAATAATCCTGATTTAACAGGATTAGGGCATAAGTTGAAATACAGAGATCATAAAAATAAATTACTTAGCACATTCATTCTACTAATTAAGAGAAAACTAATGGCACCCCAATCATGCAATTTGGCTTAGTACACATGCTAATCAACCCTAATTAAGTTCTGACATAATTAGGCAAAAATGAAAAATCTAACCATTAGATGTTCAATATTATTTTATATTCTTATTCATGAGAATTTTCTGATCAATTTGATATATAATATCTAGGGTTTGGACCAGTGGATTAAAAATTATTAAATTAATTTTATTTGCATTTTTTCCAATTTAATTTTCTTCTAATTGGATTAACTGGATTATTTTCCTTAAGGAAAATAATTCCAATTAATCGAATATTAAATATGTGCTCGGCCCATTAGCCAAAATGTGCAGGTTGACTGGGGTTCGGGGAACCTGGCACTGTCGCACAGCGCTGGGTCACGAGCTGACCCGACCTGCACAGTGCCATCATCCCAGCCTCGACCCCTCTCGATAGAGACTGATTTGGGAAACCCTAGATGGCAAAATTCTCCATCTAGAGTGCATGCCTTGGCCCCGGGTCAATCGAGGATCAATCCTCTAGCCAAGATGCACTGATTGACACTTGAAGCCCCCCGTGAGGTGGCCTAATCAGCTAGACCTTACTCACCTGAGGGCTCCATTAATGGGGCTACTGTGGGGAGACATTTCTCCCCACATAGGGCCTGCCATACCCAAAGCTCGATCCCTACACCATTAGGATGGTGAGACGGATCGAAGCCCTTGGGTCTAAGGGCATGGAGTGGGTTGTAATGCCGACGCCTTACTCGTCTTGAGGCGTTCCTTTAAGATTTAACCCAATCGATCAATTTGATCGATCGGGGCTAGCTTAGGGCCTAAGTTTGATAGCACTGAGTTTGTTTTGACAATATGCATGAGTATGAATCAAAAGGAAGGAAATCTGAGCCCAATTTGCCCAGACTGAGCAAGTGGGGGTACGTGGTTTCACGGATGAGCTCGGGCGGCTGACATAGGGCCAGGCTGGCTCTAACTGGGCTTCCAGATGCTGTAAAGGATCCTGATCACCAGGAGAGCCTACTATCAGTGGTTCAAGAGCTCCTAGGATCTCCTAAGGAAGCTCGAACAGATGGCAATGGCAATGGGGCAACCGATCTCAATTGATTAGCTAGGATCAAATGGAGCAATGCTGGGGCAATTTATAGCTCAGTAGGGAGTGGGGGAAGTTTCTAGAGGACTGGATCAGGCTGGGAATGACTCAAAAGGTTGGGCCATGGCTGAGCTCTTGAATTTGCAATTCTAGCTCGGTCGAACCATGAGGTCCGATTGGGGCACCTAGCCATAATGAGAGGATCCCCAACGGCTTACTGAGCTGGAGGCATGAGTGGGGGACAGGGAGGGCAGCTGGCAGTATGGGGGGATCTTCAATCGGGTGCACGAGCGAGTGGGGATGAAGGTCCATAGTGCCGGGACCTTGAGATGTCGTCTGATCAATCGATCAGATGGTGGAATAGCTCAAATCACTCGGATCCTAACGGGCGATCGCAGAAGCCATCCAGGCCGTAAGATTGGTCGAGCAGATCCAATGGCAGATCCGCGGTTCCACAGATCTTAGATCCCTTCCGTAGGATCCACGAGAGGAACAACGGGATGGAACGGGGTTCCACTGTCGCGCGACCCCGGCTCCACAGCGGATCACCCACAGTTCACACAGCAAATCCCGGTCGTTTAAACGGGTATAGGATAAATTTGCAAATTCAATTTGTTGGAACTACAACTTCACTATAACCTGACATGCCGGTAGAGGCCCAAAGCCCCAAATGAGGTGGTCTGGATCGCCCGGACCTTACTCACTCTAGAGCTTTTACTATGGAGCTACTGTGGGAGTCAATTTTCCTCACAGTGGGCATGATTTGCTCAGAGTTTGATCCCTACACCTTCAGAAAGGTGAGACTAATCAAACTCCTAAGGCGGCTGGGTCTGGGGTAGCCTAGATCGCAAAGTCCTTAATGGGACCCATTCCTTTTACGGGACCTAGCCCGATCGATTGATTTTGATAAATCAGGGCCAGCTTAAGGTGCAATTACAGCAGTATTGAGTTTGTTATTGCAATAGCATTTAGTACAAATCAAATGAGAGGATCCTGAGCCTCATTGGCTCAGAGCTTGCAAAAGGGAACTCCTGGTTTGACGGGAGTGGACGAATTGGGCAACCGAGGCAAATGCTGGATCTGTAGAGCTTTGAAGAAGATCCCTTAGGGTTTATAAACATCAAGACTCATCTCTATTAGCGGTTCACACGCCAGGGATGCCTGGGAGAGCTTGAGCAGATTGGTAGTGGCAAAGAGGGAGAATACTTGAATTGGGCTCAATTGATCAACAAGTCAATTCTAGAAGCAGACATGAGGCTATTTATATCCTCAGGGAGGTAATGGGAAGGTTCCAGAGGCTTTATCGGGCTTGGGATTGGCCTGGAGCTCGAGCCATGGCTGATCTGGAATTGCCTTAAATGGAGATAACTGGGCCAAAGGACCGATTGGGAGGCTAGACTAAAGTGGAAGGTGCCTAACGACCTACTGAGGTGGACGCGCAAGTGGGAGATAGGCCCGATAGCTTGTGGTACAAGGGATTCCTTCTGTCATGAGTGAGTGTGATTAGATAAGAAGTTCTATAGTATCAGGACCTTCAGATGCCAAATGATATATCGATCATATGGTGGAATAGCTCGGATCACTCGGATCTTAACGGCCAATCGCAGTAGAGATCCAGGTTATAGGATCCATAGGAAGATCCAACGGTAGATTTGTGATTCCGTGGATCTAGATCTTGACCGTTGGATCCACGATAAGGACGGTAGGTTGGAGTAGGGCTCCGCTGTCGCATTACCCGGGCTCCACAGCGAATCACCTGCGATTCGCACAGCGGATCCCGAACGGGTAAAACGGTTTAGGATATATTTACAAAAATAAATTATTAGGATCTCTTATGTATGATTATCCCAATTTTATTTAAGTTGAATTATGGTTCAAATGACCTCCAAAAATTAGCAAACTTTTGCCCTTAGCTAATTTGGGGGTGAGAAATTCAAAAAAGCAAACATATTTTAATTTTGAGATCAAAATATTTTAGATCTAAATTAGGGCATCTAGACTGATCAAATGACTAATTTGACCTAGAGAGGTCCAATTGACCTCAAACTTTTGAGGTGAACTTAAAATGATGCTTTGGATGCAATGGAATCAGAATTAAGGCGTGATTAAGCTATTATTAAGCTAGGTAAAAACCTATGGTTATACAGACTCCTCCACTTAAGAATGATGTCATCCTCAACATCATCTTAAGAAGGGAAAAGAATGCATATAAATTAATAACACAATTTAAAATTTAAGGATACTTAGATTTGCAAAGAGACTTGGATACTTTCCATGCATTTTAGCTTCGTTCTCCCAAATAGATTCTTCAAGAGAGTGCTTCCTCTACTGAATCTTCACCATAGGGATGGAGAAATTTCTTAGCTACTTTTGATTGTGAGCTAAGATTTTAATGGGCTCCTTTGCATAAGAAAGATTCGGCTGGATATATACCGCTGGGAGTTGAATTAAATGAGATTGATTTCGAAGACATCTCCATAGCGAAAAGATATGAAACACATTGTGGGCTACTGAGAAATTCTTAGGAAGCTTCAATTTATAGGATGCAGAGCCTATCTTCTCTAACATATCAAATGGTCTGACATAGCGAGGACTGAGTTTTTAAGCTACACCAAAACAATATACTTCCTTCATTGAGCTTACCTTGAGGTATGCAAAATCTCCAACACAAAATTCTAGAGGACAATGATGGGCATTATGATATTTTCTTTGATAATCTCGAGTAATTTTGATTCGCTGTTGAATCAATTACACTTTCTTATTTGTTTCTTCTACTAGGTCTGAACCATATAACTACACACTGCCTATTTCAAACAAAGCCAAAGGAGTACTGCATTTTCTCCATATGAGGCTTCATACTGAGCCACTCCAATACCCAAATTGAATCAGCACCAAACCTTAATTTGGGTAAACCCATTACAAAGTCCATGGAAATGTCGAACTATTTCCATTCGGGAATTACTAGAGGATGGAGAAGTCCTTCGGGCCTTTGGTGTTTTGCTTTCACCATATTACAAGCATGGCACTTTGCAACAAATTTTGCCATGCTCTTTTTCATTCCAGGCCACCAGCAACTTCTTTAGATATTGATATATTTTGGTACAGCCAGGATGGACTTGGTACCCAAAATTGTGGCTTTCGACTAGAATTTCCTGATGCATGGATTTGGGAATCCTTAAGCGATCACCTTGATATATCACATTCCCTCGCAGGAGCAGATCAAACTGATGACCACTTTTGATCTCTATTTTAAACTTTAGATAGTCTTCATCTTTTGTTTGTGAAATGGAGACATCGTGATGAAACATGGGTTCTACAGAACTCATTGATATTAATTCATTGATCACAACACCTTAGACGGGCCTGATATTGAGCTTGCAAAATTATTCTGCTAAGGAAATGGAAGCAATTAAAGCAGATAAGGTAGCATGGTGGTTGAGTGCATCAGCTATAACATTTGCTTTACTAAGATGATATTGGATGCTCAAATCATAATCGATAATCAACTCTAGCCGTCTTCGTTAATGACAATTGAGTTCTCACTGAGTGAAAATAGATTTTAAACTATGATGATCGATGAATATGGAACATTGGACGCCATACAAATAATGACACCAAATCCTTAGAGCAAAAACTATGGCGGCTAATTCCAAGTCATGAATAGGATAATTCTTCTCGTGTGGTTTTAACTGATGGGAAGCATAGGAAGTGACTTTCCCTTCTTGCATCAGCACACATCCCAAGTTTATTCCTGAAGCATCAGTGTATACTTGGTAATTGAAACCTTTTTTAGGCAAGGCAAGAACTGTGGCAGAGAAAATGGCATCTTTTAACGACTAGAACACATTCTCCCATTCAAGACTAGATAAATAACACTGCCTTTCAAGTCAACCTTTTTAAGGGAGATGCTATCTAAGAAAAGCATTTGACAAATTTTCTATAATAACCTGCTAGACCTAGAAAGCTTCTGATATCAGTCACAGACTTTGGATGTGACCAATCTTGAATGGCGCTAACCTTATTTTGATCTACTCTGATTCCCTGTGCGTCTACGATGTGACCCAAAAAAGCGACTAAGTCAAGCCAGAATTTGCACTTGGAATACTTGGCATATAGTTCATGGTTTTTCAGTTCTTATAACACCAACCTTAAATGTTTCTTGTGTTCTTGGCTTTTAAAATAAAATAGAATATAATCGATGAAGACGATGATGAATTTATCCAAATATATTTCCAGCACATGCCGTATTAAATCCATAAAGGTTGATAGTGCATTTGTTAGACCAAAAGGACATTACCAGGAATTCATAATGTCCATAACATGTTATGAAAGCTATCTTTTTTATATTCGCATATTTAACTATTCACTAGTGGTAGCTAGATCATAGGTCGATCTTGGAAAAAACTTTAGCTCTTGATAGCTTATCAAATAGATCATCAATTCCCAGCAATGGGTATTTATTCTAAATAATGCTTGTTCAATTCTTGAAGCTCCTTAGATGCCATTCGATAAGGAACTTTTAATAACACCTGTGTTCCTGGAATTAGTTCAACAGTTAATTCCACCTCTTGAACAGGAGGAAGACCAGGCAGATCTTCAGGAAATATATCAGGAAATTTGCATACTACGCTGTTTTTTGAAATCGAAATACCTTCCTTCTTTTCTTCAAATATGGTCACTAGATATGCATCGCATCCTTTTTAAACTAGCCTTTCCGCTTTCATTGCGTTGATCAATGAAGCTTTAGTACTAAATTTACCCACAAATGTTTTTGATTGACTTCCACTGCCAAGAGTGATTTTCTTCTTCTTGCAGTTTATGGAAGCACCGTATTACTTAACCAGTTCATGCACAAAATTACATCAAAATTGGCAATCAATAGCATTATTAATTTGGCTTCAAACTTTTGGTTCCCAATAGGAATTTCTAAGTTACAAAATTGATGTGATTGCATATGGGCCTTAGATGGTAACTCGATGTTTAACGAGCTAGCTAATCGATATGACGGGATATCAAGAGACTTAGCCCAATTTTCAGATATAAAAGAATGACTTGCTCTGGTATCAAACATAATATTATAGGGTTTGTTTTTATCATTAAGGTGCCTATGATTATCATAATAAAAATATGTCACCATATGCAATAATTAGAAAAGCTGAACTAAAAATGATTGGAGTTAAAATAATTTAAAACATACTTGTGATAACATCGTTATCCTCAGGCACTGAAGTAGGGGTTAACATATAGACTTTGGTAGGAGCTATTGGCTGCTTGTTTTGGGGTCACTGGTCTGGACATTAGTAGGCCAGCCTGGGAGCAAGAGATGCTACTTTTGGTTTTATAGATGGAGTGGATGCTTGTATTACAACCAATGCACGAGCTCGTCTGTTTATAGGTTACTGACAAAAAGTTTGATCATGACGAGACTCTATCGATAATGGTTTTGACATCGTAATAATAGAAAACGGTGGCCCTCCCGGCCACAAGTGTAGCATACGTTACTCTTGTGGTAACACTTGCTATATGGGTGGCGGTACTTGCATTTTGTATCTGCTACTGAGGCTGGCTCAGCATCTATATTATATACCTTGGCCACTGACAGACTTTAAATTACACGTCTGCACTTGCACACAAGTGTACGTGGTCTGAAGTAATAATTTGGAAGGCGAGTTCCAAGATTTATCGTCCTCAGGAATTAGGTATTTTGTTACTAAGGTATATCTATGTTCAATAATATTTAAACTATGCGTGTTTTGTTTAAATGGTTCCTAAGCAAGCCCAGCAAGTCTCAATAGAAGATGACTATGATAAAAAGGAGAGGAGAGTTGGGTCTCTCCCACATGATATGTTAGATGACTTATGTATGAGGGTTTCTTAAGCATTTCTTTTTCTTTTAACTTAATTTTTAAATCAAGTGCACATTATCCTCCTTAGAGTTTAACTCCAAGATTTACAAGTTCAAATCTTGTGCTTGAAATGAACACATAGTCGGTTCTATTTCAGCACATATACCCTTATAAGATTTTTAGATTATTGGTTTTCCTCTCATTCCTAGATTATAGAAATGAGAGTTATTTATTTAAGATCATACAAGCATTGATTCCACTAAGAGCATCACACGCGTCATGCGCAGTTTAGATAAATGAGTGATTTTATTTGGGCTCAACGAATATGTAACCTCATTCATGAGCTCTCAAAGAATCCATTCCCTCCTTCATGTATACTGAGCAGTGGAGCTTAATGAGTGGGCCTTAGCTCAACACTTTAGTTGAACATAGATCAAGGTGCACTAAGCTCAAGAACTTTCTCACATAGTTCTAAGCTTTTGTGCACTCATGATTCCAGCTCCAACCTAAGGGTGAACTATGGAGCACAAGACCTTTTTTAGTCCTAGAAATCATTTAGTCCTTCATCATTTGGTCCACATTTAAATCCATAATAGTTCTTTTTATTTCCTTAACAAAACATTTATTTCACGAAATTTCATTAAATCTTGAGGAAATTTTCATACATAATAGTCTCTTTCAATTCATATAGGATTGTACCCAACCCTCCCCAAGGGGAGGTTTAGCTCTCCATTACACTAGAGATAAAGAAGAACACATACATGGATAAATACCCTTTCATGATCAACTAAGAAAAACATAAGACAAGAGTTAGAGAGTACTAGGAATGTTCCTTTGATGGAGTTCTCCGAATTTCTCTTCCTCTTGCTCTTGGTTGCTTCTCCTAGTTTTGTAGTGCTTCTTTTCTACCTTCTTCTCTTTAGAAATAATAGTTCTCCACCCTTGGAGAGTTCTCCTTTTCTTCTATGTAGCCCTCTTCTTGCTTAGGAATTATATGAGCCAAATTAGAAACCCTTCTTAAGTGAAGAAGAGCTATATTTATAGAGGGGGCTGCATTCCACTTCTTCTTATTCAAAATCTTCTTTTCCCTCTTCCAAAATTCTGCTATGATGATTGCAAATCCAACTCGAGGGGTGAAGTGACCTCTACTTTTCCATTCTTTAATCTCCACATCACTTCAAAATGCCATTTTTCCATTTAAAACAATTCGGCTGCTGGAGGAATGTTGGCTGGGAGATAAGGAGCAGGTTGGGAGTCTTGTCCAGCCACAATAAATGCCTTGTTCAGAAAGAAATTCGGCACACCGCTACAGCGTGCTGTGGAGCGCTACAGCAGTCAAATTTCATAAAGTGGTCCGCAGCGATGCATTATGGCATTCTAAGCTTTTTTTTGATGCGCATTGTAGCACACTGGAGTGTGCTGTAGCGCCTGAGTCCCGCAAGTTCTTCCACTGTGGCGCATTATAGCACCTAAGTCCCGTAAGTTCTTCTGCTGTGGCGCACTGTAGCGCCAGAGTCCCGCAAGCTCTTCCACTGTGGTGCGCTGTAGCACCAGAGTCCCTCAAGTTCTCCCATTGTGGCGTGTTGTAGCACCAGAGTCCTGTAAGTTTTCTTGCTATAGCGCACTGTAGCTCCAGAGTCATGCAAGTTCTCCCTCTATGGCGTGCTATAGCACCAGAGTCCTACAAGTTCAACTGCTGTGGCATGCTATAGTGCGTTGCAGCGCACTGTAGCGCGCTTTAGCACGCCGCAACGGATCTCTTCTAGAATCTTAGATACTTTCCAAAATTGTCCAGAAATTGTTGGGTATGCATTTTTTCCTGAAAAATTGGTAGAATTTGATCAAGGAGGTAGTTTCAATATATAAAATGAAAGAGTTTTTACTTTATTTAGGATATAAATTATGGATTTATCAGCCACCTTTCGCTAACCAAAATTCTCTCTTCGAGGCTGCACGAGGCTAGCCTTCCTTTTTCTGTCCATTTTCCCTTGGAAGCCTTCCTATAGACGGGAAACTTCTACTAACTCGGAGAAATTCCTAATCTACTAGGAGATTAGGTGGGCTTTGATAGACTCTCTTATCCCTTTCAGAAACTGGTGGTAATGTGAAACTTAGGTCTTTACTAACTCAGGCATAAAACACGATAAACGATGAAATTCCATTTCATAGTCAGCAACAGATCATCCACCTTGCGTCAAATGGAGCAACTTGTCTTCTAATACGGCCTGTGCAGACACTGGAATGAAGGATTATTTTAAGAGCCTCAACAAAATGGTCCCAAGAGATGTCTTCTATTTCATAGTCCACAAACTTGGTGTTACTCTTATTTTCCCACCAGTACTCTACTTTGTCCTGGAATAGGTGAGTAGCCAGACGCATCGTTTCAGAGTTTCGGCACTTGATGCTTGCCAAACTATTTTCAGCCACGTTCAACCAGCAAATGGTATCCATGGGGTTCAATGCCCCATTTAAAGTGGGTGTTCTTAGACGTAAAAGGCTATGAAGAATTCCATCTACAATGAAGTTGGGTGCAGAAGAGGTTCCTCCTTGAGGGATGGACTGTTGTCGGGTATTCAGTATTAAGGCACAGGTTTCTTGTGACTATAGAGAATTACTCTCAATAAATGCCTTCATCAGACTAGCAATAGAGTTCAATTCATCAGATCCGCTAGAGAACGAGATCATGTTTTTAATGGGAATAGGAGCAAATGGGGATCCATGATTTATAATTGCAATACCAATAATACAAATTTAGCAATAAGGAAAATCCACTATTTCTTTCAATTACTTTCTCAAATGAGAAGTTATAGTGATTGATAGATAGATAGATAATACAGAAGGAAGATATATAGAATGACTCAAAAATATCAACTACAAAACTCTGTCCTAAAGGCAACACAATAATCATCAAATGAAACAACTCGATGCCTCATTGAGAGTCTTCTGTAGATCCAATACCACCATCTGTTAGTTGAGCCTCCAAGTAGAGTACCCAAAATCTGAATACGGTAGTCATCCGGATATGCAGTCTCTCTGAAAGCAGTAGCCAATCGATCTAACCACCCATTTGCAAGGGCAAAGAGACTAGTTCCTCAGAAATTTGGGCGATGTAATATCTTATCCATCACTTCAACACCACGAGGAGATACTCCTTCCACCACTCTTCTATAGATCTTGCCATCCTGGAAGTCGTCCTTCCAATACTCGCTGAATAGACTAAGGTAGTAGTAATTCTCAGAATGTTGGTCATCCATTTCCCAAAATTCATTCAATTATTAGTTCTGATTTCACATTTGTTTTGCTGATGAAGAATTTACTTGCATATTTTACTTTTTTACAGTTTGTTCAGACTCTAAGATGTCTTTTATTTGTATTTTTCTTTCAATTATCTATTTAATGTTCATTCAATTCCTAGGGTGTCCTTTCTAGACATTCTTAGTTTTTCATTTCTGAGATTCCAACTTGATGAAGTTATGGATGATGCTTATTTGCTTACACTTTGTGATTGTGATCATAACTATTCCAGGGAGTGAATCATAAAGTAGATGAGAGCAATCTTCTTATCTAACGCTTTATGATACTTCTCTAATATCTACTATAACACCCCATCCCGTCGTCACATGCAATTTGTTAATGAGATAATAGATTGGTGGCAAGATGGTGCGTTACTCAGGAAGGATCAAAATATAGCCACCCCAAATAACAGTTAAGAAGACATCCACTGTACAAGGCCTGCTAATACTCAACCTCAAGAGAAGGGGGCTGAGCACTAATTCTTAAAATAAGTATAGTATCCTTATCTTAAGTATTAGGTAAGGTAATCATGTATATTGGATTGAGAGTACAAATACCATCCAAGTTACGCAAATACTAGAATTTTATGTATATCCAGATCACATCACAATACTAAGTATAAGTGGTAAGAAAATAGAGTGCGGAAGTTAAGCATACATCCAAAATATTCATCACAGAAACTGAAATAAACATTCATCTCAAAAATAGAAAAAGAAAACATTTAGAGTTATTACAATGCTTTTTAATGAATATATAAATAAAGTCTAAGTACTGAACTGAAATAAAATAAACAGAAAGGAAAATGCTGAAGAAGTGTAATAACCCTAGGTTGCTACTTAGCCTAATCTTAGCTTGATTACATCCTAATTATCATTCCATTAAGTTCATCTACTTATTAGAACCAAATTCTAAAATTTTGGAGTGATTTAGAGCTCAATTGAATATTTGGAATATTTAATAATATTTAATTAAGAGTATTGCTACACTTACATATTAGTATACACCAAAATATATAGATAATGTGTTAACCCAATGTATAAGTAGATGATTGGTTCAATACACTTTTTTATGGGTTTTATATACAAAAATTAAATAAAAAAGAAAATATTTTGTTGGTCCTTGATACTTTTTGGTGTATATTCTTATGTAAGCATATCAATTTTCTTTAATTAATTAGAAAATTGAGATATTTAATTTGACCTCAAAATTAAAATCCAACTTCGTCATTGCGCTCGTTACCCTCAAATTAGCTAGGGGTGATATTTTGGTAGCAATCTGAAGTCGTCGAAAATTCATAGAATATTTTAATATATTTAAAATACCTCGAAAATTAAAAAAATTAAATATGCATTGAAATCAAAATCTAACTTTGCTGTTGAATTCCTCACCCTTAAATTAGTTTGGGGCAAATTTTAGGAATTTTTGGGAGCACATTTATAAAATTTGATTCTTTTTTAAGCATTAATTAATTAGATTAAAATAATCAAAAATCCATTTTCCCTCTTCTTTTTCATGAGCTAGAACCACTCTGCTCCTTCCTCCTTCTCAGCACCTTCCTCCTCATACCTTGCACTCAAGAGACTTCTGCCCATCTCCTTCCCATCCATGTTGATGGGAAGGCTCATTAATGGAGCCATGTCACATCCTCCTTTAAGATGGACCTTCAACCCTCTTCCATTCAATTGCTGAAAAATCGCTCTTCACTCTCCATTTGCCCAGCTGAAGCTCATTTTCTTCCAAGCTGACTCCCAAGCTAAAGAAGAACCCTCAGCTTTTTCCTCCTCTTGCTAGCAGTTGAAGAAGAAGAAGAAGCTTCTTCCTTCAAGCTCTCAAGCACCCAAGTTCCTGCAAAAATTAAAGTCCTCTTCCTTCATTCACTTTAAGGCTAAGGTGCCTCTTTGGTACCTCTTCTCTTTATCAAATGGTTATTACATTTACCTTACATGTCTATTTTATGCGAATAAGAACACGTGTTTAAGATGTAGAGAATATTAGAGATCATTAAGATAGTAAGTTTAGGGAAGAAAATATTTTCTACATAAAGTACTTATTGGTAATATTTATTAAATTAAATTAGAACCTGGTCAGTTCTAATTACTTTTAACTTATAAGGTTGTGCTTCTAAGTTATACTTGATAGTAGGATTGGAGATTCTAAACTTATATAACTTGAATAGTTAGATTAGTTAAGTAGATAATAATGGATATCACCATGTGTAGTAGAGTTCTTTGCTTACTATTAACTTATTTGTTGCTTTTGCATTCCTTGTACTTTATGCCTTTACCTTGAACATGTCATATAAGAACACTGATTCATGAAATAAAAACTCAGAATAATTATGATAACATTTGCATAGCGTTCAGTTTCTAGTTCATCTTGCATATTTTATCCCAATGAATAGGGGCAATGAGAAATAAGTATTGCTTAACATTACTCATTGAGGAGTGTTATGTCAAGTTGCAACCCGAACAGTCTTGCAGACATGCTTGACTCCACAGTTACTTTTGGATATGTCCATAGAAGTAAAGTAAATAACTAAGATATTATAACATTTATACTTACTGCCTCCTCAGTTCAGTTCTGCTTCGTTATTTTGCCTTAGCCTCTTATGATGCTAAGAAACTTACTGGCTTAACCTCTGATGACGCTAAGAATATTACATTTTTTTGTTCCGCATGCTAGTTTAGCCTTCTTCTAATATGGCAGTCATTACATGCTTATTTACTATTTTTCTATTATCTTTAACTATAGTTATCCTTACTTTACCTGCTTACCTGTATACTTATAAGATACTAGATTTCCTTTACTGCTTACTTATACATATCACAGTTGGATTACCTTTTTTTTTAATCTGCATAATTCAAGTGATCATAAGCATGATAAAATGAGTCTTTTCTTTCAGCATTTTCTTTAATTTTCTTATACTTAATGCCTAACCTTGTTACAAATTTGGTATTGAGGTATGTTCACTTACCTCACATGTTGCTTAGTTATAAATACCTTTATTAAGGCTTATTCCTACCTTTGTATGCTTGCTGCACCCATACGCCTTGCTTATTTTATAGTCTAAGTAAAATGGTAATATCATAAAATTCATGAAATATGACATCCTAAAATGTACTTAGATAATATGTCTAACTAGATTTTTCTTTTCTTTAGTTGGGGCCCTATCATTGTGAAACTGACAATAGAAGATTTCAAGTTATTCGAAGTAGTTGAGCCTTCTGAAGATCAAATTCAGGAGGATGAGCATGCTGCCACTGGAGATCCTTAGCTTAACTTCTTTTATTTTTGTGAGAATGAGAGCTCTACCTTTTTTATTTAAACTTACTTAATGTTTATAATAATTCAAATATTATGTATATTCTTTTACTGTACTATTTTATTTTGAGCTGCATGTTTACTTCTAACTTGTATTATGGTGGATTAGATGTAGTATTTTTACCTTTCTTACTTCCGTATTCTATGATTATATATACTTAGTGAATGATTCCATTGCATTATTTAGGGCAAATCCTTTCCTTATTAGTGGATTAGGGATTTAGACCTTAATCTAATGAGAAGTAAGGGATTTGCCAAAGTGGCACACCACTCCTTGGCCTTGATTATTGGTGGTTAAGGGGTGGGATTCCATAAGAAGAGTTCACTACTGCTCCTCAAACTGCTCCTAAATCTCCTGAGTATCCTCTGGATCTGGCTCAATAAACTGCTCAGGATCTAAAAAATTGCCAGATTCTAAAAGTACCATGTATTAGATAATAATTCTAACACAACAAAAGCTATTCTAACAGTTTAAAATTTTTCTACTATTAAACATTTAAATAGTTTAATAGAATAGAAGAAAAGATAGTAAAATAGCTAAAAATTCAAAATAGTATAAATTTGAAATAAATTAATTGAAACTAAAATCTAAAATTGTAAACTGAAACTGTAACTAAGGTATAAAAAAAATACAGTAAGTAAATCTAAAAGTTGCAACTATTTATTGAAATGTATGTAAAATAGTATGAAACTCTGGTTCTATGTAAATGATGCTGTAAAACTTGAGCGCTGTATGTCACTGAATTTATAAGTATGCATCTGAATATGCCATAAAATTGTATGCCACTAATAATCTCACTGGGTGTCTCACAGACACATAACTAATTTCCTAGGTGAGCCAAATCACACTGCTAATGCTGACATGATTATGCATCATGATATGCTAAGGTTTTAATGCCAGTATTCTTTAAATCATCGAGAAATCCTGAAATCAGATGTAATACTAAGTAATTATTCCATTTATCTCCATTGCGTAGAATTCACCTAAGTGAAATCTAACTCCTAAGTCTAATTTATTGTGTTAATTAGATTAAGATCAATATAACCATTAACTAAGAGGATTGAATACACATAGTTGGTATATTTCCAAGAGAGGGGATTTAACACTTAGTTTAATTAGTCGCACTGATTGAAGCACACGACGATAAGAGGCATAACTCGGTTACAATTTATTCTCTCAAACTAAGCTGTTAAATACATTAATTAAAATCATACAATATGCTCTAAAGGATAACTTGAGATATTTAGTTCGTTTAACTGCACTTATTGAAGTGCACAATGATAAGAGGCATGACCCAATTATAGTTTATTCTCTCAAACTAAGCAATCAGGTTTACCTAATTAAGAAACACCTAGGTTTGGAACATTTACTCTAAGTTGAACTGTACTTATCCAATCACATAGGATAAGACCGAGACTTTATAATCTCACTTAGAGTGACTTATCCGATCCCATAGTTTTATTGAAATGATTTAGTACTATGGACATACGATTTCAAATTCAACTGACAATCTACTGATTTTCCCTCAAGTCTATTTAAACATGACCAATCACCATAAAGAATAAATACTCGCTTGTAACCAGTGCCATTTGAATGGTCTCCAGCCTGTGAAGAGGCATTTCAAGCACTGAAGGATGTGCTCACCTCTGCCCTAGTCCTAGTTCTTCCTAAGGAGAGGTTAAATTACCAAGTATGTACTGATGCCTCTAGGTCAGGCTTGGGAGCAGTATTAATGCAAGAGTGGAAAGTCATCGCTTATGCTTCCTGTCAACTGAAAACCCACGAGAGAAACTATCCTATCCATGACCTCAAATTAGCTATCGTAGTGTTCGCCTTAAAGATTTGGCGTCACTACCTATATGGGATTCAGTGCTCGATTTTCACGAACCATCAGTGCCTCAAATATATATTCATTTAGAGGGAGTTGAACTATAGATAAAGAAGATGATTAGTGTTGATTAGTGACTATAATTTGGATATCCAGTATCATTCTGGTAAGGTAAATGTGATAGTAGATGCTCTTAGCCATCGTGCTACCCTCACAACTATGTTTGTCTCGATCTCATTAGAAGACGAGTTTTGTAAGCTTAAAATTTCTCTTGCAGATGGAGAAGCACTAAGCTATCTACTGGTTAACATGAATGTGGAACCCACTTTTCACCGAGATGTATCCATCTCGCAGACTAAGGATGATGACTACCTAAAGTTTGAAATCAATATTGAATGGGGTTGTCATACTGATCTTCACTTTCATAAGGGTGCTATCTATCAGGAGGATCGTCTTTGGATTCTTAAGTTCATGCATCAGGAAGTGATAATTGAAAGCCACAATTCAGGATATCTAGTGTACCCAGAAAGTTGAAAAAGTATCAGGATCTAAAGCTGTCATTCTGGTGGCTAGGAATGAAGAAGAGTGTAGCAGAATTTGTTGCCAAATGCCATGTGTGTTATCTAGTTAAGGTAGAACATTCTTAGCTAGGCAATTTGCTACACCCATTGGAAATTACAGAATGGAAATGGTCAGAGATCTCCATGGACTTTGTCATGGATTTTCCATGTGCAAGGTCAGGAGCAGATGAAATATGGGCGATAGTAGATCGATTGACCAAGTCTATACATTTCATTCCAATTCATCAAACTGACTCCATTGAGAAGCTAGCAAAGTTGTATATCAAGGAGATAGTTAGGTTGCACAGAATTCCCAAAACTATCATATTTGATTGAGACAGACGTTTCACTTCCAAATTTTGGCAAGCTGTGCATCAGGATTTAGACACTACTTTAGCAATGAACACAAACTTTCTTCCATAAATAGATGGTCAAATGGAGAGAGTTAATCAGGTTCTAGAAGATCTACTCCATCTCTGCATGTTGGATTTCTCAGGATCTTGGGAAGATCACATTCCTTTAGCTAAATTTGCTTATAACAATAGCTTCCATGAGAGCATCAAAATGGCTCCATATGAAGCTCTTTATGGTACAAAGTGTTATACTCCTATAGCATGGTATGAAATAAAAGATGTTCATCTTTATGGCTCTAAGTTGGTGGAAGAATCAAATAAAAAGGCAAGGCTTATCCAACAGAGGATAAAAATAGCTCAAGATAGGCAGAGCATGTACCACGATGCCCGTCATCATCCTCTGGAGTTCCAAGAAGGAGATCAAGTATACCTAAAGGTCAGTCCTATGAAGGGTATCTACCAATTTAGAGTTGCTAGAAAGCTTAGCCCAAGATATGTTAGACCATTTAAAATTCTAAAGCAAATTGGGTCAGCAGCATACAAGTTAGAGCTACCTAAAAATTTTGCTGCTGTGCACTATGTATTCCATGTATCGTCTCTCAGAAAAATTCCTATGAGAGCCTCATCACCTAATCTTTATTCCTCCAATAGAGATCCAGCTAGATTTATTGTTCATTGAAGAACCTATCAGAATTCTAGGGAGAGACCAAAAGAAGTTAAGGAGCCGTTCCATCCCAATGGTCAAAGTGCAGTGGAAAAATCTCCTATCTGTTGAAGCCACTTGGGAGAAATAATTAGATATGAGAGCCAAGTATCCTGGTCTATTTGAACATCCAGGTATCTTTCTTAATTCCTTATTCTTTCAATTCAGTTCATTTTTCTTTTTATCCTGCCTTATTCTTTCCACTCGAATGATGTTGAGGACGACATCATTCTTATGTGGGGGAGCCTATAACAACCCAAGTTATTACCCAAGTCATTTAGGACTGGTCTAGGTCCTAATCTCAATATTAGTACTCTAATTAGGTCATTAGGAGTTCAGCACCAAGACCTAGTCTAAATCAGGAGTCAAATAGATCAAATCCTAATATTTGGGAAAATCTTGAAATCCTAGAAATTGACCTATTTAAATTGAGCTCAAATCAAAAATAAAACTTTGCCATTGTGCTTATTGCCCCCAAATTAGCTAGGGGTGATATTTTGGAGGCAATCAGAAGTCGTCAAAATTTCATTGAAGATTTAATAATATTTAAATACCCCGGAAATTAGGAAATTAAAATACTCATCGAATAAAAAATCTGAGCTCGCCGTTGTGTTCCTCATCCCTCAATTAGCTAGGGATAAATATTTGGAATTTTTCTAAACTCAAATAATTATTTTATTTTTAATTAGAAAATTAATTGAATTTAATTAAATTATTAAATCCCTAAATGGTGTCGTCGCTCACGCCGTTAAATCTTCTGCACGTCATTGCTCCCACCATTCGATCAAACGGATGATCTTGACCGTTCGATCCTTCAATCAAATGGTCGCCACTTCACGTCCTGCCGAAGCCCGCCATGTGTCGCAACGAGTGAGCGCACCGCCGCGGTCGCCACTCACCGCTCGGGAAGCCCTCGGTGAATCTGTTGTCGCACCCTCAAGACCTAGATCATCTCGCACGGCCTATTTCCACACAATCGGGAGTATTTCTGGAGTTGAACCTGTCCTCATCCGAACCCTAATATCCTAAGCCATCAAAAGAGGTACGCACTGATCTCTTTCTTCGTTCATTCAATTTGCTATATTTCGATACGCATACCTATTTTAAATCTTGGATTGTTGATTGAGCGAACCTGATCGGGACTTATCACGAAAGATCGATCATAATTTGGTTTTCACAAGCTAAATATAAGCCGTTAGTATATATCTCACCAAACCCCTAGATCTAAGGTTGGCTCTTGCTGGCATTTCCTTCGACCTCAGGCCCAGACTCAACCGGTAATGGCTAGCCCTTGTCGAGGCTGACCTAATGGCTTGCGGGTCGTTGCTGATAGCCGCCGGGTTAGCCAGCATTCACGTGCCCTAGCTCATCCCTCTCAGGTTAAGGCACGAAAGCTCAAGAGCCTCTGGGTTAGGCTGGGTAGACCCGAGCCCGACCCATTGTCGGGCGGGCATACCTGCGCAACAGAGGCAGGGAGGTGGGGTCTGCGAGGCCAGTTAGCGCACACGGGATTGCCCATGCGTCGCATTGTAGGCCCGCCTGTGCACGCGATCGTACAGGCATGGGGCCCGCAGCCATCCCCTCCGTCTATAGGGTGGGACCCACTTGGGGCGCCTTCACTTTTGCGGGCTCGCCACGTAGCAGCTAGGGTCATCACTGTCCCTCAAGTAACGACAGTTGTGGCCCACCTTGCCCAACTGTCTGCTCCTGATTGGTCACCGCGTGTCTCTATAGGGCCCGCCGTCTCTTCTTCTATGGTCGTGGGTCCCACCTATAGAAAGTTAGTTAAATTAAACTTTATTTGTTAGTTTAATCAGTAGTATTAATAATACAATTAGGTTAATATTAGTTAATAATTTCAGAAACTTTAATCACTCATAATTAATTTACCATAAGTCCAAACATATTAAAGTTTTATCTCATTTTAATCAGAAAAATGAGTAGAATTTAATGGCAGTATTTATTTTCTTGTAGGACACCTAAATAATATAATAATATTTTAGGGCATCCCCTCACTTGTAACAAAATCTTGAACCCTCATAACTTTGTACCTAATGACTCAAACCTAGCCAATATGGGTCTTAAAATAATCAGAAGAATATTAGGAACACCTTGATAGTATTAGTTTTGCCTTTGGGTAATTAGTTTGCTTACTGAGTTTTAGGACCTATCCTAATTAACCCTCAAACCCTAGATCTTGTTTTAGCCATATCATAGTCAATTATACTCCAAATCATAAAATTCAAAGTGTTAGATAGTTTAGAATTTCAGTGCCAACAATAATTTGATATAAAATTTCAATTAAGAGCCTTAGAAACCCTAACTTGACTATATCCCTAACCCTAGCTAGGTCATAACTTGACTAATTGATGTCCAATTTAGGTCTACTCCCAGTTAAGCTACTCAGTGTGATATAGGGAAGCTATAGCCACTGAATTTGCTAAATTTAGACACCAAATAGAAAAGTTAGGTTTTTGGCCCCTCTTAACTTAGAAAAATTCCCTAATTGCACTTAGAATTAATTTGGCCATAACTAATTTAATAGATCTCAAAATTTATTGTTCTTTGACTCTGTGGAATCTTTGAACAGCAACCAATAGTAATCTGCATAAAAATTTGGATTTCATTAGGTGCAATTTACTAAAATGCCCATTAGGTCAAAAACACTAGTTTTGACCTATATGACCCATTTCTTATACAAATTTGGTGTACTTACCGTCTATCTTTATGTTAGACACTATGGAATCATTTGGCAGTAAGAAATATCATATTGGAGCCTTAAATTAAAAAGTAGCTCTTTGGACCTTTAAGTAAGGGCAAAATAATTATTTTGCCCAAAATTTAGGTTAAGTGACCTAGAAACTCAAAATATCTTTTAAATCATTAAAATCAGTAATAAAACTAATTTATGATCAATTTAAGTTATAAATCCCTCAATTGGAATAATTTTAATGGCATCTCAATTTTTAACTCTTAAAACTTAGCTAAAATCCATCCTTAACTTCCCTAATTAAATAAAATCAGCAAGTATAAAAAAATTTAATTAACTCTTAAAACATCCCTAAGCATTATTATTAGGAAATCCTCACTTCACCATAGGATCTGTTCCTTAGGATTAAGGATTGATATTAGGTTAGATTTTATTCATTGAATGACGAGGTTATTCAATGAATGAATCCTTAATTTTATTAGTTTCTAGATTTTCATAATTTCATTTTGATTATTTTGTCTTCCAACCTTAGAATAAGATTAGGAGAATCATACTATTAAGCTTGACTTTGCTTGATAGGATCTGCATAAATTATTAGTACACTTTAGAATCTGAAAACTTAAATCCTTAGACTCTTACCCTTGGGTTATGTGCTTAACTCCAATTCGTAGTATTAGAATCATAACCTTTAGCTTAGTAAATCTTGATCAGATCTTAGTATAAAATATCTAAATTTATTAATTAGGTCATGATGATTTATTATTTAACTTATAGTGGATTTTGATTAAACTAATTAGAGCCTAATCAGTTCTAATTACTTTTAACTTATAAGGTTATGCTTCTAAGTTACACTCAATAGTAAAAATTATAGATCCTGAACTTGTGTAACTTTGAATAGTTATAATGGTTTAATTAGACAATAATAATATCACCATGTATAGAGGAGTCCCCTGCTTACTTGATTATTGGTGCTACGTATTTCCTTGAACTTTGTACTTATTTCCTTGGACATGTCATGTAAGAAAACTTTAGCATGAAATAAGAACATAAATTTTTTAGGATAATAGTTGCCTTGGGATAAGTTATATTCTGGCATGTTTTGGTGTATATTAACTCTAGTGGATAGGGGTAAGGAGTAATAAGGATGCCTAACATTACTCATTGAAGAGTGTGTATTAAGTTGGAACCCATATAGTCTTGTAGATGTGTTTGACTCTTCAGATGTTTCTGTATATGTCCACAAAAACAAAAGTAAAATAACTAAAAGATTATGCATTTGTATTTATTATCTTTTCAGTCCTATTGTTCTATTCTGTCTGCCCTAGCCCAGAAAGTCTTTGGAATCTCTATCTGGGCCCGATTGGCCAATTTTTGATATGACAATTTTACATACATATTTCAATTTTAGTTTACTATTTACTGTGTTATTGATGCATATTATTTCAGTCAGCTGTATTTTTGCTTACCTGCTCACTTATACATATTTATAGGATGCTAGATTTTGCTACTTACTATTACCACTTTCAAATTTACTATTTTTGATCAACATATGTCATGTGATCATCAGAATGTTTAGGATTAGACTTTTTTTTCAGTACTTTTACTTACTACATTATATATGTATGCCTTTTCCTTGCTTAATTTGCTTGAGGTGTGCTCTTTTACCTCAGTTTTTGCTTAGTTATAAATATTGTATTTATAACTTATCATGCTTCTTATATGCTTACTACTCCTATGCCAGATAGTTATTTTGGTTTGTATATGTAAATAGTGGTATTAATAATTCATGTAAAATATTCAGCCTAAAATGTACTTAGATAATTGTCTAATAAGATTTTTCTTTTATTGGCTGGGGCCCTGGCATTGTAAAACTGATAATATTATATACAGATAGGTTTGAGGAGCTAGGTGCTAAAGAGGAGGGGCTTTTAATAAAGAGGAGCATCAACCGGGTGATCCAGAAGCTGCTTTATTTTCCTTTCTGCTTATTGTGAGGATGAGAGACTTTTATTTTATTTAAGTCTTTTAAACTATTCATTTAATGTTGTAATAATACAAGTACCTCTGATTGTGTTTATTTTTATTGTACTTTATTCTATGAGCTGTTTGTTGCACTTTCCCTATTTATAATGATAAATTGGATGTATATTTGTGTTACTTTACTTCCACACTGTGATTTGGATTCACTTAGTCACTGAGTTAATAGCATGAATGCAATGGCTTATCTCTTCCTTTCTAGTGGATTAGGGTCTATACCTGATCCAATTTAAGTAAGGGATTTACCAAAGTGACTCTCCACTACTTAGTCTAATAATTGTGGATTAAGGGGCGGGGCACTACAACCCTAGACCCAGCCGCCTTAAGGGTTCGATCCATCTCACCTCCGTGAAGGTGTAGGAATTGAACCTGGGGAAAATGATGTGCTTTGTGGAGAGAATTGAATCCCCATAGTAGCTCCAAGTGAAAGTTATTAAGTGAGTAAGGTCCGGGCAATCTAGACCGCCTCACTTGAGGCTTTGGGTCTCTACCGATGCGTCTGGTCATGGTGAAGGTATAGCAGCCTTCGATCAGTCGTGCCATGACCTGGATGCATTGGAATTTAGCAATTAGGGTTTCTTTAATCGGCCTAAGGTCAGGACAAAGGGTAGGAGATGATGCCACTGTGCGGGTCAGGCCGACCCGTGACCCGTGCTGTGCGACAGTTCCAGGTCTCTCGGACTCCGGTCGACCCACATGGTTTGGAATAAAGCCGAGCCTATAGTTTTATAATATCCTATTAATTGGATTTATTTTCCTTAAGGAAAACAATCCAATTAATTAAACCATAGGGAAATTTAATTTGAAAAATGCAAATTAAATTATTTGAATAACTTTTGATGCACTGATCCAAACCCTATGATATTATAAACCAAATGGTTCAGAAAATCATAAGGAATAAGAATATAAAATAATATTGCACTTTTAATGGTTGGATTTTTTTATTTAGCCTAATTATTATAGAACTTAATTATGGTTGATTAGCATGTGTACTTTGCCAAATTACATGATTTATGTGCCATTATGTTTCTCTTACATTGTAGAATGCATGTGCTAGGTGAATTAATTTTCTGATTTATATTTTTTTTATTTATACCCTAAACTTGTAAAAGTATGACTTGCAAAGATTAGGGTTTTTACTTAGCCAAAACCTTCAGTTTTAGTCTAGATTAATTGGATTGTTTATTTGAACACCCCTACCAAGTTTTATGAATTTTCAATAGTTGGATTTGTAATTAAGTACTAATCCATATTTCTTGATATAGGGTTTGATTAGCCTTAATTACTTTCTATTTTGTGTAAATCCATGTTCTTATGCTTTCATATCTGTAAATTTAATGTTAAGAAACAATTAAGTGAACTTGAACACCTTAATGGATTATAATTGGCTTAATTAAATATTTAACCTAAAAACCGTAAGAAGTGATTATGCTAGTATTGCTTAATCCTAGATCTTGAATTTTAAACATCAAGAATACACCAATAAGACACTGATTTATCATTGATTCTAAATTAAACAAGTGACCTTGATTTGGTTTAGTTGGGAGTTAAATCCTAACTTTACTTGATTTAGGTCTAAAATGCCTTAATCACCTTAAGTAAATGATTTGATTTAAAGATAAATCAACTTGCATAATTCCAATAATGCGCCTAATTTGACTTTAATCTTAACTTAATAATTAGACCTATTAAGATCTTTAATAAGCTATGTGATTTGGTCAATCTGAACACTTACCCTTAAATCCTTGATGTTCTCTTTAGTATGATCACCAGCATAATGAAACCTATAAAATGTAATGGATTTATAAACTAATTATTCCTTAATAACTTATGAGATTGAATTCCATGACTTTAGCATTGGGTTTACCCATTTGCGCTAGTCACATCAAATATTAAGGAAATTAGAACTACAAAAGTAGTGTTAAGCTTAGGACTTAGATTGTCTTTTAAGTTAAAAGTGCAAGATCATTATGATCTTGCCTTAATATGAATGAATCAATTTTTATAAGCTTAATTGATTGATTTATTAAGGTAGAAACAACTCATTGTCTACATTTTTGAGGTAGGAACTAAGATGCTCCTTATTGACCTTAGAATGTGAAATCAGTAGATTGTTAGTAGAATGTGAAATCGTATATCCATAGTACTAAGCAGGTCAATGCTCCTTACAAGCGGGTATTTATTCTTTATGGTGACCTTGTTTAGCTCCCTATAGTCAATGCACATTCACATTGACCGATCTTTCTTCTTGACAAATAATACTGGGGCTCCCCATGGGGAAGAACTAGGCATTATATGACCTTTCTCCAATAGCTCATGCAGTTGCTTATTCAGTTCCTGTAGTTCTTTAGGTGCCATTCGATAGGGTGCTTTAGAGATTGGCTAGGTTCCTAGGATAGTGTCGATTGTAAATTCTACTTCCAGTGTGGGAGGAAGACCAGATAAGTCTTCGGAAAAGACATCGGCAAATTCGCAAATGACGAGATTTTTGGATAAGGGAATGTCTTCCTTATTTCCTCATAGTATTGTCATTAGGAATGCGCTGCACCCTCTCCTTATGAACCTCTTGGCCTTGATGTCATTGATCAAAGTGGCTCTTGTACAAAAGTTTCCAACGAGTGACATTGCTTATCTACCATCACCCAGGGTGATCTTTTTCTTCTGGCAGTTGATGGTGGCGTCATGTTGACTTAGCCAATTCATTCCAAAAAAAATGTCGAAATTCACTATTGGCAAAACTACAAGCTTGGCTTCAAATTTTGTTTCTCCAATAGGGATCTATATCTTGTAGAATTGATGAGCTGACAATTGAGCTCCAGATGGTAGTTCTATGCTTAGAGGACTCGCTAGACGGTATAATGGCAAGTTGAGAGATTTTGTCCAACTCTCAAAAATGAAGAAATGGCAAGCTCTAGTGTCGAATAAGATATTACAGAGCTTATCATTTACATAAATCGTACCTAATTACAGATGTAGTAATTTACTAGTTACTTTAAGTAAGTAATACTGAAAAAGATAGACTTGGTTTAGAAGTGTATACCTGTAACAACCCAAGATTGTTACCCAGCTTAATTTTAGTTTAATCATAACATAACTTTCATCCCATTAAGTTAATCTAGTCATTAGAACCAAACCCTGAATATTTGGAGCAATTCGGAGCTCAATTGATTATTTTGGAATATTTTAATATTTAATTAATTAAAAAATTGAGGTATTTAATTTGACTTTGAAATCAAAATTTGACTTCACCATTACGATCATCACCCCAAAATTAGCTAGGAGTGATGTTTTGGTCGCGTTTGGAAGTCATCAGATTTTTGTGAATATTTTAATATAATTAAATAATAGTTAGAATCGAAATCCGACTTCGTCGTTGAATTTTTCACCCCCAAATTAGCTATGGGCGAATTTATGAGAATTTTTGGAGTGCATTTCAAAACTCTAAATTTTTAAATAATTAAGGAAAATAATTAGGTAATCATTCAGTCCCCAATTTGCAATTTTCCTTAATTTTCTAGTGCATCCTATTAGCCCCCTTACCTCATCAAGTGTCCCCATGCCCCCTTGGGCTGAATTGATGACCTCTCTCCCTAGGCTCATGATGGCTCCCTATTCCCCTACTTCGTCCTCCCCCTTCTCCTTTATTAAGAAGGAATGCAACCCCTCTTCTTCTTCTTGCTGAATCCTCCTCCTCTTTTCCCTCCATTATTGCTCTTGTGCTGAAGAAGGAGCTCTCTTCCTCTAAAGTTCTTGAAGAAGGCAAAGGTTCCTTCTTCCTCCACCACTTGCAAGGCTAAGGTACCTATTTGTTTACTCTCCTTGTACTCATTTGCTCTTCTTCCTCATCCATTGTGTCTTGCTATTATGCTTATAACATCCTTAGACATCCATGTTTCAGTGTGTAAGCCATTACAGCTCTTCAAGATATTAAATGTGTTGCTTTATTTTTCTTATATTCTGCACACCCTTATATTCATCATCATTTTTCATATAATTAGAGTATTCTGTTTGTGCCGATTTTGATGTCAATTGAAAGGTATCGGAAAGACCTTTCCATTGATATATGACACCGCTCGTGGAACACTCTGGATTGAGAGTATTTGAACTCGAAATGAGACCTTGACGGGCTTTCGCACTGGCGAAAACACTGTCTGACGCTGCAGCGCCCAAAGTTGCAAACTGGGCCGCTACAGTGCGCCATAGTGCACTATAGTGGGCTGCAGTGCCATTTTAGAAAATCATATTAAAATTCATTAATTACCTAATTGAACAGTAATTTGCAAATGGACCGCAGCAGCGCGTTGTAGCGGCATTTTAAGAAAACTTTAGAAAATCAGAAAAATAAATTAATTGAACAGTATTTTTGCGAGTTGGACCGCTGCAGTGCACCATAGCGTGCCACAACACGCTCCAATGCCAAAAGCGCTGCAGCAAGCTACAGCACCAACAACGCCACAGCACGCTCGACGGCCAGAAGCGCTGCAGCGCGCTACAGCGTGCCACAGCGCGCTACAGCACCAGAGATTTCAAAACTGCCCAGAATTTTCAAAACTTAGCCAGAATTGGCTGAAATGGCCAGAACTTCTTCGTTTTTGCATTTTAAGGTCCCTATGACCCTAGTGGGACTAAATTATAGTAAAAATTGAGCATTGCATAAAATTCTATGTTGAAATTAAGTTTGAAACCTTGTCATTCTTATCAAGTACTCACAACCTATTATATACCTTAAATGTCTTATGCCAATTGCTAGATAATAGAATCCTTAGAAGCTTGTATTGAATAGGTATAATCTTAACAACTAAATGGCATGAAACCTAAGTCCTTTAGATTCTTAATCAAGTGCTAACTCCTTTGGTTTGATTTAGAATATAGTTAGTCTTAATTACTTTCCATTTTATGTTGAATTTAAATTTCTATGCTTTTATGATTTTACGATGTATGTTAGAGATCTTTAACATTATTTGGGCACCTAAATGTTCTTAAATTGACATTAAACTATAATTGAACATAATAATCATGATAACTTGATTAAGTAGATGATACTTAATCCAAACCTAAAATTGTCATCAATAATACACTAATAACACATTGATTTGTCATTGACCTTTAAAAGTAACCTTTGGTGTTAATGGTAGAAGGGTTAGGGGTTAAACCCTAACTTATCTTGATTAAGATCTAAACCTTAATCACTTAATCAATTAACTTGATTATAAGATAATTTAATCGACATGATTCCAATAAGGCATATGATTTAATATTGATCTTAAATTAATGAATTAGAAGTGCTAAGGTAAATCTTGAAAATGTGTGATTGAATCATTTGAATCTAAACTTTAGATCTTTGATTTTCTCTTATATAAGACTATTAGCATAAGATGGATAACAAAATTATAAATATTTATAAAATGATCTAATACTATTAAGATCTTTGATTTCATCCCATGATTGTAGAATAGGAAAGGATTAGATGGATTTTAATAATCTGATCTGATCACTTGAATGTTTAATTTAAGAAATAGAAAAGTGAGATCTCAATGATCTTGTTTAGGATCATTCTTGAAATGTTTAAAGACCTTAATTATTGATACATTGTGGTAGGAAGAACTTTTGTAACTTATTGTGGTAGAAACTTAGATGATCCTTCATAACTTTAGAAGTTAAGAACTTGATACCTTGTGGTAGGAATCACCTAAAGCAGTTATAATGAAACTTCTCTCTTATGATAGAATTCAATATTGAGTGATCTTTTGATTACATCCTTGGAGCCTTATGTAGGGCACACCTATTTAGAATAAGAATTAATAGCTTTGATAAATCCTTGTTGATTTAAATAAAATCTTCTAAACCCAAATTATTGGTTGGGTATATTATGGTATACCCATAGTACTGGATTATTTCAGTAATATTCAGGATTGGTTGATTCACTCCAATGTGGACTTATGACTAGGTGCTATCCCGAGGGATTAGATGAATACAGTCCTGTTAGAGTAAATCTTCCAAGACTAAGAGTGTTACAATTAGTAAACAAGATCCTTAGTTTGAGATATAAACTAAGACCGGGTTCAACCTCCTATCATAGTGCGCTTCGATAAGTGCAATTTAAGCAAACTAAGTATCTCAAGTCACTTTGTGTAGGACACTAAGTATGCTTGTAATTAGAACATTTAACGGCTTAGCTTGAGATGTAAACTATGACCGGGTTCTGCCTCCTATCGTAGTGCGCTTCGATAAGTGCAATTTAAACAAGCTAAGGGTTAAATCCACCTTTCTTGCAAACATGCTAAATATGTGTATACAATCATCCTAGCTAATGATTTTCAAGTAAACTCTCAACTTTAACCAATTATCAAAGTTAAAATCTTAGGAGTCAGAATCCTTCTAGCAGAATTCTGCACAATGGAGACATTAAATTCATTATCAGATTTCAAAGTATTTTTAGATTTATCTCATGTAGCTAGGAGCATGAGCATGAGCTTAAGCATGATGAGTGAGTATCAGAATGATGTATGAGTATCAGTGATGATTTATGAGTTACAGAATATTGCATACATTGACTGGGGAATTTCATGATGCATCGGCATCACAGTAAATGGTATTCCCAACTGGATGTTGCATACTTATCTTTTGTGCACAATGACGGGGCAGGGCGCTACAGTACCTGACACCACATTATTATCCTCTGCCACCTCAGTAGAGGTGAGAGCATAAACACATGCGAGACCAGTAGGCTATTTGTTGTAAGATTGCTGGATAGGTGGCCTTGGAGCATTTGGGCAGGAAACAATGGTTGTCTCACACCGTTGACTAAAAGAAGGAGGTGGCAATGCTGGGTGGACTATCGCAGGCTTTTGGAACAAATCGAAGACTCATTGTCGTTTGGAGTGATTAAAATGGTTGTTGTTAATAGTATCGGTGAAGTTGCACCAATAATAGGAGTGACCCGGCCTTCCATAGTTAAAGTAATTTTCAGTCCTATGGTAGCATCGTCCATATGCGTGTGGACAAGTGAAACCATCAAAGAGATCTGCCGACAAATTTCTTGCTTCAATTTTATTTACCCTAGCCCTTCTAGGGTTCTCGAGCTGAGATGTGACCGCCCCATAGATGCGCTTGGGTTTCGACGCATCATCGAGTTATGCCATCTTGATGGATTCCAATAGTTTCACAAAGTTGGTGGAGTAGTGGGAAATGATGTGCCTCTAAATGGAAGACCATAATCCATTCTTAAATCGATGGCATCGAACAGATTCTATGGGGACAAGTATAATAACCCTAGTTGTTACCCTAGCTAAATCTAGATTTATTTAAGTAAACCAAGATCTAAGTTTGATTCCATTAAACTCAATGGGTCATTTAAACCTAACCCTAAGAGTTTGGGTTCGATCGGAGCAAAATTGAGAATTTTGGTATTTTTGTTTATTTTTGGATCCTAAAAAATACCTAAATTAGTTTGATCTCCAAATTAAAATCTGATTTCATTTTTGAATTCCTCATGCCTCAATTAGCAAAGGGTGAAATTTTAGGAATTTTGAGGCTTGTTTAAGCCTAAAGTGGAGTTAAGAATTTTAATATTATTAATTTATTATTTAAATAAAAAATATTATAAAATTAATTTTATTAAAATTTATTTATACGAAATTTGCTATTGGGACCGCGGCAGATCCGCTGCGGGGTCCCGACAGCATAGCACTTTCTCCTTCCATTGAATACATTAGCACGCATCTTAGCGCCATCTATCCAACGGCTCATATCACCCATGCCGTGATTAAATCATAAGCATTAGATCGATCGAGTGCATCCGAAGGCTGATATCTGATCCACAGTTAATCATTTAAGTAGTGCATCATAGCCTTTTAATTCCAATGGATTAGTGATCATACAGCTCCCAGCACCTTGTGCACTGTGGATCTTCGTTAACCTCTCGCTCGTCGCACGCTGGTCCCCCCCCCCCCCCCCGATAGCTCGATCCCTCCTAACCCCCATGGTAGTACAGGAAAGAACATGTTCTTCCTCTTTTACCCTCAACGTGACCTTCTGCTGGTAGTAGTCTCCCAGGATTGCCCCTAACGGTTGAGCCGAGCCTTACCTTCGGTTCGAGCAAATGTCATGAAACCCGAGCTATAGAACCCACCCCCAGTGCTCCATATTGCGTATAAATACCCTGAGAGTAACACAGTGAGTCCCTTTGCTCACTGTGATTTCTTAATTGTCCCAATTGAATCCCCTGGAGCTCCCATCTCTCTCGACAAATCCTGGCATCCTCACAACTGCATACCGCTGATAAAGAGTCCGTCTGGTGTTCAGACTCCCTGTGAACCTACGCCTACTATTGAGTGAGCTCGAAAGCCTCTAAATTTCTCTTGGTCGTGCCTGTAACCCCATCTTCAAGTACAACCTCTTCCACTGAATTTTCGTAAGTTCAGTTTTCCATTTAAGCTTCTGGATGAGCCTCTGGATGTCGCATAGCTTACCTTAGCCACATAGGGAATCTATTCTAATTTAAGCTAGCTCTGATCGATTGTATCGATTGATCGATCTTACAACCGAGCCATGACTATGTTAGATTAAGGACCTAGCGATTGGCTGCACCCGAGACTATGAAATCTTGGGGGTTCGACTTGCCTCACCTCATTGATGGTGTAGGAATCGAGCCCCGTCCGTTCAATGGCCTCTGTGAGGAGAATTATCCCTTCACTGTGAACCCTAATCACTTGAAATTAGAAGCTTCGGTAGAGTAGCCATCCAGCATTCTAGTCCATCCCAGTTAGGGCTTACAGGTTCAATCGATGCGCTTTGACCTCCTGAAGGTGTGGCGATCAAATGCTGGTCGTGGCGTGGCCTGGCGGCGGCAAATTTGGCGGTCCAAGATCCCCTCCTCGCGGCTGTCTGCGAAGGAGAGGTATCGGGGACGACGCACTGGCGCATCGGGTCGGGCCTCTCTTGACCCGTGCGGTTTCGATTTTGGGCAGCATCTTATTTAAGGAATATTTGATTTTATTTTCTTAAATTAAATATTTGATAAATGCATTCCCTATAGTTTTAATTTAAATAAAAATACATATTAAATTATTTAAATAACTTTAGTTATACTTATCCAAATGGTATGATCCAATATACCATTTTAATTAGAAAAATAGAAGGAACAATAATATAAAATAAAATTAAGGATCCGAAGGTTAGATTTTAAATAATTGCCTAACCTTTCCTTATTTTAATTTAATTCATAATTAAATAATTAATTGCCCAAAAATAGTGATTAAGGTTTTTTATTGCTCATAAGACCATAGAGAACCTACGTAAGCCATTAAAGATACTTTAAGAACCCTAAATTTGCTAATCACCGCTTAATTATCCTAAAAATGAGATTAGTGAATTAAGCCTTGGATTAGTCTCTGATTTTGGTGAATCTAGTTCCAAATGCCTTATTAAGTATAGCAAAACTTATAAATATATTTGGATCATCCTAGTATGCCATAATTCTCTTAATCACCTTAATTGACCTCTTAATATGATTAATGCTAATTAAGCTAATTTAAATATTAAAAACCTAAGTTGAGTATTTTAACCACTTCAATAATCCATATAAAGCTCATTAAAATAGATTTGAATCAATTTAATTGATCAAACCCTAATTTCCCAATTTTAGCCTTAAGAGGGGCAATTTGGTCATTTTGACTAAAGAATAGTTTAAGCACCCTTAAACCCTAGAAACCTCAAGTGAAGAGAGTGTAATTAGTATTGAATGATATTAATATCAATTGCTGAGTTTCTTCACCTCATGAATGAATCCTAGTGCATAAGTCCTAAAATCCTTAAGTAACTCCTTAAGATCTTAAGTGATCTTAAGACTCTTCACAAAGAATTTGCTAGATCAATGCTAAAGCTAAGGTTTCTAATCCTAATTATTTATCAAAGATTATCCATAAACTATAGTCCTAATGAACAATCCTTTTAAAATCCTAAGTTCAGTCTTTAGCTTAGATCTAAAGTGATCAAACCTTAGATCTTAGATCTTATATTAGATTATCTGATTTAATTGAATTACCTTCTTTGGAATTCCTTAATTGATTTACTATTTAATCCTTTTGAAACCTCCTTGTGGATGTTGTGGATGTATGATTCACTCAATCTATAGAATAATATAATTATCCTAAAGATTGAATATAGATCTTAGATTCTTATTTCTTGGTTGATTATTTTATCTTATAATACTAGACATGACCTTTCATTAAGATCTTAGTTTCTAAATCCTCCCGCTTATAAGATTTTGCACATTTAGATTATGCTTAAGTGTAAAACCTAAATTCTTATTAGGATATCACCTTGGAATCAGGATTTGAACCCCAATGTGGAGATTAAGTTCAAAATCCTTAGTCTTGATTTAATTAATCAAGATTTGGGTTAAGTGAGGAAAAGTAATAATAATTAAGTCGTTGATTTATTAACTTTAAAATCTTATAGTCATCACTTGATTATGAACTAGAATTTGTTAAGTTCTATTGTTAACACTAGGGTCGTGAATCTGAGATTCTATTAAATACCTGGATATTGGAGATCCTAAACATGTATCTTCTCAGAATAGTTAGAGTTGGACAAATAAAACAATAACATATATCACATAAGTCTAGTTGAGACTCTTGTTTACTTTGAACTTAGATATTGAGCTTTTTCCTTGAACATAATAGGTAAGCTTAGGATATGGAAGATACATCCTAAGTTAGTATTTGAAAAGCATAACATCCAGTTCTTTCAGCGCATTCAGTTCAGTAGTGTATGTCCTAGCTTTGTCTACCTCTTCAATTTAAGTTTTGTTATATAATAGACTCAGACCTAGCCCAGTACTTGGCTAGGATGGATACATATATTGTTCTACAAGTTCAACTCAGACCTAGCTCCGATGATACCTAGGATAGACACATGTTGAACTTTCTGTTCAGAGGCCCTGCATGGCCTGTTTTAGTTATGACAATACTATGTTTTAGGTATACCTTTACTTCAGTTCAGTTTTAGTGCCTCATTTTGCTTTGTTACATGTTTCAGTGGCCTTACTCTTGGTGCTTTCAGTTGCTTTACCACATGTCTCTGTAGCTTTACTTTTAGCTCATTTCTGTACTTAGCTTGCTTTGCCACATGCTTTAGTGGACTTTTATTTATTAAATTTGCATGCCTGTATATATGTTTTCATTGAGTAGCTAGGAAACATTGGCATATTTAGGATGCTAGTTTTTTATGTTTATTAAGCATGTTTCAGTACAGTTACTTTTGATGAAATCAGCATGTATTCATTTGATCATGAGCATGTTAGGATGAGTTCTTCAGTACTTGTAGTTATTTTTGCTCTTTAGCCTCACCTTGCTTCGTTTCATGTTTTGTGTATTACCTTACATACCTATTATTCAATTATAAATCAATTGTTTATAGCTATCCTTCTCTTTATAGCTTGATCCACCTTATATTGCTTGCATGTTTAAAAGTAGTTGATGTGATATCCTTAAATATGAGTTCACTAAAATTAGCTTAAAATATATTTAGACAATTTGTCCAACTCTAACCTTTTTCTTTGTTGGCTAGGGCCCTGGAATTTGTGATACTGACAAATGTCAGATTTGGAGTTGTTCGATGGTAGTTCTGCAGGAGAGGAGCTTGCACAAGAGAAGGACCTTCCTGTGGCCATTTAGATAGATTCTCTTTTCAGCTGTGAGATTTGAGAAATCTTTTCTGGATTTAAACTTTCAGTCTATAATAATTATTTTTGGATGTATTTACTTCTGCACTTTGAGCTGAGGTACTATTTCTCTTACTCTTCTATACTATGCTATGATGCGGATGTTACGTTACACTATTTTTTGCTTCTCTTACTTTGATATGTTGATGTATGTTCATAGTTACAGGTGATAAGTCCTTGGCTTAAGGCGGGTTGGGTCTTACCTGTAACAACCCTAGGTTGTTATTCTGCTAAATTATAGCATAGTAGTTATTATTTTGATCTCAATGCTTTTAGACCATCAAATGAAACCTATCCTAAAAATTTGAAGTCCATGGGACTCCTCTAGGACCAAATGATATTTTGATCAGTCTAGATACCCTAGTTTAGACCCAAATATTTTGATCTCAAATTAAATTCTGATTGCATTCTTGAATTCCTCACCCCCAAATTAGCCAAGGGTAAAAATTTGGTGCAATTTGGAAATCATTTTGGCCATAATTCACATTTAATCAAAAGGGTCTAATTACATTTTAGGGTTCCTAACAATCCTTATTTACAAATCTACCTTATTCCTTCAGCCGGCCGTTTTCAAAATAGCGGGCGCGATCTGAGCCGTCCACTCCTTAGATTCGATCATGCGGCTGGTGCCTTAGTTAGATGCAATCCATCCCGGTCGTTCCGCGATTCGATAATGGGATCGGACGGCATCTAGCAGCACCTCGTAAGTAGCTCGGATCGTCCATCAGATCCAAAGAATTAATCCAACGAATGATCTGCTACCCGCGATCGTCCGTTAGTTGTCTAAAGATCTGAGCCATTCTGCTTCAACGAATGATCAATTAGACGGATGCCATGGATCCCGCACTGCTCATCGTCTCCCCCCCTTCGCTAACCTCTCCCGACAAGGAGATTCGCATCCCCAACAAGTAGAGCTTGACCCCCACTACCCTAGCTAGCTTAGCATAGTCGTTAGTGGTTTCCCTAATGCTGTGAAACCTCTGGGCCAAGCTCTTCGGCCCATTACACCTTAAAAGGGGAGCTCTGAGAGCTCTCCATGGCCTGAGCTCTTGGGTAAAGCCAAGTCCCCCGCCTTTCCCTCAAAGCTCCCCTGAAGCTATAAATAGCCTCAGGTTTCACCTTAGAAGAGTTTTTGACTACTCAATTGAGTTCAATTGAAGTTCCTCCCTCGCTCGCCATTGCTGGTTAGCCGAGCTTCTTCCAGGAACTCTAGAGCTTGCGTACCACTGATAGAGGGTTACTCCTGGAGTTCAGGACCCCTAAGAGCCACTAGAGTCCCTCTACTGTGGCGGATCACATTCTACCTCCCGGTTCAAGTTTTGTCCAGCAAAACTAGGTACCCCCAATCTGGACTGAGCCCCATAGGCTCAGATCCTTCTCAGTTTTAATTGCTAAACTCATCTCTCATTCTGGCGAATCTAGTGCAATCAAATTGACAGTACGGGCGTGGTCCGATCGATCATATAGATTGAATGAACCATTCACCCTGTGGAGCTGGGGGCTGAGTAAGGTCCCAGAGGTCTAGAGCCTCCTAGGTCACGCCAAAGTAGGGCTTCGATCCGTCGGTGTGCCCAGATGGTGAACGGATCAAGCCCTAGCCCAAGCGAGCTCCCTGTGAGGAGAATTTCTCCTTACAGTGAGAGGCTTCCACATGAAATGGGGAGAGTGGACTCCCGAGGAATTAGTCCACCCCATATGAAATTCTAGGGTTCTCGAGATTGGTCCTAATTCCAGAAATGCGTAGCTATCATCCTTACGCCTTGGCATGGCTCAATGACTGAGGATTTTGGTGTTTAGGGCTAACCCTATTCGTCCTCAGTCGGGGCCAGGTGGGAGGAAGAAGACGATAATGTGGGTCGGGTCGACTCGCGACCCACGCTGTCTAACAGTAACGGGCCTCTAGGCCCGAGTAGGCCCGCGTGTTTTGAATACGGGCCGAGGCCGTTTTAAAAGTAATTTAAATCATATTCCAAATTAATTTCTTTAAGGAAAACAGAAAAATTAAATTAGAAAAATACATAATGTATTATTTGAATAACTTTCAATCCACAGGTCCAAACCCTATGATATCATATATGAAAATGATAAAAAAATCATCAGGGACCTGAATATAAAATAAAATATCACATCTGATGGTTAGATTTTCTATTATTGCCTAAATATAGTAGAACTTAATTAGAATGATTTAGCAATTATACTTAACTAAATTGCATGTTTAGGATACAATTAGTTCACTCATGATGAGTAAAATGCATGTGCTAAGTGAATTATTTTTCTAAGTTATATATTTCAACTTATGCCCTAATTTTATTTAACCATGATTAGTATATATTAGGGTTTGTAATTAATGGATCTTAGCAAACTTAGTTTCAACTTGATTGCATGGTAATGTAGAACTTGTATGCCAAGTTACATAGAATTCTAATGGTTTGATTTAAACTTATGTGTTAATCCCTTTTGGATTGAATTAGGGTTTGATTAGCACTAAGTGTTTTCTATTTTCTGTAAATTTCTTATTAATCTGATGGATAACAGTAAGCTAGAGGTAGTGAAATCATATATGCAAGCTTAGAATTTATGAATTTACAAATCAATGAAATGAGAACTTAACCCTCATAATTAACCCTACGAAATCTTAAGACTTTGATCAAGCTTTTAAGACTTGATCTAAGTCTCAGATTGCTGCCAATAACACACTCTTAACTCATTGATTTGACATTGATCTCTAACCAAATGCATGATCTTAATTGAATAAGAATAGGGAACAAACCCTAATCTACTTAATTAAGGTCCAAACCCATAAAAACCTTAATTAAAGTGACGATTATAAGATAATTAATTTGGCATTTCTCCAATAATACATCTAATTTTATATTGACCTTAAACACTTGAATTAGACATGATAAGGTTATTAATAATATTATATGATTGCCTAATCTGAATCAAATCTTTAGATCCTTGATTTCTCCTAAATAAGACCATTAGCATAAGAAGATTTATAAAATCATATTGAATTAATAAGTGACCTACAACTTAAGCAATATCTTTGATTTAAACCCCATAATCTTAGATTAAGCTATGATCAGATGACTTAACCATATGATCTGATCATTCTAAACCTAACTATGAAATAGAACCTAAAATATTAATAATAGAATTTAGAATGGAGGATCTTAAGCATCTCTCCATAAGATCATCTTGAAACATTTTAAAAGACCTAAATTGCATATACCTTGAGGTAGGAGGATTTGTATGACTCATTGAGGTAGAAGCTTAGACTATCTCTTAACCTTAGAATTGATCTTAAGTCCTCGTGGTAGGAACCACTTAAGTCCTTAGATTGATACTGCTCCTTGTGGTATAGCCCATGTTGAGTGATCTTTGATCACAATTTTGTGAAACCTTGTATAGGATTGACCTATTTAGTATAGGCTTTTATAGCCTTGATCATTCCTTGATTTATTAAGTAGACTTGTTTGAACCCCGATTATTGGATGGTGTAGCATAGTATACTGATACCACTGGTGCTCTAGTAATATTCGGGATTGGTTGATTCACTCTAATGGGGACTTATCAGCAGGTTCTATCCTGTGGGGTTAGACAAATACAGTCCCATTAGAATAAATCATTCAAACCTAAGAGTGTATTGAATGAGTATTCATTTCTTAGTTTGATTGAAATACAAATTTCCATCGGCGCAATGCCTCCTAGTGAAGACCACTTCAATGGGTGTTGCTCAAATAAACTAAGTAATGAGATTCACCTTCTTTAAAACACTAAGTATGGTGGTGAGTAAGTGATAAGAATCACTCCCTTGCAAACGTGCTGAATGTGTGTATACGATCATCCCATCTAGTGATCGTGCATTAAATCTGCAACCTTAACTAATAATTGTTCTAGAAGCTAGGAGATAGAATCCTTTTGGCAGGATTCTACACAGTGGAGACATATAATTAATTATCTTCATTCCAAGTTTTTCATGGATTTCTGGATTTTACTCATACAGAACAGAAGCATGAGCACAAGCATAAGCATGAACTTGAACCCTCATATCAGCTGTAACATATGAGTATCAGTGATGAATTATGCGTTACAGAATGTTACATACACAGACTGGGGATTTTCAGGGTGCATCTGCGCCACCATATCGTCTTCCCAACTAGGTATATGTGTACATTGGACCGTACTGCTCATAACCTTTCAGTGATAGTTCTGTTACGTACCCGTGATATACCTTACTCTGGCATGTTTGATACATCTTTACAGTGACATATAGAACATCATTTGACATTCCTTTCACACCTATTTCTGTGTATTTAACGTCTTCAATTATTTTCAGTATTTAGTTTTTGATGCATTTTTACTTTGTTTAGTCTCTACAGATGCAGTTACTTAGCATTTTCCCAGCTTTTTTTTAGTTCTCTTTACGTTACTATTTACTGCATTTACTTTAGTATTATATAGTAGTTGTGATGTGTTAGACTTCTTCTCAAACACGGGGTACTTTTGGGATCTGACAATTTGCTAGATCCCGAGCAGCTTGTGGAGACAGGACAGGAGGACATGTAGGAGATCCAGGAGGATTACGTGGTGCCATAGGGGATCAGTCCACCTCCTTTTGCCTTTTTGCTTTACTTCAGTACACTTTACCTATTCATATGCTAAATCAGTTTGTAATAAATCTGGATGTACTTTTCTTTTCTTCTCTGAGATGAATGTTTATATACTGTTTTGTGGTGAATGTATTTTGGATGATATGCTTTTAGCTTCCGCACTCTGTTACACTACTATACTTATTACTGTGATATGATCAGCATACTAGAAATGCTGATATATATTGATCACGTATATTGAATTCTTACTTATTCTTTAAATCCAATATATGTATTAACCTAATACTTAAGATAAGTATTCTACTCTCATCTTAAGTATAAGCTCTCGATCCTACTCTTAGGTTCGAGTTAGCAGCCTTCAGTATGGCTTAATCTTTTAGCCTATTCGGGAAGGTGAGTTTTGCTTGTTCTCGCCCCACATAGTAGTGCACCGCTCCACCACTGAATATGTATATATATTACTTGTTTTTTCCGCGCAGCGATGGGGTGGGGCGCTACAGTTGGTATCAGAGAAATATCATAAAGTGTCAGACAATGAGTTTGTTCCTATCTACTTTATGATATGTTCTCTGTATCATGCAAAGATCACAAGTCACTAAGTGTAGTACAAGTAATCTTCCAAAAAGTTCATTAAGTTGTCTCAGAAATGAAAAAGGTGAATTATATCTAGAATATTGACACCCTAGGGATTTAACGCACACCAAAATTGAAACTATAATTCTTAAAATAGACATATTAGGACTTCAATGAACTTTGAAAATAACAATAAATATACTTATGGGTTGAATCATCTTAGGTATGGAACATTTGCAGTCAGCATCCTTATTCTATCTTAGGAGATTTGATGACTACTGGATAGACGACCTTTGAGACGGCCTGATCTATGGGAGGGTCGTAGATGGAGTATCACCTCGATGAGTTGAAGTACTAGACAAGATTCTAGTTCATTCATCTTTTGGAGGCACCAGTCTTTCGGTACTCACCAAAGAATGGTTGGATCGTGTTACTACTGTGCTTTGAGAGACAGCCTGCCCCGAGGAGCATCGTCTAGAGATCATAGAGATCTTACTGAGGGGATCAGTGAGTCGTTGGTGGTATTGGGTTTATAGGAGACTAGCTCAAAGGAACCCCATAGTCACATATGATGACTTCTGTGCTGCCTTTTGGGTAGAGTACTATAACTGGGATTTTAGAAAATCTCATTATGTGATTTCCTTACCTCAGCAATATGATTTATAGATCCATGTATCTTCTCTTTTGAAGAAGAAATGAATGAATGAAATTATAGTAAAATTTTATGCCTCTGAATTCCCACTTGTATTGCAGTCATGAATTCTGGCTCTCCTTCTGCTCCTACTCCAATCAAGAATGCGGTCTCATCGTCGAGCGGACATGAAGAGTCCAATCCTACGGCCAGCTTATTGAAAGCCCTGATTGAAAGTAATGCGCAACAGGCGCAAGAGACACGTGCTCTTATTCTCTCAGTAAAATAGCAATCTGCACCCCAACCAGGGTTTTCATCATCTTCTCGCTATTCGAGTGATGGAATCCTGCACAGTTTCATTCGTCTCCGAACTCCTACTTTGAATGGAGCACTGAATCCAATGGACACTGTGAACTAGCTTAAATTGGCCGAGAAGAATCTGGCTAGTATCAAGTGCCCTAACTCTGAAGCCATCCGCCTAGTGACCCATCTATTTCAAGAAGAAGCGGAATATTGGTGTGAAAATGAGCAAAACAATAAGTTTGTCGACTATGAAGTAGAGGACATTCCATGGGACTTGTTTTTGGAAGCATTCCGTGAAGCATTCATACCTGCTTCAGCCTAAGGAATTCTGGAGGATGAACTTCTCCATCTCACACAAGGTAATCATACAGTATTTGAGTACAAACAAGGGCTTCGAAGATTGTCGCATTTCGTTTCGAATTTAGTTAGGACTGAAGCATCAAAGTGCCACCGTTTCTTGAAGGGTCTGAGAGACTCTATCAAAGAACACTTAATATCTCATCAGATCAGGACTCTGACTAAATTAATTGAAGCTGCCCAGTTTCAAGAAAGATTCCAGGCTCAACTAGACCGGAGGAGGAAAGTGATAACCATGTAGTCGAGTAAGGAACGCTTTGGCCATCATATGGTGGCGAGGGTCTACAACATGGAGTCAACACAACCCAAATCTCTGAGCTCTGAATGCTAAGAGATGCATCTATACGGAAAATGCTACCACTTCGGTGGTGTATATTTTACTTGTGGTCGTAAGGGCCACCGTTATTTTGAATGCAGGGAAAAGAACACAATCAACGGAGTGCCCATCGACCACTCCCATCACAAACAAGCCTTCCGTGCTCAACCAGTGAGCCGCAAAGAGCCTGCTCCTGCCATAACACCGGCTCCAACCTCAAACTCAAAAGACATTGTGCTGGCATAGAAGCCGAATTATGATCGTCAGGGTCAAAGGCCCTAGAATAAATAACCCTCAGTATCTGCTAGGGTTTATATGTTAACTCCTGATGCTCTACTCCTGAGGACAATGACGTGGTGTCAGGTACGCCTTAAAATTTATTTGTATTCAGTTCTCGCCATTTCAATAATCAGTCTTTACCATCCTATGGCCAGCTTATTGAAAGCCCTAATAGAAAGTAATGCGCAACAGGCGCAAGAGACACGTGCTCTTATTCTCTCAGTAAAATAGCAATCTGCACCCCAACCAGGGTTTTCATCATCTTCTCGCTATTCGAGCGATGGAATCCTACACAGATTCCTTCATCTCCGAACTCCTACTTTCAATGGAGCACTGAATCCAATGGACACTGTGAACTAGCTTAAAATGGCTGAGAAGAATCTAGCTAGTATTAAGTGCCCTAACTCTGAAGCCATCCGCCTAGTGACCCATCTATTTCAAGAAGAAGCGGAATATTGGTGGGAAAATGAGCAGAACAATAAGTTTGTCAACTATGAAGTAGAGGACATTCCATGGGACTTGTTTTTGGAAGCGTTCCGTGAAGCATTCATACCCGCTTCAGCCTAAGCAATTCTGGAGGATGAACTTCTCCATCTCACACAAGGTAATCATATAGTATTTGAGTACAAACAAGGGTTTCGAAGATTGTAGCGTTTCGTTCCGAATTTAGTCAGGACTGAAGTGTCAAAGTGCCACCGTTTCTTGAAGGGTCTGAGAGACTCTATCAAAGCACACTTAGTATCTTGTCAGATCAGGACTCTGACTGACTTAATTGAAGCTGCCTGGTTGCAAGAAGGATTCCAGGGTCAACTAGACCGGAAGAGGAAAGCGATAGTCATGTAGCCGAGTAAGGAATGCTTTGGCCATCATAAGGTGGCGAGGGTCTACAACATAGAGTTAACACAACCCAAATCTCTGAGCTCTGAATGCAAAAAGATGCATCTATATGGAAAATTCTACCACTTTGGTAGTGTATGTTTTACTTGTGGTCGTAAGGGCCACCGCTATTTCAAATGCAGGGAAAAGAACACAATCGACGGAGTGCCCATCGACCACTCCCATCACAAACAAGCCTTCCGTGCTCAACCAGTGAACCGCAGAGAGCCTGCTCCTGCCATAACGCCGGTTCCAACCTCAAACTCTAAGGAAATTGTGCCAGCACAGAAGCTAAATTATGATCGTCAGGGTCAAAGGCCCTAGAATAAACAACCCTCAGCATCTGCCAGGGTTTATATGTTAACTCCTGCCTCTACTCCTAAGGACAATAACGTAGTGTCAGGTATGCCTTAAAATTTATTCGTATTCAGTTCTCGCCATTTCAGTAATCAGTCTTTACCATCCAGTACTTTAAATATTGAGTAGCTATGCTTATTAAGTTTCTGTGATCACAAGCACCTTATCCATAAATGACACCTCTTGTAATATACTCTTCGATACGGGGGCAAGTCATTCCTTTGTATGGGAAGATTGGGCTAAAACTCTCAAGCTACCCACCTAACAATTAACTAGCTCTTTGAGTATCGGGTTACCATCTAGAGCCCGTATGCAGCCCCAACAATTTTGCAACCTCAATATTCCTATTGGGGAACAAAACTACGAGACTAAGTTAATTATATTGCCAATCACCAACTTTGATGTAATCTTAGGCATGGATTGGCTAAGCCAACATGGAGCTTCCATAAATTGCTAGAAGAAGAAAATAACTCTGGGCAGTGGAAGTGAATCAAAATCATTCATCGGATGATTTAGTACGCAATCATCGCTGATCAATGCAATGACAGCATAAAAGTTAGTTAGGAAGGGATACGATGCATATCTCGTAACAATGCTGGGAGAGAAGAAAGAAGTTGTGCCTATTTCAGAGAATCATATTGTAACAACCCTAGGTTGTTACAGTGCTAAAATTATACGTAACCTAGTCAATTTACTTATAGAACCTTAAACTGAAGCTATCTAAAAAATTTGAAGTATATTGGACTTCTTTAAGTCCAAAATGATAATTTGATCACTCTATATACCCTAGATTAGACCTAAAATATTTTGATCTCAGAATTAAATTCTGATTGCATTTTTGAATTCCTCACCCCCAAATTAGCTAAGGGTGAAAATTTGGTGCAATTTGGAGATCATTTAAGCCATAATTGACATTTAATTAAAATGGTCTAAATGCATAAAAGGGTTTCTAACAATTTGATTTTGCAAATCTACCCTTATACCTGATTAAACGACCGAAATCCGTTGTGCGGACCGCGGGCGATACGCTGTGGAGCCCAGGCCACACGACAGCGGCAACCCGTAAATCTAGTCGTTCCGCCTTCTTATCCAACGGCCAGAATTTAATCCCGTGGAACTGTGAAACTACCCTTGGATGTACCCAACAGATCCAACAGCCCGGATCGATCCCGCGATCGACCGTTAGGATCCGAGCGATCCGAGCCGTTCTGCCATCTGATCAATAGATCAGACGACATCCGAAGGTCCCACTACTATGGACCTTCATCTTCCTCTCGCTCGCGCTCGACAGGAGGAATCCCCGTACCTCCAGCTGCCCAGCCCTATCCTCCACTCACGCCTCCAGCTCAGTAAGTCGTTGCTGATCTTCTCGTAATGACTAGGTAACCCATTCGGGCCTCGTGACCCGACCGAGCTCGAATTGGAAATTCGAGAGCTCGGCCATGGCCCGACCTCTTGGGACCTCTCCAGCCCGGGCCAGCCCTCTAGAAGCTTCCCAACCCTCGACCAAGGTTATAAATAGCCCTAGCCCTGCTTCAATTGACCCTTTCTGATCAATTGAAGCCTCGGTACCTTCCACCAATATTGAACTCCTGAGCTTACGTAGGCGATTCCCAGGCGTTCCCGGGGTGCAAATCGCTGATAGAAGAGTCTCATGGCATTCAGGAACTCTTAAATAAATCCTAGGAAGCACAGCAGGCCTGGCATTATTCCCTGCGATGTCTGCAACCCCTCAGCAAAACCAGGCACCCCAGTTGCTGGTTTTGAGCCACTCAGGCTCAAACCTCCTTCCCTTTGATTTGTATACCTGCGTATTGTTAATTTGAACCTCATGCAATCATAACTAGGACCTAAGATAGCTCCGATCGATCAATACGACGGATCGAGCTAAGTCGCTTAATGATCGTCTCGTTCGAGTAAGGACCCGACGATCCAGGCCCTCCCAGACCCTCAGACCTGAGGGCCTCGATTCGCCTCACCTCCCTGATGGTGTAGGGATCGAGCCTGGGGTCTGGCGTGGTCTCTGTGGGGAGAATTTCCTCCCCACAGTAGCTCCATTGGAGGAGCTCTCATGTGAATAAGGTCTGGCCGATCCAGACCGTCTCACAGAAGGCTTCGGGTCCCCTCCGGTGCGCCTGGTCATGGTGAAGGTGTGGTGATCTTTGACCATGCCTGCCGTGGTCTGCTTACGCCAGAATTTGGCGATTAGGGTTTTCCTAATTGGCCTCTCCGTCGAGAAGAAGGCACGAGGATGAAGGTCTTGTGCAGGTCGGCTCAGCCCGTGACCCGCGCGGTGCGACAGTCCCGGGCCTTCGGGCCCCGGTCGACCCGCACGGTTCGGCTAATGGGCTGAGCCCGTTTTAATAAAATCTGAATAATTGAAATTATTAAGGAAAATAATTCGATTATTCAAATCATAAGAATTTAATTAAATAAAAAAATAGAATGTATTAATTGAAAAACTTTTAATCCACTGGTCCAAACCCTATGATATTATATATGAAAATGATCAGCAAAAGATCAGGGACCAGAATATAAAATAAACTTTGACATCTGATGGTTAGATCCTTAATTACTGCTTAATTACAGTGAACCTTAGTTAGGGTTATTTAGTAGTTTTACTTAACCAAATTGCATGATTAGGGTGCCATTAGTTTACTTATGATGAGTAGAATGCATGTGCAAGGTGGATTATTTTTCTATAATTTCAGTTATGCCCTAATTTTGTTAAAGCATGATTAATAAAAATTAGCATTTATGCTCACTGGATTTTAGCAAACTTAGGCTCTAATTAATTAACCTATTAAGTAGAACTGGTGTGCCAAATTGCAACTAGTTTTAATGGCTGGATTTGTAATTAAGGGCTAATCCATTTGAATGGATTTAGGGTTTGATTAGCACTAATTACTTTCTATTTTTATAAACTTTTATGTTTTTATGCTTCATAACAGTAGAATAAATGTATTGGAAACTTTAGATATTAATCCATAATGTATAATTTGGACAAAACAAAAATTGGAGATCTTAACCTCCGTAATTAACTTAAGAAATCTTAAGACTTGGATCAAGCTCTTAAGACTTGATCTAGGGCTGAGGTTGCCACCAATAATACATGAATAATCCACTGATTTGACATTGATCTTTAAACACCCACTTGATTTTACTTAAGGCATGAGAAGGGATCAAACCCTAATCTACTTAAGAAATATCCAAATCCTTAAAAACTTAACTTAATTGATTTGATTATAAGACAATGAATTTGGCATTTTTTTCCAATAATGCATCTGATTTGATATTGACTCTAAACATTCAACTTAGACATGATAAGGTTGACAATAACTCTATGTATTTCCTAATCTGAATCAAGACCTTAAGATCCTTGATTTTCTCCTAAGCAAGAGGATTAGCATGAGAGGTTACTAAAATCATCTTGATTAGATAATTGATCTAAAATCTTAATAACATCTTCTGATTTAAATCCCATAATCTTAGATTAGGTTGCGATCAGGTGACTTGAATCTGATCTGATCATTCTAAACCTAATCATGAAATGGAACCCATTATATTAATATCGGAAGTTAGAATGAGGAGTCTTAAGCATCTCTTCATAAGATCATCCTGAAACATTAAAAGACCTAATTTCATATACTTTGAGGTAGGAGACCTTGTATGACTCATTGAGGTAGAAGCTTAGAAGATCCCATAACCTTAGAAATTGATCTTAACCCCTCGTGGTAGGAATCCTTTAAGACATTAGAATGATACTTCTCATTGTGGTAGAGTATATGTTAAGTGATCTTTGATCACCACTTTGTGGAACCTTGTGTATGGATCCCCTATTTAGCATAGGCCTTTATAGTCTTGATCATTCCTTGCTTTATTAAGTAGACTTGATTGAACCTTGATCATTGGGTGGTGTAGTATAGTATACCCATACTACTAAGTCTTTAGTAGTATTCAGGGTTGGTTGATTCACTCTAAAAGGGGCTTATGTGCAGGTGCTATCCTGTGGGATTAGATGAATACAGTCCCATTAGAATAAATCACTCAAACCAAAGAGTGTATTAAATGGGTACTCATTCCTTAGTTTGATTGAAATACAAATTGTTGACGGGCAATGCCTCCTTACGAAGACCGCTTCAACAGGCGTGGCTCAGACAAACTAAGTACTTGAAGTTACCTTCTTTGAGACACTAAGTGTAATTGTGAGTAGGGTATCTTAATAACTTAGCTTGAGATACAAATCGCCAATGGGCGATGCCTCTTATCGAAGACCGCTTCGTTAAGGTTACCTAATCAAACTAAGTGATAAGAATTACCTTCCTTGCAAAGACACTAAGTATGTGTATACCATCATTCTACATATTAATCTTTAAAGTAAATCTGCAACTCTAACCAATTATTGTTCTAGTAGCTAGGAGTCAGAATCTTTTTAGCAGGATTCTGCATAGTGGAGACTTAGAATTCATCATCTGTATTCCAAGTTTTCATGGCTTTCTAGGTTTTTACTCATATAGAATAGGAGCATGGGCATAAGCATGAGCATGAACTTGAAGTATCATTTCAGCAGTAACGTATGAGTATCAGTGATGAAATATGGGTTACGGAATGTTACATACACATACGAGGGAATTTCGGGGTGCATCTACCCCAGTCTTTCCTGTAGTTGTACCTTACTTTACTTATTGCTTGTATTTAGCTTTATTACTGTATAGGTAGTTTTGATGTGTTAGACTTCTTGTCTAACACGGGGTACTATTGGGATCCGACAGTTTACAAGATCCCGAGCAGCTTGTAGAGACAGGACAGGAGGACACACAGGAGATCCAGGAGGAGTATGTGGAGTCTTAGTGGATCGAGCATCTACCTTTCTTTTCAGCTTTATTTTAGTACTACAGTAGACTTTATATATTTTTGCATTTAAAATAGTCTGTAATAAATTCTGGATGTATCTTTTACTTTTTTTTTATGAGATGAATGTTTACTACTGCTTGTAATGAATGTATTATAGATGTATTGCTTTTAGCTTCCGCACTCTTTTATACTACTATACTTAGTATTATGATGTGACCAGCATACTGGAAATGTTGATACATTGATGACGTATATTGGATCCTCACTCGTTCTTTAAATCCAATGTACATGTTAGTATAATACTTAAGGTAAGTACTCTATCTTATCTTAAGTATTGGCTCTCGATCCTACTCTTAGGATCAAGTCAGCAGCCTTCAGCATGGCTCAGTCTTAGACCCGCCGATCCGGGAAGATGGGTTTTTGGCTTGTATACCCGTCTTCCCGAGTAGCGCACCGCTCCGCCGCAGGATGTACACATATCTCTTGTCCTTTGCGCGCGGCGACGGGGTGGGGCGCTACACGTATAGTTTGTGAATTTCCTGATGTCTTCCCTGAAGACCTACCCGGTCTTCCTCCGGTTAGAGAAGTAGAGTTCGCAGTAGAATTGATTCCCGGAACTCAACCACTGTCAAAAGTTCCGTATCAAATGGTACCAAAAGAACTTCAAGAGTTAAATAATCAACTTCAAGAACTATTAAAGAAAGGCCTTATTCGTCCAAGTTCATCTCCTTGGGGAGCGCCAGTTTTGTTCCTGAAAAAGAAGGATGGATCGATGAGAATGTGCATCGATTACAGAGAATTGAATAAAGTAACCATCAAGAACAAATACCCTCTTCCTCGTATCATTGATCTATTTGATCAGTTATCCAGAGCTAAAGTCTTCTCAAAGATAGACTTACGATCAGGATATCACCAATTATGAGTTAAGGATTCAAATGTTGAGAAAACAGCATTTAGAACCCACTATGGGCATTACGAATTTTTTGTGATGTCCTTTCGCTTGACAAATGCGTCGTCCATCTTTATGGACTTAATGCAGCGCGTGTTGAAAGCATATCTGGACAAGTTCGTCATCGTCTTCATCGACGATATTATGATTTATTCAGAGAGTGAGACAGATCATGAGAACCATCTACAAATAGTACTATAAGAGCTACGAAGCCATAAACTTTATGACAAGTATTCTAAATATGAATTTTGGCTTGACTCAGTCGCTTTTCTGGGTCATGTCATTGATTCCCAGGGAATCAAAGTCGATCAAAATAAAGTAAGCACAATCCAAGATTGGTCACAACCAAAATCTGTGACCGACATTAGAAGTTTCTTAGGGCTGGCAGGCTACTATAGTAAATTTGTCAAAGGTTTTTCGCAATAGCGTCTCTACTCACAAAGTTGACGCAGAAAGCAGTACCATTTGTCTGGAGTCTAGAATGTGAGAAAGCATTCCAATCATTGAAAGATGCTACTTCCTCTGCACCAAGTTTTGCCTTACCTAAAGAAGGTTTGAATTACCAAGTCTATACCTATGCATTTGGAATATGATTGGGATGTGTTTTGATGCACGAAGGGAGAGTCATAGCTTATGCATCTTGTCAGTTAAAACCTCTTGAGAAGAACTATCCTGTCCATGATCTTAAGTTAGCAGCAGTAGTCTTTGCCCTAAAAATTTGGCATCATTATCTTTATGGCATCCAGTGTTCCATATTCACCGACCATCAGAGCTTGAAGTACATCTTCACCCAGCGTGAGTTGAATTGCCGATAGCGAAGATGGCTCAAACTAATGAGCGATTATGATCTAAACATCCAATATCATCCGGGAAAAGTGAACATCGTAGCAGACGCAGCCAATTGTCATGCTACCCTATCTTCTTTAATGTTATCTAGTCCTTTGGAAGAAGAATTCTGGAAGCTCAAAATCAGGCCAGTACATGGTGCCATGTTAAGCACATTAATATCCATGAGTTCAATTGAACCCACATTTCATCGCGACGTCTCTATATCACAAACCAAGGATGAAGATTATCTGAAGTTTAAGGTGGACATTGAAAGTGGTCGTCGCTTTGATCTTCAGCTTCAAGGTAATGTAATTTATCAAGGTGATCGTCTATGGATTCCTAAATACATGCAACAAGAGATTCTAGTAGAAGGTCACAACTCTGGCTACCAAGTACATCCTGGTAGTACCAAGATGTACCAAGATCTGAAGAAATCATTTTGGTGGCCTGGAATGAAGAAAAGTGTGGCAGAATTTGTAGCAAAATGCATTCTTGTAACTTAGTCAAAGCGGAACACCAAAAGCCTAGAGGACTTCTTCATCCTCTAGCAATTCCAGAATGGAAGTGGTTCGATATCTCTATGGATTTTGTCATGGGTTTACCTAAAGCAAGAGCAGGTGTCGATTTAATATGGGCCATTGTCGATCGACTGACCAAATCAGCACATTTTATCCCTATGCGTCAAATTGATTCTGCGGAGAAATTATCAAAGTTGTATATCAGGGAAATTATCAGACTCCATGGAATTCCAAGATCTATCGTGTCTGATTGAGATAGCCGTCTCACTTCTAAATTTTGGCAACTAGTGCATCAGGACTTGGGAACTACTCTAGCCATGAGTATCGCTTTTCACCCTCAGACCGATGGTCAAATGGAAAGGGTCAATCAAGTCTTAGAAGATCTTCTTCGCCTATGCATACTGGATTTTGGAGGTTTCTGGGAAGATCATATTCCTCTTATAGAGTTCGCATACAATAACAGTTTTCAGGCAAGTATAGGCATGGCTCCATATGAAGCTCTGTATGGCAGAAAATGCAGTACTCCATTAGCATGGTATGAAACTGACAGTGTGCAGCTTTATGATTCCGATTTAATGGAAGAAACAAATCAAAAGTTCAACTAATTCAACAAAGAATTAAAGTAGCTCAAGATCGTCAGAGTAAGTATTATGATGCTCATCATCATACTCTAGAATTTGATATTGGAGATTTTGCATACCTTAAAGTCAGTCCGATGAAAGGCGTATATCGTTTCGGTGTAGCCGGGAAGCTAAGTCCCCACTACGTCGGACCATTTGAAGTATTAGAAAAGATTGGTTTCGCAGCCTATAGATTGAAGCTTCCTGAAGATTTCTTTGCAGTCCATAATATTTTCCACATTTCATCTTTGCGGAGATGTCTTCGTAATCTATCCCACTTAATCCAATTTCTGGCAGTATCTCTCCAACCAAATCTTTCTTATGCGGAAGAGCCAATAAAGATCTTAGCTCATGATCAGAAGCAGCTGAGAAATCGCTCAATCCCAATGGTAAAGGTTCAGTGGAGGAATTGCTCTTTAGAAGAATCTACTTTGGAAAAAGAGGTGGATATGAGGATGAAGTATCCCAATCTCTTTGAAATCTTAGGTACCCATTAATTCTCAGAGTCTTATTATATTCTTCAATTTCTTCATGTTTGCCTTCTCTCTTGAGATGATGTCGAGGACGACATCATTCTTAAGTGGGGGAGTCTATAACAACCCTAGGTTGTTATTCTGCTAAATTATAGCCTAAGTAGTCATTATTTTGATCTCAATGATTTTAGAACATCAAATGAAACCTACCTTGAAAATTTGAAGTCCTTGGGACTCCTCTAGGACCAAATGATATTTTGATCAGTCTAGATACCTTAGTTTAGACCCAAAATATTTTTATCTCAAAATTAAATTTTGATCATATTTTTGAATTCGTCACCCCCAAATTAGCAAGGGTGAAAATTTGGTGCAATTTGGAAATCATTTAGGCCATAATTCACATTTAATCAAAAGGGTCTAATTGCATTTTAGGGTTCCTAACAATCCTTATTTACAAATCTACCTTATTCCTTCAATCGGCCATTTTCAAAATAGCGGGCGCGATCTGAGCCATCCACTCCTTGGATTAAATCATGCGGCTGGCGCCTTAGTTAGATGCAATCCATCCCGGCCGTTCCGCGATTCAACGATGGGATCGGACGGCATCTAGCAGCGCCTCGTAAGTAGCTCGAATCGTCTGCCAGATCCAAAGAATTAATCCAACGGACGATCTGCTCCCCGCGATCAGCCGTTAGTTTTCTGAAGATCTGAGTCGTTCCGCTTCAACGAATGATCAATCAGACGGCTGTCGTGGATCCCGCACTTCTCATCGTCTTCCCCCCTTCGCTCACCTCTCCCGACAGGGAGATTCGCATCCCTGACAAGCAGAGCTTGTCCCCCACTACCCTAGCCAGCTCAGCATAGTCGTTAGAGGTTTCCCTAATACTGTGAAACCTCTGGGTCGGGCTTTTCGGCCCATTACGCCTTAAAAGGGAAGCTCTGAGAGCTCTCCATGGCCCGAGCTCTCGGGTCAAGCCAAGTCCCCCACCTTTCCCTCAATGCTCCCCTGAGGCTATAAATAGCCTCAGATTTCACCTTAGAAGAGTTTTTGACTACTCAATTGAGTTCAATTGAAGTTCCTCTATCACTCGCCATTGCTGGTTAGCCGAGCTCCTTCCAGGCACTCCAGAGCTTGCGTACTGCTGATAGAGGGTTACTCCTGGAGTTCAAGGCCCCTAAGAGCCTCTAGAGTCCCTTTGCTGCGACGGATCACATTCTGCCACCTGGTTCAAGTTCTGTCTAGCAAAACTAGGTACCTCCAATCGGACTGAGCCCCATAGGCTCAAATCATTCTCAGTTTTAATTTCAAAACTCGTCTCTCATTCCGGCGAATCTTGTACAATCAAATTGACAGTACAGGCATGGTCCGATCAATCATATCGATCGAATGAACCATTTACCCTGTGGAGCTGGGGGCTAAGTAAGGTCCAGGAGGTCTAGAGCCTCCCAGGTCATGCCAAAGTAGGGCTTCGATCCATCGGTGCGCCCTGATGGTAAACAGATCAAGCCCTAGCCCAGGCGAGCTCTCTGTGAGGAGAATTTTTCCTCACAGTGAGTGGCTTCCACACGAAATGGGGAGAGTGGACTCCCGAGGAATTAGTCCACCCCATATGAAATTCTAGGGTTCTCGAGATTGGTCTTAATTCCAGTAATGCGTAGCTATCAACCTTGCGCCTTGGCATGGCTCAATGACTAAGGATTTCGACATTTAGGGCTAACCCTATTCGTCCTCAGTCGGGGCCAAGCGAAAGGAAGAAGACGATAACGCTGGTCGGGTCGACCCGTGACCCGCGCTGTCTGACTGTAACGGGCCTCTAGGCCCGAGTAGGCCCGCGTGTTTTGAATACGGGCTAAGGCCATTTTAAAAGTAATTTAAAATATATTCCAAATTAATTTTTTTAAGGAAAATATAAAAATTAAATTAAAAAAATACAGAATGTATTATTTGAATAACTTTCAATCCACTGGTCCAAACCCTATGATATCATATATGAAAATAATTAGAAAATCATCAAGGATTTGAATATAAAATAAAATATCACATCTAATGGTTAGATTTTCCATTATTGCCTAATTACAACATAACTTAATTAGGATGATTTAGCAATTATACTTAACTATATTGCATGTTTAGGGTGCCATTAGTTCACTTATAATTAGTAGAATGCATGTACTAAGTGATTTTTTTTTTAGTTATATATTTCAACTTATGCCCTAATTTTTTTAAACTATGATTAGTAGATATTAGGGTTTATAATCACTGGATCTTAGCAAACTTAGTTTCTACTTGATTGCATGGTAATGTAGAACTTGTATGCCAAGTTACATAGAATTCTGATGGTTGGATTTAAACTTATGTGTTAATCCCTTTGGATTAAATTAGAGTTTGATTAGCACTAAGTGTTTTCTATTTTTTGAAAATTTGTTATTAATCTAATGGATAACAGTAAGCTAGAGGTAGTGAAATCATATATGCAAGCTTAGAATGTATGAATTTAGCAAATCAATGAAATGAGAACTTAACCCTCATAATTAACCCTAATAAATCTTAAGACTTGATCTAGGTCTGAGATTGCCACCAATAACACACTCTTAACTCACTGATTTGACATTGATCTCTAACCAAATACATGATCTTATTTGAATAAGAATAGGGAACAAACCCTAATCTACTTAATTAAGGTTCAAACCCTTAAAAACCTTAATTAAAGTGACTTGATTATAAGACAATTAATTTGGCATTTCTCCAATAATATATCTGATTTTATATTGACCTTAAACACTTGAATTAGACATGATAAGGTTATTAATAATGCTATATGATTGCCTAACCTGAATCAAATATTTAGATCCTTGATTTTCTCCTAAATAAGACCATAAGCATAAGAAGACGTATAAAATCATATTGAATTAATAAGTGACCTGCAACTTAAGCAATATCTTTGATTTAAACCCCATAATCTTAGATTAAGTTATGATCAGATGACTTAACCATCTAATCTGATCATTCTAAACTTAACTATGAAATAGAACCTAAAATATTAATACTAGAATTTAGAATGGAAGATCTTAAGCATCTCTCCATAAGATCATCTTGAAACATTTTAAAAGACCTAAATTGTATATACCTTGAGGTAGGAGGAATTGTATGACTCATTGAGGTAGAAGCCTAGATGATCTCTTAACCTTAGAATTGATCTTAAGTCCTCGTGGTAGAAACCAGTTAAGTCCTTAGATTGATACTACTCCTTGTGGTATAGCCCATGCTGAGTGATCTTGGATCACAATTTTAAGAAACCTTGTATAGGATTGACCTATTTAGTATATGCCTTTATAGCCTTGATCATTCCTTGATTTATTAAGTAGACTTGTTTGAACCCTTATTATTGGACGGTGTAGTGTAATATACTCATATCACTGGTGCTCCAGTAATATTCAGGATTGGTTGATTCACTCTAATGGGGACTTATGAGCAGATTCTATCCTGCGGGGTTAGATGAATACAATTCCATTAGAATAAATCATTCAAACTGAAGAGTGTACTGAACGGGAATTCATTCCTTTGTTTGATTGAAATACAAATTGCCATCGGCGGAATGCCTCCTAGCGAAGACCGCTTCAAAGGGTGTGTCTCAAACAAACTAAGTAATGAGATTCACCTTCTTTAAGACACTAAGTATGGTGGTGAGTAAGTGATGAGAATCACTCCCCTTGCAAACGTGCTGAATCTGTGTATACGATCATCCCGTCTAGTGATCTTGAAATAAATCTGCAACCTTAACTAATTATCGTTCTAGAAGCTAGGAGACAGAATCCTTTTAGCAGGATTCTGCATAATGGAGACTTTGAATTCATTATCTGCATTCCAAGTTTTTCATGGATTTCTGGATTTTACTCATATAGAATAGAAGCATGAGCACAAGCATAAGCATGAACTTGAACCCTCATATCAGTAGTGACATATGAGTATTAGTGACGAATTATAGGTTACGGAATGTTACATACATAGACTGGGGATTTTCAGGGTGCATCTGCGTCACCATACCATATTCCCAACTGGGTTTATGTGTACATTGGACCATACTACTCATAACCTTTCTGTGATAGTTCTGTTACGTACCCGTGACATACCTTACTCTGGCATCTTTGATACATATTTATAGTGACATATAGAACATCATTTGACATTCCTTTCACACCTATTTCTATGTATTTAACGTATTCATTTGTTTTCAGCATTTAGTTTTTGATGCAGTTTTACTCTGTTTACTCTCTACAGATGCAGTTACTTAGCGTTTTCTCAGGTTTTCTTCAATTCTCTTTACGTTACTGTTTACTGCATTTACTTTAGTATTGCGTAGTAGTTGCGATGTGTTAGACTTCTTATCTAATACAGGGTACTTTTGAGATCCGGCAATTTGGTAGATCCCGAGCAGCTTGTGGAGACAGGACAGGAGGACTTGCAGGAGATCCAGGAGGAGTACGTGGTGCCATAGGGGATCACTCTGCCTCCTTTTGTCTTTTATCTTTACTTCAGTAGACTTTAGCTTTTCATATGCTAAATCAGTTTGTAATAAATCTGGATGTACTTTTCTTTTCTTCTCTGAGATGAATATTTATATACTGTTCTGTGGTGAATGTATTCTGAATGATATGCTTTTATCTTCCGCACTCTGTTATACTACTATACTTAGTATTGTGATGTGATCAGCATACTAGAAATGCTAATCTATATTGAGGATATATATTGAATTCTTACTTGTTCTTTATATCCAACATACATATTAACCTAATACTTAAGATAAGTATTCTACTCTCATCTTAAGTATTAGCTCTCGATCCTACTCTTAGGTTTGAGTCAGTAGCCTTCAGTATGGCTCAGTCTTTTAGCCTATTCGGGAAGATGAGCTTTGCTTGTTCTCGCCCTCCATAGTAGTGCACCGCTCCGCCACTGAATATGTATATATATTACTTGTCTTTTGTTCGCAGCGACGAGGTGGGGCACTATAGTTGGTATCAGAGAAATATCATAAAGTGTCAGACAAGGAGTTTGTTCCTATCTACTTTATGATTTGTTCTCTGTATCGTGAAAAGATCACAAGTCACTAAGTGTAGCACAAGCAATCTTCCAAATAGTTCATTAAGTTGTCTCAGAAGTGAAAAGGGTGAATTATATCTAGAATATTGACACCCTAGGGATTTAACGGACACCAAAATTAAAACTGTAATTCTTAAAATGGACATCTTAGGACTTCAACGAACTTTGAAAATAACAATAAATATACTTATGGGTTGAATCATCTTAGGTATGGAACATTCGCAGTCATCATCCTTATTCGACCTTAGGAGATTTGATGACTACTGGATAGATGACCTTCGAGATGATCAGATCTATGGGAGGGTCGTAGATGGAGTATCATCTCGAGGAGTTGAAGTACTAGACAAGATTCTGGTTCATTCATCTTTTGGAGGCCCCAGTCTTTCAGTACTAGCCAAAGAATGGTTGGATCGTGTTACTACTGCGCTTCGAGAGACAGCCTGCCCCGAGGAGCATCGTCTAGAGATCGTAGAGATCTTACTGAGGGGATCAGTGAGTCATTGGTGGTATTGGGTTTATAGGAGACTAGCTCGGAGGAACCCCATAATCACATATGATGACTTCTGTGCTACCTTTTGGGTAGAGTATTGTAACTAGGATTTTAGAAAATCTCATTATGTCATTTCCTTATCTCAGCGATATGTTTTATAGATCCATGTATCTTCTCTTTTGAAGAAGAAATGAATGAATGAAATTATAGTAAAATTTTATGCCTCTGAATTCCCACTTGTATTGCAGTCATGAATTCTGGCTCTCCTTCTGCTCCTACTCCAATCAAGAATGCGGTCTCATCATCGAGCGGACATGAAGAGTCCAATCCTACGGCCAGCTTATTGAAAGCCCTGATAGAAAGTAATGCGCAACAGGCGCAAGAGACACGTGCTCTTATTCTCTCAGTAAATTAGCAATCTGCACCCAACCAGGGTTTTCATCATCTTCTCGCTATTCGAGTGATGGAATCCTGCACAGTTTCATTCGTCTCCGAACTCCTACTTTGAATGGAGCACTGAATCCAATGGACACTATGAACTAGCTTAAATTGGCCGAGAAGAATCTGGCTAGTATCAAGTGCCCTAACTCTGAAGCCATCCGCCTAGTGACCCATCTATTTCAAGAAGAAGCGGAATATTGGTGTGAAAATGAGCAAAACAATAAGTTTGTCGACTATGAAGTAGAGGACATTCCATGGGACATGTTTTTGGAAGCATTCCGTGAAGCATTCATACCTGCTTCAGCCCAAGCAATTCTGGAGGATGAACTTCTCCATCTCACACAAGGTAATCATACAGTATTTGAGTACAAACGAGGGCTTCGAAGATTATCGCATTTCGTTCCGAATTTAGTTAGGACTGAAGCATCAAAGTGCCACCGTTTCTTGAAGGGTCTGAGAGACTCTATCAAAGAACACTTAATATCTCATCAGATCAGGACTCTGACTAAATTAATTGAAGCTGCCCAGTTTCAAGAAAGATTCCAGGCTCAACTAGACCGGAGGAGGAAAGTGATATCCATGTAGTCGAGTAAGGAACGCTTTGGCCATCATATGGTGGCGAGGGTCTACAACATGGAGTCAACACAACCCAAATCTCTGAGCTCTGAATGCTAAGAGATGCATCTATACGAAAAATGCTACCACTTCGGTGGTGTATATTTTACTTGTGGTCATAAGGGCCACCGCTATTTCGAATGCAGGGAAAAGAACACAATCAACGGAGTGCCCATCGACCACTCCCATCACAAACAAGCCTTCCGTGCTCAACCAGTGAGCCGCAAAGAGCCTGCTCCTGCCATAACACCGGCTCCAACCTCAAACTCAAAAGACATTGTGCCGGCATAGAAGCCGAATTATGATCGTCAGGGTCAAAGGCCCTAGAATAAATAACCCTCAGTATCTGCTAGATTGTATTGTAACAACCCTAGGTTGTTACCTTGCTAAAATTATAGGTAACTTAGTCAATTTACTTATAGAACCTTAAACTGAACCTATATAGAAAATTTAAAGTCCATTGGACTTTCTTAAGTCCAAAATAATAATTTGATCAGTCTAGATATCCTAGATTAGACCTAAAATATTTTGATCTCAGAATTAAATTATGATTGCATTTTTGAATTCCTCACCTCCAAATTCCTCGGGGCTGTTAGGATCCGAGCGATCCGAGTCATTCCGCCATCTAATCGATAGATCAGACGGCATCCAAAGGTTCCACTACTGTGGACCTTCGTCTTCCTCTTGCTCGTGCACTCGACAGGAGGAATCCTCATACCGCCAGCTGCTCAGCCCTGTCCCCCACTCGCACCTCCAGCTCAGCAAGTCGTTGCTGATATTCCTGTAACGGCTAGGTAACCATTCGAGCCTCGTGACCCGGCTGAGCTCAAATTGGAAATTCGAGAGCTCAACCATCGCCCAACCTCTCGGAACCTCTCCAGCCCGAGCCAGCCCTCCAGAAGCTTCCCAACCCTCGGCTAAGGTTATCAATAGCCCTAGCGCCGCTTTAATTGACCCTTGCTGATCAAGTGAAGCCTCGGTACCTTCCTCTATTATTGAACTCCTGAGCTTGTGTAGACGATTCCCAGGTGTTCCCGGGGTGCGTACCGTTGATAAAAGAGTCTCCTGGCATTCAGGAACTCTTAAAGAAATCCTAGGAAGCACAGCAGGCCTGGCATTGTTCCCTGCGATGTCTGTAACTCCTCGGCAAAACCGGGTACCCCAGTTGCTGGTTTCGATCCACTGAGGCTTGAACCTCCTTCCCTTTGATTCGTATGCCTGCGTATTGTCAATTTGAACCTAATGTAATCATAGCTAGGACCTAAGATAGCTCCGATCGATGGATACGATGGATCGGGCTAAGTCGCTTAAGGATCATCTCGGTCGACTAAGGACCCGACGATCTAGGCCCTCCTAGACCCCCAGACCTGAGGGCCTCGATTCGCCTCACCTCCCTGATGGTGTAGGGATCGAGCTCGGGGTTTGGTGTGGTCTCTGTGGGGTGTATTGCCTCCCCACAGTAGCTCCATTGGAGGAGCTCTCAGGTGAGTAAGGTCTGGTCGACCCAGACCGTCCCACAGAGGGCTTCGGGTCCCCTTCAGTGCGCCTGGTCATGGTGAAGGTGTGGCGATCTTTGGCCATGCCTTCCGTGGTCTGGTTACGCCAGATTTTGGGGATTAGGTTTCCTTAATCGGCCTCTCCGTCGAGACGAGGCACGTGGACGAAGGTCCTGTGTAGGTCGGGTCAGCCGGTGACCCATGCGGTGCGACAGTCCCAGGTCTTCGGGCCCCGGTCGACCCACGTGGTTCGGCTAATGGGCTGAGCCCATTTTAATAAAATCCGAATAATTGGAATTATTTTCCTTAAGGAAAATAATTCGATTATTCAAATCATATGAATTTAATGAAATAAAAATATATAATATATTAATTGAATAACTTTTAATCCACTGGTTCAAACCCTATGATATTATATAAGAAAATGATCAGCAAAAGATCAGGGACCAGAATATAAAATAACATTTGACATCTGATGGTTTGATATTTAATTATTGCTTAATTATAGTGAACCTTAATTAGGGTATTTTAGTAGTTTTACTTAACCAAATTGCATGATTAGGGTGTCATTAGTTTACTTATGATGAGTAGAATGCATGTGCAAGGTGGATTATTTTTCTGAGTTCTGTAGTTTCAGTTATGCCATAATTTTATTAAAGCATGATTAATGAAAATTAGCATTTATGCTCACTGGATTTTAGCAAACTTAGGCTCTGATTAATTAACCTATTAAGTAGAACTGGTGTGCCAAATTGCAACTAGTTTTAATGGCTGGATTTGTAATTAAGGGCTAATCCATTTGAATGGATTTAGGGTTTGATTAGCACTAATTACTTTCTATTTTTATAAACTTTTATGTTTTTATGCTTCATAACAGTAGAATAAATGTATTGGAAACTTTAGATATTAATCCATAAGGTATAATTTGGACAAAACAAAAATTGGAGATCTTAACCTCCGTAATTAACTTAAGAAATCTTAAGACTTGGATCAAGCTTTTAAGACTTGATCTAGGGCTGAGGTTGCCACCAATAATACATGAATAATCCACTGATTTGACATTGATCTTTAAGCACCTACTTGATTTTACTTAAGGGATGAGAAGGGATCAAACCCTAATCTACTTAAGAAAGATCCAAATCCTTAAAAACTTGACTTCATTGATTTGATTATAAGATAATGAATTTGGCATTTTTTTCAATAATGCATCTGACTTGATATTGACTCTAAACATTCAACTTAGACATGATAAGGTTGACAATAACTCTATGTTATTTCCTAATCTGAATTAAGACCTTAAGATCCTTGATTTTCTCCTAAGCAAGAGGATTAGCATGAGAGGTTACTAAAATCATCTTGATTAGATAATTGATCTAAAATATTAATAACATCTTCTGATTTAAATCCCATATTCTTAGATGATCATGTGACTTGATCATCTGATCTGATCATTCTAAACTTAATTATGAAATGAAACCCAATATATTAATATAGTCTTAAGCATCTCTTCATAAGATCATCCTGAAACATTAAAAGACCTAATTTCATATACTTTGAGGTAGGAGACCTTGTATGACTCATTGAGGTAGAAGCTTAGAAGATCCCATAACCTTATAAATTGATCTTAACCCCTCGTGGTAGGAATCCTTTAAGATATTAGAATGATACTTCTCATTATGGTAGAGTATATGTTAAGTGATCTTTGATCACCACTTTGTGGAACCTTGTGTATGGATCCCCTATTTAGCATAGGCCTTTATAGTCTTGATCATTCCTTGCTTTATTAAGTAGACTTGATTGAACCTTGATCATTGGGTGGTGTAGTATAGTATACCCATACTACTAAGTCTTTAGTAGTATTCAGGGTTGGTTGATTCACTCTAAAAGGGGCTTATGTGCAGGTGCTATCCTGTGGGATTAGATGAATACAGTCCCATTAGAATAAATCACTCAAACCAAAGAGTGTATTAAACGGGTACTCATTCCTTAGTTTGATTGAAATACAAATTGTTGACGGGCAATGCCTCCTTACGAAGACCGCTTCAACAGGCGTGGCTCAGACAAACTAAGTACTTGAAGTTACCTTCTTTGAGACACTAAGTGTAATTGTTAGTAGGGTATCTTAATAACTTAGCTTGAGATACAAATTGCCAATGGGCGATGCCTCTTATCGAAGATCACTTCATTAAGGTGGCCTAACCAAACTAAGTCACGAGAATTACCTTCCTTGCAAAGGCACTAAGCATGTGTATACCATCATTCTACCTAATAATCTTTAAAATAAATCTGCAACTCTAACCAATTATCGCTCTAGAAGCTAAAAGTCAAAATCTTTATGCTGTTCCTGAAATCAATTTTTTTTATCTTTTTCAGGAAAATAGAATCCAAAGGAGTTCTAAGGAATTTCTGCAGGTTTTTTAAATTTACTAAAGTTGCAGCGGAAACATCTAAACTTTATGAAAATTAATTGAACAGTGTTCTTCGCGGAATTCATCGCTACAGCGCGCGGTCGCTCGCTGCAGCGCTTTATAGCGGAAATACTTGACTATATAAATTGGGCTGCCCAACTAATTGAACAGTGTTCTTCGCCGAATTCACCGCTACAGCGTGCGGTCGCGCGCTGCAGTGGTCTGCCGTGGAAATGCTTGACTTTATAAATCAGGCCGCCCAACTAATTGAACAGTGTTCTTCGTGAAATTCACCGCTCCAGCGCGCGGTCGCGCGCTGCAGCGGAAATACTTGACTTTACAAAATGGGCAGCCAAATTAATTGAATAGTGTTTTTCACAGAATTAACCGCTATAGTGCGCGGTCGCACGTTGCAGCGGCCTGCAGCGAAAATATTTCTAAACTCTATAAAAGCAGGAAAAAGAACTAATTGAATAGTGTTTGCGGAATCAACCGCTACAGCGCGCGGTCACGCGCTGCAGCAGTCTACAGTGAGGGACTTGGCTAATATGCTAGGAACTAGGTTATGCTAAAGCACACCGCAGCGCGCTACAGCGGCCACCAAAGTTTTTCTCAGACACTGCATTTAATGCGGCTAGAGACATGACCTCTATCCTGAATTTTGTCACCAGCCACCATTTCCTGCAGCAGCCATTTTTTTGTTAAAAAAGGAAGCTTTGAGGTGATGTTTTGGGTAAAGAAATGAGATTATTGTCACCTCACTATTAATGGAAAAATATTGTAATGATGAATTCAGAATTCTTTATGGAAAATTTGGTTGCAAATGAAGAGAAAAATTCAACCTGCCTCCTCCTATAAATATCCCTCCTCTTGACTAGAGGAGGTTTCACAATTTTAGCAAAAATCCACTAAGTAAGGAGGAGAACCAAAGGAAGAGAGAACTCCCCAAGGGTGGCAAGGCAAGCTTTTGCAAAGGGAGAAGAGGAAGAAGGCAGCACTAGTGACCTAAGGAGAGGATAATTAGAAGGAGAAGAAGAATTTTAGAGAACTTCTACGAAGCGTTCCTAGTATCTTCTAAACTCAATCTTGTATTTTCTCTTTAGTTGACCATGAAAGGGTCTTTATCCATGTATGTGTCATTCTTATTTTCTTGTGTAATGAGTAGCTAAAGTCCCCTTAGGGAGGGTTGGGATGAAGTCCCATTTTGCATGATGTAATATTGATGTATGAATATTTTCCCTCAAGCATAATATATTTGTGATTTTAATGCCTGACTAAGAAATTTTCATCTAAATTAGTCTTGAAGTGTTTATGAGAAAAGAACTAAAAAATTCAAGATCTAATTGTCTTGTGCTCTTTAGCTCACCTTAGGTTGGATGCTAGATTTTGAGTGCATGAAAGCTTAGAACCATGTGAGAAGGTTCTTGAGCTCAATGCACCTCAATATAAGCTCAACCAAAGAATTGATGCAAGTGATGCTAAGACCCACTAAATGAGCTCCTTAGCTCAACATAATTGAGATTGAGTAATGAAGTGTTGAGTTCTCATGAACTAAGTGACATAGTTGTTGAGCCCAACATGTGATTGCCTCATCTCAATTATGTGAGATGCGAGTGTTTCTCGTTGTGGAAATCAATGCTTGTGAGATCCTAAGATTTAAGAAAATTTAAACTCTCCTTGAATAAAGAGAAAATGAATTAAATTTAAATCTCAAGAATCTTACAAGAATCTTTGTGCTAAAGTAAAACCGAATATGAGTTCATTTTGTGCACGAGATTTGAACTTGTAAGCCTTTGAGCTAGACTAAAGGACAACAATGTGCACTTGATTTCAATTAAATTAAATCATAAAGTTTGAGAAACAAATCTACATGACTCTCCTCTTTCTTTAATCTTGCTACTTTACTTAATGAATATTTGTGCTAATTTTAGACCAACCAACCAATACATACTATAGTTAAAACATTAGTGAGAGTAGATATACTTTAGTTCCAAACAACCAATTCTCTGTGGTTCGATAAATTCCCGGAAAGTCACACTTTTCACTTATTACTTCAGACCACGTACACTTGCGTGCAATCGCAGACATGTATTTACAGTCTGTCAAGTTTTTGGAGTCGTTGCCGGGGAATTAGTTTTTTTTATTTGAACTAAGGAGAATCTATAAGTAGCTAGCGATTTAAGCATTTGATTTTTTTTATATATTAGTAGTTTTACATTTTCTTTTGTAATTATCAAGCTAACATTTTATATTTCTTTTTTGTTTATTTTCATTTCTAAGAAAAAATCTATTTGATCTTTATTGCTAAATCATTCTTGACAAGCCTTATTGAAACTTGTATGAATAAAAGAGTCTGTACTGAATATCTGTTTGATCTTGAAATAGAACGAACATACTTACAAGCTAGGCGAGAACAAAATTTATCAAACCAACTAGCTGTGATGGACACTTTCATTGAAAACTTAGAAGATCCTTGCGGTAAAGCACTTAGAGATTATGCACTGCCCACTGTTAGGGGCATTACCCATGCAATTATAAGGCCGAATATAGAAGCCCATAATTTTGAAATCAAACCCTCTACGCTAAGTATGGTACAAAATAATCAGTTTGGAGGATTAGCCACTAAAGATCCAAATTCACATATTTCAACCTTCCTCGAAATATGTGATACCTTCAAGTTTAACGGTGTCTCCGAAGATGCAGTTAAATTGAGGCTATTTCCTTTCTCACTGAGAGATAGAGCCAAGAGTTGGCTCAACTCTTTACCAAGCGATTCTATCCGTACTTGGGATGATTTGGCTAAGAAATTATTAGCCAAATACTTTTCTCCAGCTAAAGCTGCACGGTTGAGAATTGAGATCACCAACTTTACTCAGATGGAAGGTGAGACTCTCTATGTCGGGTGGGAACGCTTTAAGGAGTATCTCAGACATTGCTCGCATCATGGGTTCCCTCTCTGGATGCAAGTGCAAACCTTTTACAATGGTTTGAATGCTCCAATGAGGACACTCATTGATGCGGCCGCCGGGGGATCCATTAGTGGAAAAACCCAAGAGGAAGCCTATGACCTCTTGGAAGAAATGGCAAACAACGCTTATCAATGGCCTTCTGAAAGGCTTAAAAAAGAATCCATTAAAATGAATGAGTCAAATCAAATAACAGCCTTGCAACAAGAAATTCATGCCTTAAATGAAAAGATAGAAAGGATGAATGTACACGTGGTTTATGAGGTACAATGTGAATTGTGCGGAGGGAGATATAATAGTGAGAGATGTAACTTGAACATTCCTTTTGTACAAAACAATACTGAACAAGTCAACTACTTAAGAAATAACAACCAAACAAATAACCCCTACTCCAACACATACAATCCAAGGTGGAAGAATCACCCAAATTTTTTATGGAGTAATAACAATAATAATGCAAATCAATATGGGGGGAATTCATCCAACCAACAAGGCATGAATTATAGTAACAATAGCCACCACTACCAGCACAATCTAGAAGGGGCATTCAACGCATTTAAGGCCGAAGCAACCCAATTCATGTGCCGCACTAAGGCAACTATCACACGTCACGAGACTTTTATCCAGGGAATAGAAGCCTCCCTTAAAAATATTAAAACTCAATTGGGGCAAATCTCCAGGCAGCTGACCTCTCGGCAGCATGGGGCATTACCTAGTTCTACTGAAATAAATCCAAGGGAATTAGTGAGTGTGATCTATTCTGAAGTTGTATCAGGAGGAATGAATTATGAAAAAGAGAGAGCAACAAATTTTGGATTAGAGGTAGAGGAAAGAATAAAATGAAATGATAATGAAAAGCTAACCGCACCCAAATGTGATGATCAAGGGAGCTTATGCATTCCATGCGTAATAAGAAATGAAGTGTTTGTAGATCCCTTGTGTGATCTAGGCGCCTCAGTTAATGTTATGCCCTACCACATATATGAGCAATTAAAGGTATGAGAGATGGAATACACCTCAATGATTATAGAGTTTGCTAATCTTGAGTCCCTTACTCCTCTAGCAATGATCAAAAATGTTGCTGTGGAACTAGGAAATTTCATTGTACCAATTCATTTTGTGGTGTGCGAATGGGACAGATAGAATAAAAATTCAACAATTATTTTTGGAAGACCCTTTCTGATGAGTGTTAAGGCTGTTATAGATGTAAGTCACGGTATAATGAGCATCAGTGTTAAGGGAAAAATACAAGTGATTGAGTTAAAACCCACTCTCTTTAAAAAGAAAAAAATGGAGGAAGAAATCACAAAAAAAATTAGAGAAGAAAGATTATGGGTAGATAATGTTCTAGGAGACCTGACGATAGAAGAAAAAAATTATGATGGCTATTCTACTCTTTTCTCTGAAAAGGGGAGCAAGGAAGGAGTGAAGAAGAGAAAAACATGACGGGAAAAAAGAAAGAAAAAAACTCGCATAAATCATGAAATCGAAAAGAAGGATCCTTTAGTTGAGGTTGAAGATGAACAGGGTTCGAGCCACCAAGAGGGGTGTGCTCACTCGGACATCCTTAGCCCATGGAAAATGAAATCGTCGGATCCAACTTATTAATCTTAAGAGAGTCTAGCTTAGGACGTTAAATGGAGTGCTTACTGGGAGGCAACCAAAAACAAAAAAAAAACCAAAAAAAAAAAAATTTTGCGCTCCAGCGTGCTGCAGCGGAAATTCCGCGACAACGCGCGGCAGCGGAAATTCCGCGACAGTGCGCGGCAGCAGAAATTTTGCGACAGCGCGTGGCAGCGGGTAATCCGCTCATAAACGGCATCGTGACAATGCGCGGCAGCGTGTAATCCACGCATAAACGGCATTGCGATAGCGCGCGGAACCATTGTTTGCCCGGGCACACCCAAACCCACGATTGCTCGCTACAGCACACTACAACGCACTACAGCGCGCTGCAGCGGTTTGCCCAGATTTTCTGCCTTGGGAAAATACAGTCAACAAGTCATGACCCTTGGGTTCCCAAGACAGTCAAAAGTTGCTGAATAAGCTGCCACCCCCCCCCTTCACATGGATCACCACATTAATGGCATGAGGAAGACCATTTGACCATCTTCTCTTGCCTTGAATATTTGGGCTATAAATAAGGAAGGAATGGGGGGGTTATCCTTGCACCTTCTCTTTAACTTCTTAGAGCTCTTGATCATCATAAAACTCTCATCCAAAGCAATGTATTCCGGGAAGAAAGCAATTACTAGGAAGGATGTTGAAGCTTCCTCATCTAGAGGAACTTTCAACACGAAGAGGTTCTCCTCGGCGGAGGCCGGGCACCGTTTCACCTCCATCACTTCCCAACGGAAGTTGATTTCGGAGAGAAGCTTCAGCGTTGCCTACCCCGTCCCTCATGAACAGGTCACCCCTAGAGGATGGAAAGAGTTTGTGACCAAGAGAGCTCCCACATACACGATGATCATCTAGGAAGTGTATGCCAATGCAATTGACGCATCCGGGCAGCGGATCTTTTGTCGGGGAAAGGGTGTCACCCTAGGAATTACTCAAATAGAGCAATTCTATGGGTTGGAGGAGGTAAGCTCTTGTTCGTACTCTAATCTCTTGGACTCTCGTTTTGACCCCCGCGCTCTTGTTGCGGAAATCGTCAATGATGACACCGAGTGGGAAGGGGGACTCGCCAACATTCCTAGCTCCGAATTAACGGAGACAAGTAGTGCATGGCTAGCCTTCATTTCTAGCTATGTCATGCCCCTGAGTCACTTAACTAAAGTGACCCGTGCCTGAACACTCTTTTTGTGCTCGTTGGTTAGGGCGGACGAAATCCACATTTCAAGCATAATATTTGAGCAGCTTTGGAAAGCTCTCAAAGGTTCATGCGCGGCATTGGCCTTTGGGTCTTAAATTTCTGGGTTATGCGAAGTCCAAGGGGTAAAAATCCTCTCCTCCGACGCCATTGTTCCCCCCAGCATCGCCCTGCACCCCTCGAACCTTAACGTCCAAGCAAGTGAACGTAAAATGCCCAAGAAAAGAAGGGGCCCAAAGGGGGATGCGCTTGCACCTTCTAACTCACATCTCACAAACCAACTCTTGATGTGCCTCCACAATCAAAACGCAGAGCTTAATAAGGCTCTAGCTACCGATATGGGGTTTTTTTAAACAGGAATACGTCCAACAGCTCTAGTTCCAATCTGAATTTCATGAAGCCCTCGGGATGTTGTTCGATGATTGGAATTTGCACGACGGACCGGGCGCCTCCAAGTTGCCAAGGCCTCCCATCGGTGCACCCATACCGGAGACGCGCTACCCTACTGAGACGGCGTATGTGTCGGAGGAAGACGATGATGGGGACGAGGATAATTAATTAGGTTGTATTTGTTCTTTTTCAATTTTTCTTTTTATCCTTATGTTATTTGTTTTCATTTTGAGATTTCAATTTATGAATTTTCATATTCTCACATTTATGAGTTGTTCTTAATTAACATAATTTTTTTGAATTTTTCAAAAGCAATGAAAATCACAAAAATATAAAGATAATATAAGTAAAAGAATGCTTAACAAAAATGATTAAATGAATTATAAGCAATAAAATGTTGATAGTGAGGAATGAATGAATGAAAATCTGAATCTATAAAAATTTTAAATAAGTGCTTGAGCTAAGTGTGGGGGAAGGCTTAGGACTTAAAACTAAAAAACTATGGTATGGATTCTAAATGGAGTGTGCTAGGCTCCCGTAAGACTTTATGATCATAAAGATGTTAGGGATGAAGAAAAAAATATATCTCCCTAAAAAAGTTGAAAAGAATATAATATTAATGAAAAAAAAAAGGATGATGAAAAATATCTCTTCCAAATGAGCAAAATGAGAAAGGATGAAGAAAAATATCTCTTCTTTAATTTTTTCATCTTTGTGATTTATAAAAAGAAGCACATATAGCACAACTCTAAGAATCTCTAAACCATATTTTTAGTCTAAAAGTTCATGTATTGAACCATCACCTATTATCAAATATTAAAAATTCAAATATTTAGAGATTTAGTGACTCAACCACCTTAGTGACTCAATTGAAAATATTATTATTGCTATAATGTTTATTTCATCTCTGCCATTGCACACATTTTCTTACTTATACCTATTTTATATTATATTATTATGATTTTCATCCATTCAAAAAAAAATAGAAAAAAAGTTTATCATTTTGAGCTTACTCGAGGATGAGCAAGAATTTAAGTGTGGGGGTGTGATGAATCCATAAATTATATCTAAATAAATGAAAAAATTCATCTATTTAAGATCTTTATGTTGTTCCTAAAATCAATTTTTTCTATCTTTTTCAGAGAAATAGAATCCAAAGGAGTTCTAAGGCATTTCTGCAGGTTTTTTAAATTTACTAAAGGAAAAACCGTTGCAGCGCGCGACCGCGGGCCGTAGCGGGTTGCAGCGGAAACATCTAAATTTTATGAAAATTAATTGAACAGTGTTCTTCACGGAATTCTCTGCTACAGCGCGCGGTCATGCACTGCAGCGGTTTATAACAAAAATACTTGACTATATAAATCGGGCCACCCAACTAATTGAACATTGTTATTCGTGGAATTCACCGCTACAGCGCGCGGTTGCGCGCTGCAGCAGTCTGCTACAGAAATGCTTGACTTTATAAATTGGGCGGCTCAACTAATTGAACAGTGTTCTTCACGGAATTCACCACTACAGCGCGCGGTCGCGCGCTGCAGCGGTCTGCAGCGGAAATACTTGACTTTATAAAATGGGCAGCCAAATTAATTGAACAATGTTTTTCACAGAATTCACCGCTCCAGCGTGCGGTCGCGCGCTGCAGCGGTCTGCCGCGGAAATATTTCTAAACTCTATAAAAGCAGGAAAAATTACTAATTGAATAGAGTTTGCGAAATTAACCGCTACAGCGCGCAGTCGTGCGCTGCAGCGGTCTACAGCGGGGGACTTGACTAATATGCTAGAGACCAGGGTATTCTAAAGCATGTCGCAGCGTGCTACAGCGCACTACAGCGGCCCACCGAAGTTTTTCTCTGACACTGCATTTAATGCGGCTGGAGACATGACCTATATCTTGAATTTTGTCTCCATCCACCATTTCCTGCAGTAGCCATTTCTTTGTTAAAAAAGGAAGCTTTGAGGTGATGTTTTGGGTAAAGAAATGAGATTACTGTCACCTCACCATTAATGGAAATATATTGGAATGATAATTCAAAATTTTTTATGGAAAATTTGGTTGCAAATGAAGAAAAGAATTTAGCCTCCCCCCTCCTATAAATACCCTTCCTCTTGACTAGAGGAGGGTTCACAATTTTAGCAAAAATCCACTAAGTAAGGAGGAGAGCCAAAGGAAGAGAGAACTCCCCAAGGGTGGCAAGGCAAGCTTTTGCAAAGGGAGAAGAGGAAGAATACAGCACTAGCGACTTAAGGAGAGGATAATTAGAAAGAGAATAAGAATTTTGGCGAACTTCTACGGAGCGTCCCTAGTATCTTCTAAACTCAATCTTGTATTTTCTCTTTAGTTGACTATGAAAGTGTTTTTATCCATGTATATGTCTTCCTTATTTTCTTATGTAATGAGTAGCTAAACTCTCCTTGGGGAGGGTTGGGATGAAGTCCCATTTTGCATGATATAATATTAATGTATGAATGTTTTCCCTCAAGCAAAATGTATTTTTGATTTTAATGCCTTACTAAGAAATTTTCATCTAAATTAGTCTTGATGTATTTATGAGAAAAGAACTAAAAAATCCAAGATCTAATTATCTTATGCTCCTTATCTCACCTTAGATTGGATGCTAGATTTTGAGTGCATGAAAGCTTAGAACCATGTGAGAAGGTTCTTGAGCTCAATGCACCTCAATCTAAGCTCAACCAAAGAGTTGATGCAAGTGATGCTAAGACCCACTAAATGAGCTCCTTAGCTCAACATAATTGAGATTGAGTAATGAAGTGTTGAGTGCTCATGAACTAAGTGACATAGTCATTGAGCCTAACATATGATTCCCTCATCTCAACTATGTGAGATGCGAGTGATGCTTATAGTGGAAATAATGCTTGTGAGATCCTAAGATTTAAGAAAATTTAAACTCTCCTTGAATAAAGAGAAAATTAATTAACTTTAAATCTCAAGAATCTTACAAGAATCTGTGTGCTAAAGTAAAACCGAATTTGAGTTCATTTTGTGCACGAGATTTGAACTTCTAAGCCTTTGAGCTAGACTAAAGGACAACAATGTGCACTTGATTTCAATTAAATTAAATGATAAAGTTTGAGAAACAAATCTACATGAGTATTATATCATTGCATGTGGGATGGTCTCAACTCTCCTCTTTCTTTAATCTTGCTACTTTACTTAGTGAATATTTGTGCTAATGTTAGACCAACCAACCAATACATACTATAACTTAAACATTAGTGAGAGTAGATATACTTTAGTGCCAAATCAACTAATTCTCTATGGTTCAATAAATTCCCGGAAAGTCACACTTTCCACTTATTACTTCAGACGATGTACACTTGCGTGCAAGCACAGACGTGTATTTATAGTCTATCAAATATTCGATCTTTCCCTTACTTTCAGTTCTCTTTTGTGCGACAGTTTTACTTATTTAGCCTTTATTATCTTACTTACTCAGTTGTTTCAGTTTTTCCTTACTTAGTTCTTTTCCCCAGTCTTTCTTGCAGTTGTACCTTACTTTATTTGTTGCTTGTATTTAGCTTTATTATTGTATAGTTAGTTTCGATGTGTTAGACTAGTTGTCTAACACGGGGTACTTTTGGGGTCCGACAATTTGCTAGATCCCGAGCAGCTTGTAGAGACAGGGCAGGAGGACACACAGGAGATCCAGGAATTGTACGTGGAGTCTTAGTGGATCGAGCATCTACCTTTATTTTCAGCTTTATTTTAGTATTATAGTAGACTTTATATATTTTTGTATTTAAAATAGTCTGTAATAAATTCTGGATATATCTATTACTTTCTTTTTCTGAGATGAATGCTTACTACCGCTTGTGATGAATGTATTCTAGATGTATTACTTTTAGCTTCCACACTCTATTATACTACTATACTTAGTATTGTGATGTGACCAGCATACTCAAAATGTTGATACATTGATGACATATTGGATCCTCACTTGTTCTTTAAATCTAATGTACGTGTTAGTCTAATACTTAAGGTAAGTACTCTACTCTTATCTTAAGTATTGCCTATCGATCCTACTCTTAGGATCAAGTCAGCAGCCTTCAGCATGGTTCAGCCTTAGACCCGCCTATCCGGGAAGATGGGTTTTTGGCTTGTATACCCATCTTCCCGAGTAGCGCACTGCTTCAATCAGCCGTTAGCTTTCTGAATATCTGAGCCATTTCGCTTCAACGAACGATCAATCAGACGGCTGTCGTGGATCCCGCGCTGCTCATCGTCTTCCCGCCTTCGCTCACCTCTCCCGACAGGGAGATTCGCATCCCCGACAAGCAGAGCTTATTCCCCGCTACCCTAGCCAGCTTAGCATAGTCGTTAGAGGTTCCCCTAATGATGTGAAACCTCTGGGTCGGGCTCTTCGGCCCATTACACCTTAAAAGGGAAGCTCTGAGAGCTCTCGATGGCTCGAGCTCTCTGGTCAAGCCAAGTCCCCTGCCTTTCCCTCAATGCTCTGCTGAGGCTATAAATAGCCTCAGGTCTCACCTTAGAAGAGTTTTTGACTGCTCAATTGAGTTCAATTGAAGTTCCTCCCTCGCTCGCCATTGCTAGTTAGTCGAGCTCCTTCCAGGCACTCCAGAGCTTGTGTACCACTGATAGAGGGTTACTCCTGGAGTTCAGGACCCCTAAGAGCCTCTAGAGTCTCTCTGCTGCGGTGAATCACATTTTGCCTCCCGGTTCAAGTTCTGTCCAGCAAAACCAGGTACCCCCAATCTGGACTAAGCCCCATAGGCTCTGATCCTTCTCAGTTTTAATTGCTAAACTCATCTCTCGTTCTGGCAAATCTAGTGCAATCAAAATTACAGTACGAGTGTGGTCCGATCGATCGTATCGATCGAATGAACCATTCGCCCTTTGGAGCTGGGGGTTGAGTAAGGTCCCAGAGGTCTAGAGCCTCCCAGGTCACACTAAAGTAGGGCTTCGATCCGTCGGTGCGCCCAAATGGTGAACGGATCAAGCCCTAGCCCAGGCGAGCTCCTTGTGAGGAGAATTTCTCCTCACTGTGAGTGGCTTCTGCACGAAATGGGGAGAGTGGACTCCTGAGGAATTAGTCCACCCTATATGAAATTCTAGGGTTCTCGAGATTGGTCCTAATTCCAGTAATACGTAGCTATCATCCTTGCGCCTTGGCATGGCTCAATGACTGAGGATTTCGGCTTTTAGGGCTAACCCTATTCATCCTCAGTCGGGGCCAGGCGGTAGGAAGAAGACAATAGCGCGGGTTTGGTCGACTCGTGACCCGTGCTATCTCACAGTAACAGGCCTCTAGGCCCGAGTAGGCCCGCGTGTTTTGAATATGGGCTGAGGCCGTTTTAAAAGTAATTTAAAATATATTCCAAATTAATTTCCTTAAGGAAAATAGAAAAATTAAATTATAAAAATACAGAATGTATTATTTGAATAACTTTCAATCCACTGGTCCAAATTCTATGATATTATATATGAAAATGATCAGAAAATCATCAGCGATTTGAATATAAAATAAAATATCACATCTGATGGTTAGATTTTCTGTTATTATCTAATTACAACAAAACTTAATTAGGATGATTTAGCAATTATACTTAACTATATTGCATGTTTAGAGTGCCATTAGTTTACCCATGATGAGTAGAATGCACGTGCTTAGTGAATTATTTTTTTGAGTTATATATTTCAACTTATGCCCTAATTTTGATAAACCATAATTAGTAAATATTAGGGTTTATAATCACTGGATCTTAGCAAACTTAGTTTCTACTTGATTGCATGGTAATATAGAACTTGTATGCCAAGTTACATAGAATTCTGATGGTTGGATTTAAACTTATGTGTTAATCCCTTTTGGATTGAATTAGGGTTTGATTAGCACTAAGTGTTTCTATTTTCTGAAAATTTCTTATTAATCTGAACGATAATAGTAAGCTAGAGGTAGTGAAATCATATATGTAAGCATATAATGTATGAATTTAACAAATTAATGAAATGAGAACTTAACCCTCATAATTAACCCTAAGAAATCTTAAGACTTTGATCAAGCTTTTAAGATTTGATCTAAGTCTAAGATTGCCACCAATAACACACTCTTAACTCATTGATTTGATATTGATCTCTAACCAAATACATGATCTTAATTGAATAAGAATAGGGAACAAACCCTAATCTACTTAATTAAGATCCAAACCCTTAAAAACCTTAATTAAAGTGACTTGATTATAAGACAATTAATTTGACATTTCTCCAATAATACATCTGATTTTATATTGACCTTAAACACTTGAATTAAACATCATAAGGTTATTAATAATGCTATATGATTGCCTAATTTGAATCAAATCTTTAGATCCTTGATTTTCTCCTAAATAAGACCATTAGCATAAGAAGATTTATAAAATCATATTGAATTAATAAGTGACCTACAACTTAAGCAATATCTTTGATTTAAACCCCATAATCTTAGATTAAGTTGTGATCAGATGACTTAACCATCTGATCTGACATTCTAAACCTAACTATGAAATAGAACCTAAAATATTAATACTAGAATTTAGAATGGAAGATCTTAAGCATCTCTCCATAAGATCATCTTGAAACATTTTAAAAGACCTAAATTACATATACCTTGAGGTAGGAGGACTTATATGACTCATTGAGGTAGAAGCCTAGATGATCTCTTAACCTTAGAATTGATCTTAATTCCTCATGGTAGAAACCACTTAAGTCCTTAGATTGATACTACTCCTTATGGTATAGCCCATGTTGAGTGATTTTGATCACAATTTTGTGAAACCTTGTATAGTATTGACCTATTTAGTATAGGCCTTTATAGCCTTGATCATTCCTTGATTTATTAAGTAGACTTGTTTGAACCCCGATTATTGGACGGTGTAGCATAGTATACTCATATCACTGGTGCTCCAGTAATATACGGGATTGGTTGATTCACTCTAATGGGGACTTATGAGCATGTTCTATCCTGTGGGGTTAGACAAATATAGCCCATTAGAATAAACTATTCAAACCTAAGAGTGTATTGAACAGGTATTCATTTCTTAGTTTGATTGAAATACAAATTCCCATCAGCGCAATGCCTCCTAGCGAAGACTGCTTCAACGGGTGTGGCTCAAACAAACTAAGTAATGAGATTCATCTTCTTTAAGACACTAAGTATGGTGGTGAGTAAGTGATGAGAATCACTCCCCTTGCAAACGTGCTGAATGTGTGTATGTGATCATCCCGTCTAGTGATCTTGAATTAAATCTGCAACCTTAATTAATTATCATTCTAGAAGCTAAGAGACAGAATCCTTTTGGCAGGATTCTGCACAATGGAGACATAGAATTCATTATCTGTATTCCAAGTTTTTGATGGATTTCTGGATTTTACTCATATAGAATAGAAGCATGAGCATAAGCATAAGCATGAACTTGAACCCTCATATCAGTAGTGAAATATGAGTATTAGTAATAAATTATGGGTTACAGAATGTTACATAGACAGACTGGGAAATTTTAGGGTGCATACGCGTCACCATACCATCTTCCCAACTGGGTGTATGTGTACATTGGACCGTACTACTCATAACCTTTCAGTGATAGTTCTGTTACATACCCGTGACATACCTTACTCTGGCATGTTTGATACATCTTTACAGTGACATATAGAACATCATTTGACATCCTTTCATGCCTATTTCTGTGTATTTAACATCTTCATTTATTTTCAGTATTTAGTTTTTGATGCAGTTTCACTCTGTTTAGTCTCTACAGATGCAGTTACTTAGCATTTTCTCAGCTTTTCTTTAGTTCTCTTTATATTACTGTTTATTACATTTACTTTAGTATTGTGTAGTAGTTGCGATGTGTTAGCCTTCTTATCTAACACGTGGTACTTTTGGGATCTGTCAATTTGCTAGATCCCGAGCAGCTTGTGGAGACAAGACAAAAGGACTTACAGGAGATCCAAGAGGAGTACGTGGTGCCATAGGGGATCAGTCCGCCTCCTTTTGCCTTTTTGCTTTACTTTTGTAGACTTCACCTTTTCATATGCTAAATCAATTTGTAATAAATCTGGATGTACTTTTCTTTTCTTCTCTGAGATGAATGTTTATATATTATTGTGTGGTGAATGTATTCTGGATGATATGCTTTTAGCTTTCGCACTCTGTTATACTATTATACTTAGTATTGTGATGTGATCAGCATGCTGGAAATGCTGATATATATTGATGATGCATTTTGAATTTTTACTTGTTCTTTAAATCCAATATACATATTAACCTAATATTTAAGATAAGTATTCTACTCTCATCTTAAGTATTAGCTCTCAATCCTACTCTTAGGTTCAAGTCAGCAACCTTCAGTATGGCTCAGTCTTTTAGCCTATTCGAGAAGATGAGTTTTGCTTGTTCTCGCCCTCCCGAGTAGCGCACAGCTCCACCGCTGAATATGTATATATATTACTTGTCTTTTGCGTGCAGCGATGGGGTGGGGCGCTACATTACCTGACTCTACTTATGTTGGGGATTTACCACAGTTGGAGCACCACACTCCTTGTGTTTATACTAATACCAGTATTTGCATGGCCGCGGAGGGTACGGGGCCTTACAAGAAGGTTTGAAGTGAACCTTGATAGATGCTAGAATTCAGACTCATATGTAAAAACTGTGCGATTCCCTTGTTGCAGCCTGAGGAATTGGTCTGCCATTATATGCCTAGCGGAAGTGGGGATGTACTGGGTCTGAAATGCTTGTATGAATTCATCCCAAGAGATATCTTCTAGCTCTAAGTTCGCAAATAGTGTATGGCGGATGTTATCCCACCAATACTCTGCCTCATCTTGGAGGAGATGAGTCGTCAAACTAATTTCGTCAAAATCTGGGCATTCGATGCTAGTGAGGTTCTTCTCCACCATTTTTATCCAATTCGCTATGTCGATGGAAGAAAGACTTCCATCAAAGGTAGGAGGTCTGAGGTGCAGGAAGATGTGCAGCAATGCATTAGCAGACTGAACATGGTGCTGGAATGAGCATTGAGTTGCTATGGTGATTTCAGTGTTTGAGCGACTCTAGCTCATTTGAGATTTTAGTAGTCACTCCATACACTTTGCCTATCGGGCTTGAACCTTGGCCACTCTCTTGGCCTGCTTATTATGGAAGTCTACCATGATCTTGACCGCTTCTAGTAGGGCATTTACCTCACTGGAGGAACTTCCGGAGGTGGCAGGCGAAGAGCTCTGTCTAGGATTCATTGTTGTATAAATCTGGGTTTTATAAAACAATAGCCCAATTCAGAGTTTGAGAAGATAAATATGATAACTCTATTATTCATTCAAAATTAAGATACATGACACATGAGGATACAATAAATAGCATAGAAATAAAGTCTAAGACATCTATCTGATATATTTGGTGATAAAAGCACGGAGGAAGTCTTCGTAGGTGGCCTCCCTCCGCATTCCTTCACGCCTATGGGTGAGTGCCCATAAGGTGACATTCCACCAGTCCTCAGCTTCGTTTTGTAGAAGGAGAGATACAATGGAGACTCTAATGTTGTCTGGGCAATCAATAGCTTCAAACATGAAGTCTGCCTATTTAAGCCACTCCTTGGCTAAAACTAGGAGGTCAAACCCCCTGAAAGCACCGTGCTAAAGTATTCGATCAAGCACTCAGACACCGGGCTTCGATACCCCTTCTACATACCTCCCGTATCACTGATGGAATTGGGAGACATACTCCCACATAGCCTCAAATCTCTGGTGATACCACCAAAACATCATCCTTGAGCATCTCACAATTTTATAAGTTAAATAAGTTTACTTATATCTTACTGATTTGTTTTAGTCTACATTCTATGTAATTTGAGCATTTTATCTTACCTATGTATGTATTTCTCATTCTTATACCTCTTTATTCTAAGCAGAAGTTTATGGATACTTGGATGTAAACTCTAATGTTTTTGCTTAGTGACTGCCTAGTCAGAAGAACTATCCATCAGGTAGAGAGAAATGCAAATTCCAATATGACACCTTATTGAATTCTCTGATACCAACCTGTGGTGCCCCGCCCCTTAATCCACAATCATTAGACTAAGGAGTGGAGAGTCACTTTGGCAAATCCCTTACTTAAGATTGGATCAAGTATAAACCCTAATCCACTAGTAAGGAAGAGATAAGCCATTGCATTCATTCCATAAACTCAGTCACTAAGCAAATCCAAATAGGAGTGAGGAAGTAAAGTAAGATAAATATATATCCAATTTATCATAATGAATATGGAAAGTGCAATATACAGCTCAGAGTATAAAGTACAGTAAAGAAAAACATAATCAAAGGTACCTATATTATTACAGCATTAAATGAATAGTTTAAAGTACTAAAATAAAAGAAAAGTCTTTCATCCTCACATATGCAGAAAGGAAACCTAAGCCACTTCTAGATCACCTGACTGATGCTCCTCTTCAATAAAGGCTCCTCCTCTTCAGCACATAGCTCCTCAAACCTATCTGAATCTTATATTATTAGTTTTACAGTGCTAGGGCCCCAGCCAATAAAAGAAAATTCTTATTAGACAATTGTCTAAGTATATTTTAGGCTGAATATTTTACATGAATTATTAATGTCACCATTTACATATACAAACCAAAACAACTATGTAGCATAGGAGCAGTAAGCATACAAGAAGCATGATAAATTATAAATACAATATTTTTAACTAAGCAGGAATTGAGGCAAAAAAGCACACCTCAAGCAAACTAAGCAATGAATAGGCATACATATATAATGCAGTAAGTAAAAGTACTGACAAAAAAGTCTACTCATAAATATGCTGATGATCACAAGATATATGCTGATTAAAAATAGTAAATATGAAAGTGGTACATATAATAAGCAGCAAAATCTAGCATCTTATAAATATGTATAAGTGAGCAGGTAAGCAAAAATACAGTTGATTGAATTATCATGCATCAATAACACAGTAAATAGTAAACTGAAACTGAAGCGGGTATATAAAACTATCATATCATAAAATAGGCCAATCGGGCCCAGACAGAGATTTCCAAAGCCTTTCTGGGCTAGGACAGACAGAACAGAACAGTAGGACTGAAGAGGCAGTAAATACAAATGCATAATGTCTTAGTTGTTTTACTTTTGTTTCTATGGACACGTCCAAAAATAGCTTAGGAGTCAAGCACATCTATAAGACTATACGGGTTACAAGCTTAACACACACTCCTTAATGTGTAATATTAAGCATCCTTATTACTCCTTACCCATATTCATTAGGGTAAATATGCACTAGAACCTACGAAAATATAATTGAACCTAAGGAAACTATTATCCAAAATATTCTATGTTTTTATTTCAAGCACAAAGTTTTCTTACATGACATGTCCAAGGAAATAAGCACAAAGTTCAAGGAAATGTGTAGCACCAATAATCAAGTAAGCAAGTGACTCTTATATACATGGTGACACTGTTATTATCTAATTAAACCATTCTAACTATTATAAGTTACACAAATTAAGGATCTCCCATTCATAGTATCGAGTGTAACTTAGAAGTAGGGCCTTTTAAGCTAAAAGCAATTAGAACTGATCAGGCTCCAATTAGTTCAATCAAAATGACTATAAGTTAAATAATAAATCATCATGACCTGTTTAATGAATTTAGACGTTCGGTACTAAGATCTGATCAAGATATACTAAACTAAAGGTTATGATTTTAAGACCATGAATTGGAGTTAAGCACATAACCTAAGCGTAAAAGTACAAGGATTTAAGTTTTCAGATTCTAAAGTGTACTAATAATTTAGGCAGATCCTATCAAGCAAAGTCAAGCTTAATAGGATGATTCTCCTAATCTTATTCTAAGGTTAGAAGACAAAATAATCAAAATAAAATTATGAAAATCTAGAAACTAATAAAATTAAGGATTCATTCATTGAATGATCCCGTTATTCATTGAATAAAATCTAACCTAATATCTATCCTTAATCCTAAGAAATAGATCCTAAGGTGAAGTGAGGATTTCTTAATGATAAGGCTTAGGGATGCTCTAAGAGTTAATTGAATTTCTTTATACTTACTGAGTTTATTTAATTAGGAAAGTTAGGGATGGATTTTAGCTAAGGATCATTTCCCTTAGAGATTTTCAAGCCTAAAAATTGAGATGTCTTACAAATTATTCCAATTGAGGTTTTATTACTTAAATTGATCCTAAATCAGTTTTATTACTAATTTTAATGATTTAAAAGACATTTTAAGGTTCTAGGTCACTTAACCTAAATTTTGGGCAAAATGACCATTTTTCCCCTACTCAAGGGTCCAAAAAGCTAAAGCTCCAAATTAAAATTTCTTATTATCAAATGATTCCTTACTGTCTAACATAAACATAAATAGTAAGTACACCAAATTTGGATAAGATATAGGCCTTATAGGTTCAAACTAAGATTTTTGACCTAAGGGGCATTTTAGTAAATTACACCCAATAAAATCTAAATTTTTATGCAGTTTACTATTGGTTGCTATTCAAGAGTTCTATGGAGTCTAAGAACACTAAATTCTAAGGTCTATTGAATTAGTTATGGCCAATTTAATTCTAAGGTCAATTAGGGAATATTTCTAAGAGGGGTCAAAAACCTAATTTTTCTATTTGGTATCCAAATTTAACAAACTCAGAAGCTATAGATTCCCTATACCACACTGAGTATTTTAATTAGGAGTAGACCCAAATTGAACATCAATAGGTCAAGTTATAACCTAACTAAGATTATGGGTATTTTGCAACTTAGGGTTTCTAGGGTTTAGAATTGAAATTTTATTTCAGATTATTATTGGCACTGAAATTTTAAACTATCTAGCACTTTGAATTTTCTGATTTTGAGTCTAATTTACTAAGATATGGCTGAAACAAGATCGAGAATTTAAGGGTTAATTAGGATACATCCTAAGAGTCATTAAGCAAACTAATTAACCAATGACAAAACTAATACTATTATGGTGTTCCTAAGGTTCTCCTAATCATTTTAAGACTCATATTGGCTAAGTTTGGGTCACTAGGTACAAAGTTATGAGAGTTCAAAGTTTTTGTACAAGTGAGAGGATATCATAAAATGTCACTATATTATTAAGGTGTCCTATAGGAAAATAAATACTACCATTAAATTCCTCTCATTTTTCTGATTAAAATGAGATATAACTTTAATATGTTTGGACTATGGTTAATTAATTATAAGTGATTAAAGTTTCTAAAATTATTAATTAATATTAACCTAATTGTATTATTAATACTACTGATTAAAGTAACAAATAAAATTTAATTTAATTAACTCTCTGCAGGTGGGACCCACAGCCACAGAAAAAGAGACGGCGGGCCCTACAAAGACATGCGGTGACCAATTAGGAGCAGACAGCAGGGCAAGGCGAGTCCCAACTATCATTACCTGAGGGACAACGATGGCCCGAGCTGCTACGTGGTGAGCCCACAGAGGCGAAGGCGCCCCAAGTGGGTCCCTCCCTATAGACGGAGGGGATGGATGTGGGCAGCACGCTGGCACGATCACATGCACAAGCGGGTACGCAATGCGACGCACGGGCAAACTCAAGTGTGCTAATTGGCCTCATGGACCCCACCTTCCTGCCCCCGTTGTGCAGGCATGCTCGTGCGATAATGGCTCGGGCTCGGGTCGACCCAGCCCAACCGAGAGGCCCTCGAGCTTTCATGCCCTAACCCGAGAGGGCTGAGCTAGGGCACGCGAATGCCGGCCAACCCAGTGGCTATCGGCAACAACCCACATGCCATTAGGTTGGCCTTGACGAAGGCTAGCCATTGGCTAAGTCGGGGCCTGAGGTGGAAGGAAACGTCTGCTGGAGCCAACCCTAGATCTAGGGGCTCGGTGAGATATTTCCAAATGACTTATACTGCTTGTGAAATCCTAATTGCAATTGATCTCTGACGATAAATCCTAATCTAGTTCACTCAATCAACAATCCAGGCTTTGAAATAGGTATGCTGTGGCGCCCCACCCCTTAATCCACAAGATTAAGCTAAGGGGTGGTGTGTCACTCTGACTAACCCTTTCATTTATTATTGGATTAGGATGAAATCCACAATCCACCTAATAGGGAAAGGAGTAAGCATAGAATCAAATATTCAGTCACTATATAAGAAATTCATACAGAGTGCGGAAGCGATTTAAATAACAAAATATCCAAGCATCACAATAGAAATAACATGGAATATAACTAAGAATAAACAGCATAGTAATCCAAAACCCACAGTTATGAACACTTGTATTATTACATCACATTAAAGTTTAAATAATTAAATGTAAAAATACTATCATCCTCACTTGTAAGAAAACTAAATAGCAAGTCCTTCTAAAGGCTCCTCCTCTAGATAAGGCTCCACCTCAAGCACCTGATCTTTTAACTGATGGGAATCTGCTATTTTTGGTTACATAATGTAGGGCCCCAGCCAAAAGAAAAAAATCTTATTAGACAAATTGTCAAGCACATTTTAAGCTAATAAATTTTATGTATTTTGTAATATCACCATCTAAAATATTCTAAGCAATAATCAAACCAAGTAAGGGAGCAATAGCACAATAGAATAGAGGAAATGCTATAAATAATATTTATAACTTAAATAAAAAGGAGGCTAAGACATGTCTCAAATGTAAGCTAAACAAGGTAGGGTATATAATTATAAGTAACTGAACAAGTACTGAAAGAAAAATACTGCATCCTAAATATGCTAGTTATCATAAGAATTATGCAAGTTAAATAAACAAACTCAACAATGATACATATAAATAGCAACAATAAATCTAACGTCCTAAAATATATATAAGAAAAATAAGGAAATAGCTGACTAAATGGAAATACTGAAGCGTATACAAAACATCAATACTATATATGAACATCCATGTACTAATAGCCATACAGAAAAAAGCTAATCTAGACCACTAAATATCAAAAGGATCTTAGCATCAACTAGGAGGCTACGGCACAAAACTATATTCTCCTATCATCATCAAAGAGGCATAGGCAAAAATATAGGGTTTTCTCCTAGCATCATCAATGAGGCATAGGCAGAAAACACAACAATATTTCTCTTAGCATCAACAAGGAGGCATAGGCAAAAAATATAAGCAAAGTCTTCTACTAATGTCAATAAGGAGGCATAGGCAAAAGACATAACTGAGAGGTAGCTCTAACACATGCAATTATTATCTTTAAATCATTTACATTAATATTTTCATAAGAAATCTAAGGAGTCTCCATAATTTTCTAAAATTTTATTTATGCATCAAAGTATTATATGATATGTCCAAGGAAATATGGCACAAACAATCAAGGAATATGTAGCACAAAATCAAATAGTAAGCAAGGGTCTCTATTAAGCATGGTGATATCATTTATTTTCTAATTTAACCATTCTAACTATTCCAAGTTACACAAGTTCAGGATCTCCAACTCCTACTATTGAGTGTAACTTAAAAGCTCATCCTTATAAGTTAAAAAGGATTAGAACTGATTAGGTTCTAATCTAGTTCAATAAAATACGACTATCAGTTCAAATCAATGAATCATACGTCCTAATTTTATGAATTTAGATGTTCTATCTAAGATCTGATCAAGATCTACTAAGCTATAGATTATGGATTAAACATCACGAGATTGGGCTTAATCACATAATCCAAAGGATAAAATATAAGATCTAAGTTTTATTCTAGAAGTGATCTACTAATTAGGGCAAATCCTATTAAGCAAATCAAACTTAATAGGATAAATCTCCTATCCTAATTCTAGGGTTGAAAGACAAGATAATCAAAACAAGTTGTAAAAGTCTAGAAACTCATAAAACTAAGGATTCATTCATTGAAAACTCCATTTTTTAATTAATGAAATCTAACCTATGATCTAATCCTAATCTCAGGAGTAATCCTAATGTGAGGTGAAGGATCCTAAGAAAAAAAGACTTAGGGATTTCAAAAAAATTAATGGTTTGACCTAATAGTTGATTTCATTCATTTAATTACTCTAATATAGTTCTAATACCAGTTTCAGTATTTTAAAAGAATATTTAAAAGTTAAGGACACTTAACCTAAATTTTGGGCAAAATGACTATTATACCCCTATTTAAGGGTCCAAATTGAAGCTTCTTACTTTCTATTGGTTCCTTACTATCTAACTTGAAGATAGACAGGAAGTACTCCCAATTCGGACAAGAAACGGGTCCTACAGGTCCAACCTAAGGTTTTTGACCTAAAGGGCAAACTTGTAATTTACACTTGATGGAACCTAAATTCTTATGCAGTTTACTATTAGTTATTGTTCAAAGATTCCATAGAGTCTAAGAACACTGCATTTTGAGGTTGGATGACTAAGTTATGACTATTTCAATTTCTAAGGGCAATTCGGTAATTTTATCGGTCAACGGGGGACAAAAATTGAACTTATCCAATTGAAGTCCAATTTTCGCAAATTCAGTTTCTATAGCTTCCCTATAATATACTGAGTATGTTTATATAGAGTATTTTGGTCATTTTCTAATTTTTTAGGGTTCAGATCCTAAATATTTTTTCAATTTATTGATGACATTGAAATTCTAAGCTAGTTAGCACTTTGAATTTTTGAACTTGAGTTGAATTGACAAAGTTATGGTCAATTGAATTCTAGGGGCATTTTGGTCATTTTTTTTAAAAATCAACTATAGATTCTAGGGTTGACTTTTTGTCCTGATGTCTAAATGGAAAAACTAATACTACCATAGTGATGGGGCTATTCTCCTGAGTATTTTAAGACCCATATTACCTATATTTAGATGACTAGGTTAAAAGTTATGGGGGTTTAATTAGGTCCTAAAATGTCACTACGTATACGTACCCCGAAACTAATTTTTGCATTAAGTCATTTGATTCCGTTTATTTTTTTGAGTAAAATGAGACCTATATTGACTATATTTGAATTATTATACACAAAGTTATTAAGCTTTTAAGAATTTTGAATTAAATAATTTATTTAAATAATTTTACTATTCATTTATTCAATTTGTATTAATTTACTGTTTTTTCCTAAAATTAAATTATATTTTTCTATATTTATTAATTAATTTATTCATTATCATTAATTTAATTTAATTATTAATCAAGCTAGACTTAATTAATTTAATTAATTAATTTAATTATCTATCATGTATATTTAAATATTCATTTAATTAATTCAGATTTTATATTAATTAATTATTATTATTATTTATCTTACTATTCTAGTAATTAATTAAGTTAATTTAGTGCTGCTCATTAATATTAATTATCTAATTAATCATCTTTATCTTCTAATAATTAAATTGCATTAATTATTAATGTTATTTATTTATTTAAATATATTACTAGTTTAAATATTAGTTATTAAATTATCATTTAATTTATAACTTGCTGTATTAATCAACTTAATGTATCCTTAATTGTTTGCTAAATATTAAGTTAATTAATTATTTCTGTTTCATTAATCAATCCTGAAGTTATATATATATATATATATATATAATCTATATATATGCATATATATAAGTATATATAATATATATATTATATTATTTTTATATATTTTCTTTGTTGGTTATTGATTGCGGCGAAACCCACGTGCATACATGGCGAGCATCCTCTGGCTGAGGCAACGAGGGCGGCCCCACTTGCTACGGCTGAAGGGGACAGCTGAGACGTGCGTCGCCATGTGATTGGCTTGGGGAGTGGGGACTGGCCCACCAGGCGCCAGCCGAGTGACCGCGGGGCCCACGGGTGCCAGTCATGTCCGCGGTTGGGGATGCGGGTCGGGTCGACCCGACCCGACCTCTTGCGGTTCGCCTTCCCCAGGACGAAGCAGGCGCATCTAGGGCACGGGGATTCGTCGTCCTCCCGGCGATGCCGACGACCGGCCCACACAGGAACAGGTAGAGGACGAAAGTGGCTATCCTATGGTACCTCGTCCTACGGTGGAGGTGGTCGGACGACCCCGAAATACCTAGCCCTTAGGTCTCTAGCTACGACGAGGGCGACGGGTTAGGTGGGTAACGAGAACGACTGTATACAGATTCCTAAATTCGATCGATTGAGTAAGTTAACACTCAATTGATCCGAACATTTCGCAATCTAGAGCTCGGAATATATGAACAAAACATCATATTAGGGAATGCTTGGAAGATTGAATGGGATTAGGAGTACCTCGAATGGAATTCACCGAGAGACGATAGGGTTTGCCTTGACGCCGCCGACAGCTCCAAATCAGTCTACGACTCCTCGCAGACTGTCGGTCGAGGCTGGGGAGGAGTTCAGGAGTTAAAGGGGGGGTGTGGCGGAGGCGAAAAGGGCCTCGAGTAGCCGCGACAGCTTGTGAATCGACGGACGCCGCGCGGCACTCACTTGTGAGGCGGGCGACGCTGGCGAGAAAAGATACACCCAAACCGTTCCATCATTCGATCGAACGGCTAGGATCTGCCGTCCGATGGAACGGCAGGGGTGGTTACGGCACGCTGGACAGTAACGGCTCCGTTAACCTAATATAATTAATATTTATTTTATTTAAAAAAATTCTTAATCTCCGATTTAAAATTAAATAATTAATTGACCATAAAGATTTCAAATACTCATCCCTAGCTAATTGAGGGGTGAGGAATGCAACGGCGAGGTCAGATTTTTGATCCGACGAGTATTTTGATTTCCCAATTTTTGGGGTATTTAAATATTATTAAAATATTCGTCGAAAACATCACCCCTAGCTAATTTAGGGGCAATGAGCGCAATGACGAAGTTCGTTTTTCAATCTGATGTCAAACTAAGTAGGTCAAATTTTAGGATTTCTGGATTTTCCACAAATTAGGATTCGATCCATTTGACTCCTAATTTGAACTGGTCTTAGAGGTTGGCTCCTAATGACTTAATTAGCACTTAGGATTAAGATTAGGGTTGAGATTAGTCCTAATTGACTAAGGTAATAACTTGGGTTGTTACAGACTCTCCCACTCAAAAATGATGTCGTCCTCGACATCACTCAAGTGGAAAGAATAAAGCAGCAGTGGTTTGGGATTAGGCAGAAACAAGGAATGAGAAAGTGTTAAGATTTATTATTTAGAGTTCTATGACTTAAGATTTAAGGTTGGACCTTCATAATCTAACCTTACTGATAAGATTAGAGAGATCTAACTAATCTAAGTGATAACTATCACTTAAGTGAGGATGGCAATAAGGAGAGGCAAGTGGACTTTCAACTGGGTTGAATGTGACTTCCTAGGATTAAGGATTAAATACTCAGTCATATGACTCAGCATTATGGGTAAGACCACCGCTTAGCAAGTGATATCACATACTAAGCATAGGATAATTCTAAGGGTTGTGTTTCCTTGTGGTTCTTATACTGAAGTGACATTCATCACTTAAGTGGTTAGGCCAAATAACTAAGTCATACAAGACTTTCCCAGATATAAGGAATGATATGATTCTATTTCAACGAATGAGAATCCAAGGATTGGCATCAAAGCACTAAGGCTCTTCGACTACTTACTTTAATGGAGTCTAGGATTTAGGAGCTGGCTAGAGGACCATTTATTAGGTTAAGCCTAATAAGGAAGCCTAGGGAATTTCTATTAACTCCTACTTAGGAAATAAGGTTGCGATGAACTAATCATATGAATTAGTCCAAATTGGATTTGAACTAATAAGAGGCATTCACCTCTTTCCTAAGGGTTTTACTAATGCAATTAGGATCGATATCCAATTAGGATACTTAGCCTTAAGGTTAAGAAGAATTTTAGGACACTAAGTCACACATGATGACTTAACATCAAAGATGCAAGGGCTTACCAGAAGGTCATTTAACACAAGTCATGAACCATGGCTTGGCTAAGGTAAGGAGCTCACTCATCCATAAGAATAAGTGCTAGGAAACCTAGTATGGACCTATGCTGCACCCATAAATCACAATATATGACTGAGGTTTAAGGCTCTAAAACAAATGCTAATATTTAAGTCACATATGTGACTCAGATCATTAAGGACTTATGGGTTAAAAATTCATCAAATTGAAGGAAAATTCATTCCAAGGGAATGAACAATAGATGTTGGAGTCACATCATGATCCAAGCATTTATTAAGGGTTGGACTTAAGCTATTTTGGGAGGAGAATTTCTTATTCTATAGCAATAAGGTCTTTCACAACCCAAATACTACAATTATTAAGTGACACTTATCATTTAAGGAAGGCCATGCTAAAGAGAGAATTACCATCTCATTGAGATGGATCAGGAAAGATACAAGGCTATCTCATTAAGTGTGGCGCCCCACTCGGGTTGTTACATTAAGTCACCATAAGTGACTCAATTAAGAAGGGTTCTTAAGAGTATCTAAGAATTCTAATCCCAAAATTTAAATTCAAGCGCTCGACAACTTAAGGAGAGGTTAGGTTTTCAAAGAACACATATTCTTTGACTTAGAAAGGATTATATAACTAAAGCTAGCTAATACCCCAATATTAGACCAAGTCTAATGAGGCAGGCTTTACTATACTTATGAGTTTACAAATATGGGCTAGGATAATCTAGTCATGAAGTGAACTCACGCCAGGAAGGATTAGGATGGACCAATCATAAGATCAATCCAACCCAAGGCTCCTATTATTGGCAAGGTACTCAACCTTGCCAGGAGAATGCTACAAGTTAGAGAGGGTGAGTACCAATTGGAATAATCAACTTCAAAGGAGAGGAAGTCCAATACATCGAGTCACAAAAATATGACTCAATATCAAAAGGAGGAATTGATTCACAATGAATAAAGATGATGGGTTTCCCATCCAATTAGGATAATGCACTAGAATGCAATTTATAAGACTACTATCTAGTCATGAACTATGACTTGATAAATCACAGTTCTATGGTGATGACTTTCCATTTCAAAATGCTATGGGAGGCACTCACTCCAACAAAATAAGGTGTTGGAGATCTAATAAAAAGCTAAGCTAGCATCTTTAAGTCATAATTATGACTTGCTTAATAATTGATTTGATAGTTCAGTGAATTGAAGGAGTGACAGGTCATTTACCCAACTGGGTAAGTTACTACTCGGCATATGAACTATTATTATGAGTCACAAAAGCATGACTTAGTGTAACAGCTCGCGCGATCGGCCGTTAGGATCCGAGCGATCCGAGCCGTTCCGCCCTCTAATCGATAGATCAGACGGCATCCGAAGGTCCCGCTACTGTGGACCTTCGTCTTCCTCTCGCTCGCGCACCCGATAAGAGGAATCCCCATACCGCCAGCTGCCCAGCCCTGTCCCCCACTCGCGCCTCCAGCTCAGCAAGTCATTGCTGATCTTCCCATAACGGCTAGGTAACTCATTCGGGCTTCGTGACCCGGCCTAGCTCGAATTAGAAATTCAAAAGCTCAGCCATGGCCCGACCTCTCGGGACCTCTCCAGCCCAAGCCAACCCTCCAGAAGCTTCCCAACCCTCGGCCAAGGTAATAAATAGCCCTAGCCCCGCTTCAATTGACCCTTGCTGATCAATTGAAGCCTCGGTACTTTCTGCCATTATTGAACTCCCAATCTTGCGTAGGCGATTCCCAGGCGTTCCCGGTGTGCATACCGCTGATAGAAGAGTCTCTTGGCATTCAGGAACTCTTAAAGAAATCCTAGGAAGTACAGCAGGCCCGGCATTGCTCCCTGCGACGTCTGCAACCCCTCGGCAAAACTAGGTACCCCAGTTGCTGGTTTTGAGCCACTGAGGCTCGAACCTCCTTCCCTTTGATTTGTATGCCTACGTATTGTCAATTCAAACCTAATGCAATCATAGCTAGGACCTAAGATAGCCCCGATCAATCGATATGATCGATCGTGCTAAGTCGCTTAAGGATCATCTCGGTCGAGTAAGGACCTGAAGATCTAGGCCCTCCCAGATCCTCAGACCTGAGGGCCTCGATCCGCCTCACCTCCCTGATGGTGTAGGGATCGAGCCCAGGGTCTGGCGTGGTCCCTGCGACGTCTGCAAACCCTCAGCGTATTGTCAACTTGATAGACTGTAAATACACATCTGCGCTCACATGCAAGTGTACGTGGTCTGAAGTAATAAGTGGAAAGTGTTAATTTCTAGGAATTTATCGATCCTCAGAGAATTGGTTGATTTGGCATTAAGGTATATCTATTCTCACTAATATTTAAGCTACAATGTATTTGGATGAGTTGGTCTAAGAATTAGCACAAGTAATAAAAAGTAAGATGAGAGAAAGAGGAGAGTTAGGACCATCCCACATGCCATGATATAACAATTATGTATATTAATTTCTCAAGTTTTATCATTCATTTTAATTAAAATCAAGTGCACATTACTTTCCTTGAGTTTAACTCAAGGTTTTACAAGTTCAAATCTCGTGCACAAAATGAACTCACATTCGGTTCTACTTCGGCACAAAGATTCTTGTAAGATTCTTTGGATTTAAATTTTAATCTTATTCTTTTGATTAAGGAGAGCTTGATTAGTAAATCTTAGGATCTTACAAGCATTGATTTCCAGTACGAGCAGCACTCGCATCTCACATAGTTGAGATGAGGGATTCATATGTTGGGCTCAACGACTATGTCACTTAGTTCATGAGCACTCACACTTCCTTCCTCTACCTCAATTATGTTAAGCTAAGGAGCTCATTTAGTGGGTCTTAGCATCACTTGCATCAACACTTTGGTTGAACTTAGATTTAGGTGCATTGAGCTCAAAAACTTTATAACATAGTTCCAAGCTTTCATGCACTCAAAACCTAGCATTCAACCTAAGGTGAGCTAAGGAGTACAAGACGATTAGTTCTTGAACTTTTAATTCTTTACTCTTATTTCACATTCAAGACTAAATTAGATAAAATATTTCTTAGCAAGACATTAAGATCACAAAATAAATTATGCTTGAGGAAAACATTCATACATTAATATTACATCATGCACATAGGAGTTCACCCCAACCCTTCCCAAGGGAGTTTAGCTACTCATTACAAAAGAAAAGAAGAAAAACACATACATGGATAAAGATCCTTTCATGTTCAACTAAAAAGAAAATACAAGAATAGAGTTTAGAAGATACTAGGAACGCTCCTTTGGAAGTTCTCCAGAATCCTTCTTCTCCTTCTCAATGTTCCCTTCTTAAGTCACTAGTGCTACCTTCTTCCTTCTCCTCTAAAGTAAGAGCATGCTTTGCTACCCTTGCGGTTCTTCTCTTCCTTGGCACTCCTCCTTACTTAGTGGATTTTCTTGGCTAAAATTGTGAACCCCCCTCAAGTTAAGAGGAGGGGTATTTATAGGAGAGGGGCTGCCTTCTTCTTCTTCATTTCAAAACCCGCATTTCCATTTAAAATTCTGAACTCATGATGGCAAAATCCTCCATTGCTTGTGAGGTGACAAATATCTTCATTTATTTACCCAAAACATCACCTCAATACCTTCTTTTTCAAATAAAACATAGCAGCTGCAGGGAATGATGGTTGGGGACAAAGTTCAGGATAGAGGTCATGTCCCCAGCCGCAATAAATGCTGTCTGGAGAAAATTTGCGGCGGGCCGCTGTAGCGCGCTGCGGCATGCAATGGCGTGCAATGGTCTTTAGCAAATTTGCCAAGTCCCCCGCTGCCGCGCGCTACCGCGCTTGAGCATTGGAAGATGTCCCGCTGCAGTGCGCTGCAGCGGGCCATTTTGCATTTCTACTGTTCAATTACTTCACTTTTCAAAAAATATTTCCGCAGCAAACTGCTGTAGCGCTCGTTCGCGCGCTGTAAAGGCTTATTTTGAAAAAAAAATACTATTCAATTAGTGAGCAATCTTTTTATATGGTTTAAATAATTTCGCTGCTGACCGCTGCAGCACGCGACCGCGCGCTGTAGCGACTCATTTTGCAAAAAACACTGTTCAATTAGTTGAGCAACCTATTTATATGGTTTAAGTAATTCCGCTGCAGCGCGCGACCGTGCGCTGTAGCAGCTCATTTTGCGTAAAACACTGTTCAATTAGTTGAGCCCACCATTTATAAAGTTTAAATAATTCTGCTGCAGCGCGCTGTAGCGGATTTTCTTTAATAAAAATTAATTCTTTCCAGAAATACCTCGGAACTCCCTTGGATGTCTTTTCCCTAAAAAAGATAAAAAAATTAATTTTAGGAGCATCTTAAAGATCTGAAATGAATGAAATTTCTCTTTATTTTAGATATAATTTATGGATTCATCAAGACCGCAGAAGAAGGAGATGATCCAAGATCCATAGCTTAATCTGAGTTGTAGAAGAGACAAGGTGTCAGAATCTAAGAAGAATTACATAAGATTAATTTCACTTTATTATTCATAAAGTGGTTGGCATAAGAGATACAGTGAGTAGCCATTTACTAGAATACTTTATTCAATATAGTCTGTCAATGGTGCGACAAAAGTTAATGTATGTATTATCACATTATTCTCTTCTTCATAATATGTTATGTCGAGTTTCTACCTCGACTCGTGGGAGGGAAGGTATTAGTGAACTAGAAGTCAAAGATGTTAGTAGTGACTTGATACAATGGATGGTCTCCTAATCTAGTGCTTTCGCTTTTATCATATTATCTACTAAGACTCTAATATTGTAACCAGTTTTAAACTCTTTAGGGAATATTATTAGCCTTAATGGTTCCTAAGGTAGATTTTGCTATTATTATTCCCAAGGAGATAATATTTAAAAAGTGGAAGGTAACTACTTAAGGGTGATTTAAGACCTATTTGTTAATTTAAAATTTTATAAGGATTCATATATCTTAGTACCAAAGTTAAGTCCTAACATCTTAAATTCTTGATCTTATAAATCTTATGAGAGTTTAATTAAGATTAGTTAGCTACATACTTAAGTTTGATCCTACAAGTTATACAAATGTTTAATTCAGAGTAATTAGCCACTAATTCGTCCTAAGTTCCTATTTACTTAAGTTCTATCGCTGGACAATGTTTTCTGTTTCTATACTCTTATTATTTTGAGTTTAATATTGTGGTGTCTTGGATGTGACTCCAATGTTCCTGATCTAGTGACTGAATTGTCAGAAGAACTTTCATTAGGTAGATAAGAATGCAAATTCTCATCTGACACCTTATGGAATTCTCTAATACTAGCTATGGCGCCCCACCCCTTAATCCATAAGATTAAGCTAAGGGGTGGTGTGTCACTCTGACTAACCCTTTCACTTATTATTGGATTATAATGAAATCCACAATCCATCTTATAAGGGAAGGAGTAAGCACAAAATCAAATATTCAGTCATTATACAAGAAATTCATACAGAGTGGGGAAGCAATTTAAATAAGAAACATCAAGCATCACAATAGAAATAATATAGAATATAACTCAGAATAAATAGCATAGTAATCCAAAACCCACAGACATGAGCACCTGTATTATTACATCACATTAAAGTATAAATAATTAAAGGCAAAAATTCTCTCATCTTCACTTGTAAGAAAACTAAATAGCAGCTCCTTCTAAAGGCTCCTTCTCTAGATAAGGCTCCACCTCAAGCACCTCATCTTCTAACATATGGGAATCTACTATTGTTAGTTTCACAATGTAGAGCCCCAACCAAAAAGAGAAAAATATTGTTAGACAAATTGTATAAGTATATTTTAAGCTGATAAATTTTATGTATTTTGTAATATCACCATTTAACATATTCTAAGCAATAATCAAACTAAGTAAGGGAGCAACTAGCACAATAAAATAGAGGACAAGTTATAAACAACATTTATAACTTAAGCAAAAAGGAGGCTAAGACATACCTCAAATGTAAGCTAAATAAGGTAGAGCATATAAGTATAAGTAACTGAACAAGTACTAAAAAAAAAATATTACATCCGAAACATGCTAGTGATCATAAGAATTATGCAAGTTAAATAAACAAACTCAATGATGATACATAAAAATAGCAATAATAAATCTAACATCCTAAAATATATATAAGCAAAATAAGGAAATAGCTGACTGAAATGAAAATACTAAAGCGTATACAAAACATCAATACTATATATGAACATCCATGTACTAACTGCCATACTAAAAAGAGCTAATCTAGCCACTAAATATCAAAAGGATCTTAGCATCAACAAGGAGGCTAAGGCGCAAAACTATATTCTCCTAGCATCATCAAGGAGGCATCGGCATAAATATAGGGTTTTCTCCTAGTGTCATCAAGGAGGCATAGGCAAAAAACACATAATAAATTTTCTCCTAGCGATAACAAGGAGGCATAGGCAGAAAATATAAGCAAAGTCTTCTCCCAACATCAACAAGAAGGCATAGGCAGAAGACATAACTAAGAGGTAGCTCTAACACATATAATTATTATCTTTAAATCATTTACATTAATATTTTCATAAGGAATCTAAAGAGTCTCCATAATTTCCTAAAATTTTATTTATGCATCAAAGTCTTATATGATATGTCCAAGGAAATATAGCACAAATAATCAAGAAATGCGTAGAAGAAAATCAAATAGTAAGCAAGGGTCTCTACTAAGCATGGTTATGTTATTTGTTTTCTAATTTAACCATTCTAACTATTCCAAGTTACACAAGTTCAGGATATCCAATTCCTACTATCGAGTGTAACTTAGAAGCTCATCCTTATAAGTTAAAAAGGATTAGAATTGATCAGGTTCTAATCTAGTTCAATCAAATACGACTACAAGTTCAAATCAATGAATCATACATCCTAGTTTTATAAATTTAGACATTCTGTCTAAGATCTGATCAAGATCTACTAAGCTATAGATTATGAATTAAACACCACTAGATTGGGCTTAATCATATAATCCAAAGAATAAAACATAAGATCTAGGTTTTATTCTAGAAGTGATATACTAATTAGAGCAAATCCTATTAAGCAAATCAAACTTAATAAGATGAATCTCCTATCTTAATTCTAGGGTTGAAAGACAAAATAATCAAAATAAGTTGTAAGAGTCTAGAAACTCATAAAACTAAGGATTTATTCATTAAAAAACCCCATTTTTCAATAAATGAAATCTAACCTATGATCTAATCTTAATCTCAGGAGTAATCCTAATATGAGGTGAAGGATCCTAAGGAAAAAGGACTTAGAGAAATTTCAAAAAATTTAATGATTTGACCTAATAGTTGATTTTATTCATTTTATTGACTCTAATATAGTTCTAATATTGGTTTTAGTGTTTTAAAAGAAAGTTTAAAGGTTAAGGATACTTAACCTAAATTTTGGGCAAAATGATTATTTTGCCTCTACTTCAAGGTCCAACTAATCAACTTTTCATTTAAGGGTTCAAATTAAAGCTTCTTACTATCGAATGGTTCCTTACTATCTAACTTGAAGATAGACAATAAGTACGCCCAATTCAGACAAGAAATAAATCATATAGGTCCAACTTAATATTTTTGACCTAAAGGGCAAACTTGTAATTTACACCTGATGGAACCTAAATTTGTATGTAGTTTACTATTGATTATTGTTCAAGAATTCCATATAGTCCAAGAACACTACATTCTGATGTCAGATGACTAAGTTATGGCTATTCCAATTTATAAGGGCAATTCGATAATTTTATAAGTCAATAGGTGACAAAAACCAAACTTTTCTGTTTAAAGTCCAATTTCAGCAAACTTAGTTTCTATAGCGTCCCTATAATATGCTGAGTATGTTGATAGGAGTAAACCTAATTTGGACCTCAAATAATCGAGTTATGACCTAACTAAGGTTAAGGGTATTTTGGTCATTTTATAACTTTTTAGGGTTCATATCCTAAATAGTATTTCAGTTTATTGATGACATTAAAATTTTAAACTAGTTAGCACTTTGAATTTCTGAAGTTTGAGTTGAATTGATAAAGTTATGGTCAATTGAATTATAGGGGCATTTTGGTCATTTTCTCCTAAAGTCAACTATAGTGTCCAGGGTTGACTTTTTATCCTGATGTCCAAATAGAAAAACTAATACTACCACAGTGATAGGAATGTTCTCCTGAGTATTTTAAGACCCATATTGCCTAAGTTTGGATGACTAAGTTAAAAGCTATGGGGTTTAATTAGGTCCTAAAATATCACTACATTATACGTACCCCGAAACTAATTTTTGCAGTACGTCATTTGATTCATTATATTTTTTTGAGTAAAATGAGACATATATTGTCTATGTTTGAATTATTATACAAAAGGTTATTAAACTTTTAAGAATTTTGAATTAAATAATTTTACTATTCATTTATTTAATTTGTATTAATTTATTATTCATTCTTAAAGTTAAATTATATTTTTCTTTATTTATTAATTAATTTATTCATTATCATTAATTTAATTTAATTATTCATCAAGTTATACTTAATTAATTTAATTAATTAATTTAATTATCTATCATGTATATTTAAATAACCTTTTAATTAGTTCAAGTTTTATATTAATTAATTATTATTATTATTTATCTTACTATTCTAGTAATTGATTAAGTTAATTTAATGCTGCTCATTAATATTAATTATCAAAATAATAATCTTTATCTTTTAATAATCAAATTGTATTAATTATTAATATTATTTATTTATTTAAATATATTACTATTTTAAATGTGATTTATTAAATTATCATTTAATTTATAACTTGCTGTATTAATCAACTTAATGTATCCTTAATTGTTTCCTAAACATTAAGTTAATTAATTAACTCTGTTTCATTAATCAATCCTGAAGTTATATATATATATATATATATATATATATATATATATATATATATATATATTGATAGCGGCAGGACCCACGTGCATACCTGGCAAGCATCCACTGGCCGAGGCAATGAGGGCGGGCCCCACTTGCTGCGGCTGAAGGGGACAGCCGGGACGCGCGTCGCCATGCGATTGGCTAGGGGAGTGAGGACTGGCCAACCAGGCGCCAGCGGAGTGACCGCGGGGCCCACGGGTGCCAGCTGCATCCGCGATTCGGGACGCGGTCGGTTCGACCCAATTCGACCTGGCGGTTCGTCTTCCCCAGGCTGAAGCAGGCGCATCCAGGGCACGGGGATTCGCCGTCCTCCCGGCGATGCCGACGACCAACCCGCACAGGAGCAGGTAGAGGACGAAAGTGGCTACCCTATGGTACCTCGTCCTACGATGGAGGTGGTCGGACGACCCCGAAATACCTAGCCCTTGGTCTCTAGCTACGACGAGGGCGACGGGTTAGGTGGGTAACGAGAACGACTGTATACAGATTCCTAAATTCGATCGATCGAGTAGGTTAGCACTCGATCGATCCGGACAATTCGCAATCCAGAGCTCGGAATAGATGAACAAACATCATATTAGGGAATGCTTGGAAGATTGAACGGGATTAGGAGTACCTCGAATAGAGTTCGCCGAGAGACGATAGGGTTTGCCTTGATGCCGCTGACACTTTAAATCAGTCTACGACTCCCCGCAGACTGTGGGTCGAGGCTAGGGAGGAGTTCAGGAGTTAAAGGGGGGTGTGGCGGAGGCGACGAGGGCCTCAAGTGGCCGCGACAGCTTGCGAATCGACGGACACCGCGCGGCACTCGCTTGTGAGGCGGGCGACGCAGGCGACGCAGGCGAGGGAAGATACGCTGAGCCGTTCGATCATTCGATCGCATGGCTAGGATCTGGCGTCCGATCAGACGGCAGGGGGGTTACGATGCGCTGGACAGTAACGACTCCGTTAACCTAATATAATTAATATTTATTTATTTAAAAAAATTATTAATCTCTGATTTAAAATTAAATAATTAATTGACGATAAAAATTTCAAATATTCACTCCTAGCTAATTGAGGGATGAGGAATGCAACGACGCGGTCGGATTTTCGATCCGACGAGTATTTTGATTTCTCAATTTTTGGAGTATTTAAATATTATTAAAATTTTTGTCGAAATTTTGACGACTTCCGATTTACATGAAAACATCACCCATAGCTAATTTAGGGGCAATGAGCGCAATGACGAAGTCCGTTTTTCGATCTGATGTTAAATTAAGTAGGTCAAATTTTGGGTTTTCCATAAATCAGGATTCAATCCATTTGACTCCTGATTTGAACTGGGTCTTTGAGGTTGGCTCCTAATGACTTAATTAGCACTTAGGATTAATATTAGGGTTGAGATTAGTCCTAATTGACTAAGATAACAACTTGGGTTGTTACATATGTGAATCAAAATATAGCAAATTGAATGAACGTAGAAGGAGATCGGTGCGCAGCTCTTTCAACAACTCGAGATATTAGGGTTCGGGTGAGGGTAGGTTCAGCTCTAAAAATAATGTCGATCGCTTGGAAACAGGCTGTGTGGGATGATCTAGGTCTTGAGGGTACGATGACGGATTCACCTAGGGCTTCCCGAGCGGTGAGTGGCGAACGCGGCGGTGCCCTCACTCGCTGTGACACGTGGCGGGTTTCCGCTGGATGAGAAGTGGCGACCATTCGATCGATGGATCGAACGGTCAAGATCTATCGTTCGATCGAATGACAGGGAGCAACGGCGCGTGGAAGATTCAACGGTGTGAGTGACGGTGCCGTTTAGGGATTTAATAATTTAATTAAAGTCAATTAATTTTCTAATTAAAAATTAAATAATTATTTGAGTTTAGAAGAATTTCAAATGTTCATCACTGGCTAATTGAGGGGTGAGGAACGCAATGGCGAGGTCGGATTTTTGATTCGACGAGTATTTTAATTTCCTAATTTCTGAGGTATTTAAATAAAATTAAATATTCGATGATATTTTGATGACTTCTAATTGCCTCCAAAGCATCAGCCCTAGTTAATTTGGGGGCAATAAGCGTAATGGCAAAGTCCGATTTTTGATTTGAGGTCAATTTAAATATATCAATTTCAATGGTTTTTGGATTTTCCAAAAAATCAAGATTTGATTCATTTGACTCCTGATTTGGATTAGATCTTGGTGGTGAACTCCTAATGATCTAATTAGAGTACTAAGGCTAAAATTAGGACCTATACTAGACCTAAATGACTTAGATAACAACTTGGGTTGTTATAAGGGTGGCCTAGATCGCTAGGTCCTTATATAATAATCCTAAGTTGTTACCCTAATTTAATTCTCAGCTTAATCAAGCATTAGTATTAATCCCATTGCATTTGAAATATCAAGTTAAGCTAATCCTGAAAATTTGAAGCCAATTAGACTTCTCTAAGTCAAGTTAGCATTTTGATAAGTCTAGATGCCCTAAATTATAACTAAAATATTTCAATCTCAAAATTAAAATCTGATTATATTTTTGAATTTCTCACCCCCAAATTAACTATGAGTAAAAATTTGGTAAAATTTAGAGATCATTTAGGCCATAATTCAATTTAAATTAAATTGGTCTAATTGCATTTTAGGGCCTCCAACATTGCAATTTTGCAAATATAACTTTAAACCATTTAAACGGTCGAGTTCTATTGTGCGGATCACGGGTGATCCGCTATGGAGTCTGGGTCGCGCGATATCGGTGCTTCCACCGTATCCTCCATTCAACCTATCAATTCGATAGCTTGGATTCAGATCCACGAAACTACGGATCTACCAATGGATGCATCCCATGGATCCTACGACTCGGATTCAATCGGATCCGGTCGTTAGGATTCGGAGGATCAAGACCATCGCTCTTTTCTGATCGATCAATCAGATGGCTCCAGACCCTCCCGCGACTGTGGTCCTTCATATTCACCACTCCCGTGCCCGACTGAAGTAATCTGAAGATCTTCAATAGCCAGGACTGTCCCCCTCCATCTCAGCAAGGCCGTTAGCCCCATTCCCAATTTGGTTAAGCTCCTAGGCTCGATAGGCCCATATTGGGAACTCTAAGAGCTCTCAGTGACCCAAACTCTCGGGCCACCTCCAGACCAATTCCTCAGTGCTAGAACATTCCCAAACCTCTATCGAGGCTATAAAAAGCCTCAGCACTCCTTTGCATAGCTCCTTGTTGTTCAATCGAAGAGGAGCTTAAGTTCACCATTGCTGGTCTTCCTAAGCTCCCTAGGTGTCCATGGCGCTTGTGAACTGCTGATAGTGGGCTCACCTAGTGTTCAGGACCCCTGTGTGCTCTTTGGAAGCTTTACAACCAGTGAATTTCTCTCCATCTTTCATTGCCAGCTTAGTTCCAAGAACTCAGGTACCCTTTCCTTCCACTATGAGTCAAGTGAACTCATAGTCTTCTTCTTGTTGCTTGTGCAATTATGTATCTACACTTATTGAATCAATTGGGTCTGGCTAGTTGGAGCTCGACCCAGTGTATAGCCCTGGCTAGGGTGATTTCTGCCATTTTCAGAAATCGACTCGAGTAAGGACCCGCGCATCTGGACGCGCTCAGCCTTTTTTAGTATAGAGTTATGGTGTGTCTGGCTACATTGATGGTGTAGCCAGCGAGTTCTGGTCCTAGCGTGGATTCTGTGAGGGAAATTCCCCTCACAATGAAGGCCCCTAATTGGGTACTCACCCGATTTAGGGAGAGTAGCACCCCAGCCATCCCGTCCTCCCTAGCCTACAATTCAAGGTCCTTTGGATGCGTTTGAGAACCCTGAAGGTGTAGGGATTTCTCTGAGGCTCTGGCGTGTCCCAGAGCCTCTGAATTTTTGCGATTATGGTTAACCCTAATTGCTGGCTGTCGGGGGATGGAGGAGCCTGGAAGAAGCACAGTATGAGTCGGGTCGGACCCTGACCAGTGCAGTTTTTATTTTGGGCCTGCAGTTTAATATTAATAATAATTGTATTTATTTTTCTTAAGGAAAATAATCCAATATCTAAATTATAGGAAAATTAAATTAGAAAAATGCAAAGTAAATTAATGTGATAACTTTTGATTTACTGATCCAAACCCTATTATATTCTAAATTGATCAAAAAATCATAAAGAATCAGAATATAAAATAACATTGAACATTTAATAGTTTGATTTTCTATTTTAGCATAATTATTATAGAACTTAGTTAGGGTTGATTAGAATGCATACTTAGCCAAATTGTATGATTTATGTGCCATTGTGTTCATTATGCCTTGTAGAATGCATGTGCTATGTGATTTAATATTCTGATTTATGTATCCTTAATTATGTCCTAACATTGTAAAAGCATGATTAGTAAAAATTAGGGTTTTTAATTATCCAAATTTAGTAAACTTAGTCTCTGATTGCTCACTTGATTGTATGGATTGTATCTGCTAAGTTGTATAAAATTCCAAAAGTTAGATTTGTAATTGGGTGCTAATCCTCTTGTTATGGATTAATATTTGATGAGCACTAATTACCTTATGTTTCTCTGAATTTTTCTATTAACATACCTTATATCAGTAGTGTGAATAAACTTAACTCATTTATGTTAATACACAATGGATCTATTTAACAAACTTGAATTAAATTTCTTAATTAACCTTAAGAAATCTTAAGATCTTGATCAAGCTATTAATACTTGATCCAAATCTGAGACTTCCACTAATATTACATCAATAATTTACTGATTTGACATTTGATTTATAAATCAACAATTAATCTTAAATAGATAAGGATAGGGGTTAAACCCTAACATATTTGATTAGGATCTAAATCCTTAATCAATTAATCAAATGACTTGATTGTAAGATAATCCAATTAACATTATTCTAATAATGCATTTGATTTAGTATTGATCTTAAATCATTGAATTAGAAATGCTAAGGTTAATATTGAATATGTGATTGAATCATCTGAATCCTAAGCCTTAGATCTTTGATTTTCTCTTATATAATACTGTTAGCATAAAATGGATAATAAAATTGTAATAATTTATGAAATGATCTAACTCTAATAATACCTTTGATTATATCCCATGATTGTAGAATAGAATAGGATCAGATGGATTTAATCATCTGATCTGATCACTTTAATCTAAGTTAATAAGTAAACCTTAAATGTTAGCTTAAGAAATAGAAGAGAGAGGTCTCAAGGATCTTGCTATAGGATCGTTCTTGAAATATTTAAAAGATCTTAAATGTTGATACATTGAGGTAGGAAGAACTTTTGTAACTTATTGAGATAGAATCTTTGATGATCTTTCCAAACCTTAGAAGTTGATCTTAACACTTTGTGGTAGGAATCACCTAAAGCATTTAGAATGGAACTTCTCCCTTGTGATAGAAGTCTATATTGAGTGATCTTTTGATCACATCCTTGGAGCCTTGTGTAAGACTCACCCATTTAGAGTAAGATTTAATAGCTTTGATAAATCCTTGTTAATTAAATATAATTGTCTGAACCAAGATTATTGGTGGGGTATAGTAGGGTATACCCATAATGCTGAAATATTTTAGTAGTATTCAGGATTGATTAATTCATCTTAGTGTACGATTATATCTGTGTTCTATCCTGCGAGTTTAGTCAGATATAGTCCCACTTAGAAAAAAGCATCCAATCTTAAGAGTGTAATGATTAGGGACTTAGACGATTAGTTTTTTTGAATAAAAGTCACCATCGGGTGATTCCTCCTTTTGAAGATTGCTTCCATAGGTGTGCTTCAAGCAAACTATGAGATTCAAGTCACCCTCTTTAGAACACTAAGTGTACTTGTGATTTGGGTATTTTAATAGCTTAGCTTGAGATACAAATTGCCATCAAGTGATGCCTCTTATTGAAGATCACTTTGTTAGGTGTGGCTTAATCAAACTAAGTGTTAAAAAACTACCCTTCTTAGAAATATGCTAAGTATGTGTATACAACCTTCCCAACTAATGATTTTTATGTAAAATCTCAACTATAACCAATTATCAAAATTAGAATCTAAGAGTCATAATCATTTTAGCAGAATTTTGCACAATGGAGATCTTGGATTCATTATCAGATTTCAAAGCATTTATGGATTTTCAGATTTAACTCATGTAGTATAAAAGCATGATCATGAGCATGAGCATAATCATGATGTATGAGTATCAGTGATAATGTTTGAGTATCAGTGATGATTTTATGGGTTACAGAATATTGCATACATCGATTGGGGAATTTCAAGATGCATTGGAATCACAGTAAATTATATTCCCAACTGGATGTATATATACATTGGACCGTATGACTCATAGCAATTCAATGATAATTTAGTTATATATCAGTGGCATATAGTATTATGGTATATTTGGATGCATGATTCTAGTGACATATATTATAATGTTGGATGTTCTTACATTAGTTTTAGATAATTCACTATTTTCATTTGTTATCATCATTCCATTCATAGTTTCGTATTGCTTTAGTCAAATTTACATAATTCCCATTATTCAATTGCCTTTATAGCTTTTCTATGATTATATTTACTTTACTATTACATTGCAAATATTTAAGGACTATTTAGTCTACTTTCGATGTGTTTGACTTCTTGTCTAACACGGGATACTTTTGGGATCCGACAATTTGCTAGATCTTGAGTAGTTTGTGAGCCAGGACAGGAGTACTCGCAGGAGATCTAGGAGGAGTTCGTGGAGCCTTAGTGGATCATCCTTCAGCCTTGTCACTTCCCAATTTTCATTTCAGTACTTTAGTTGAACTTTACTTCTATATTATTCAGTAATCAGTTTGTAAGAATTATGGATGTATTTTACTTTTTTTTATTCTAAGATGAATATTTACTACTGTTCTGTGATAAATGTATTCTGGATATTTTGCTTTAGCTTCCACACTCTGTTATTTTATTACTATATTTAGTATTGTGAAATGATCAGCATACTGGAAATGCTGATATTTATGAATATATATTGGATTCCTTACTTACCTTTATAATCTAATGTATGTATTAGTATAATACTTATGATAAGTATCTTACTCTTATCTTAAGTATTGACTCTCGACCCTTCTCTTGGGTTGAGTTAGCAGCCTTCAGTGTGGCTAGTTTCTTTAGCTCACCTATTCGAGAAGATGGGTCATGCTTTCCAGAGTAGCGCATCGTTCTGCCACCAAATTTAGTTTATTTTGCGCGCATCGACGGGGCGGGGTGCTACACCTTACTCGAACCCAGTCCTTTTACGGGACCTAACCCAATCGATTGATTGGGGCTAGCTTATGGTACAATTACAACAGCATTGAGTTCACTTTTACAATAGTATTTAATATGAATCAAATGAGAGGAGCTTGAGCCCCATTGTCTCAAAGCTTGCAAAGGAGGATACCTAGTTTGATGGGGGTGGACAAATCAGGCAACCAAGGCAAAAGTTGGATCTACAGAGCTTCAGAGAAGATCCCTTAGGGATCCTAAACACCATGAAGCATCTATATCAGCGGTTCGCACGCCTGGGACTCCTGGGAGAGCTTGAGTAGATTGGTAATGGCAGAGAGGGAGAAGACTCAAATTAGGCTCAATTGACCAGCAAGTCGATCCTAAGAGCAGACCAAATAGCCTCAGTGAGGGAATGGAAAGGTTCTAGAGGCTTGATTGGGCTTGGGATTGGCCCGGAAGCTCGGGCCATGATTGAGATCTAATTGCCTTAAATGGAGATAATCGAGCCATGGGGCCCGATTGGGAGGCTAGACCGAGAGGGGGAGGTGCCTAACGACCTGCTAAGGTGGACGCGCGAGTGGGAGACAGGCCCGACAGCTGGTTGTACGGGGGATTCCTTTTGTCCGGAGCAGGCACGATTGGGGACGAAGGTCCACAGTAGCAGGACCTTCGGATGTTATCTGATCTATCGATCAGATGGCGAAACGGCTCGGATCATTCGAATCCTAACGACGATCGTAGGAGCGATCTGGGCAGTAGGATCCACGAAAAGATTCAATGGCAGATCCACGGATCTAGATCTTAACCGTCGGATCCATAGGAAGGATGGTATGTTAGAGCGAGGCTCCGCTGACTCAGGCTCCACAGTGGATTACCCACAGTTTGCACAGCAGATCCTGAACAGGTAAAATGATTTATGATATTTTTGCAAATATAAAATATTGGGATCCCTTATGTGCAATTATCCAAATTTAATTTAAATTAAATTATGGTCCAAATGGCATCCAAAAATTACCAAACTTTCACTCCTAGCTAATTTGGAGGTGAAAAATTCAAAATTGCAATCAGATTTTAATTATGAGATCAGAATATCTTAGGTCTAAATTAGGGCATCTAGACTGATCAAATGGCTAATTTGACCTTGAGAGGTCCAATTGACCTCAAAGTTTCAAGGTTAACTCAAAATGATGCTTTGGATGCATTGGAATCAAAATTAGGGCATGACTAAGTTGTTATAAAGCTAGGTAACAACCTATGATTATTACATTACTAGACTCAGACTAAGGCAAAGGTTCTCTAGCTAGAGGATAGTTTGTAAGCTTACTAACTTTGGAGCTAACTATGGAATCGAAGAGTTTGGAGTGATAATAGTGTACAAGGTACACTAAGTTGACTGTTTACTTGCTAAGGAAGTCTTAAGTGTAGTGTTTAAGGAAAGTTTTATAATCTAACTACTTCTAGGTCTGTTTATGAGCACTAGGGATCCTAGTGTTTACTAAGAGGCAAGGCCACTACAAGGAGCTAATTATTGTTAAGCTACATTCTAGGAGGAATAGGATGGAACTTACACTTGAAGAAGATATGGTAACAAATGTAGCTCAAGTTAACACTTAAAGGTTTTAATGGTGTTTCCTACTATTATGGGAAGCTACTTAACCAATCTCATTCTAAGGTTTAAAATCACTACACAAATTAAGTGTCTAATAAAGTCCTAGTGGTTCTCACTATACTGCCACTTCAATGTTGAAGCTTAATTTTAAATTTACTAAGATAAACATCAAGTTATCTACCTACACTCTCCATGGCTAAATTTACATTCTAAGGTGTCATATAGGCTCAATCTAGGCTTAGGTTGCTGTCCTAGGGTTAGGAACCTAAAATATGCAAGTTAAAAAATATGTATAATGCATTTAATGATAATTTGAAGTGCCAAAAATGCAAATCTCTCAAATGACATTCAATTGAAATAAAAATAGTAAATATGAAATCTTTATAGCATAAGGAGTAAAATGACACTATGTAGGTTCAATTTGGACATCATTTGACCTAATTAGGGTTTAAGCACTCTTAATTATAATTAAAAAATGATTATAAAAAATAACAATACAATCCAAAATTAAATTACACATTATTATTCCTCTCATTTTTTAGATCAAAATGATATATAATTTTACCATATTTGGATGTGTAAAGTGAAGGATAAGAATTAAATAAAATTTAAAATATTTAAATTATTTTAGGATTACTATTCCCATTGCAATACCCCACACGCACGCCCACGGGTCATTCAGGCTCGCAGTTTCAGCGCCCATGAGCCAATCGTGTGTGTTAAATTGCGTGTGTGGGTCATCTGTGAGAGCGAACATGATACAATGCCACGCAGGTCAGGTCAACCCGCCTGGTACTGTTCATCATTGTCGGGGGAGTCCAAGATGGGAAAGCTAAGGTTCACCCTAACTTCCCACTCCAGCGGTCCCAAGCAACGAGCGACTAATCGTTGAAAGTTGGTGAGTAGTATTATATAATGGAATCAGAATCCCCAACCTTATTCATCTTTATCAGCTCGATTTACTATGGATTCACTTTGTAATGCCCTCAGTGAATCCTAATCCTTGCGACAAAAATCAATGCACTCCACATGTTGTCACTATCCACTTGAGGTAATGAGCGGCGACAACAAGCGAGAGAGAAGAGTTTGAGATCTTAGATGAGCTAGAACACTGTGCACGTTCGAGCTTGCCCGAGCTAGCTGGACCTGATTGAGGCTCCCATACGATCACAATCGATACTTCACTCATGAAATAACAAAACAAAACACAGCGCACTGGAACTAGGATTGATTTAGGGCTCAAATTTACCTAAATGTCCGACGAGGTTCCTCTTCTGCAATCTTTCGCTGACTGTCTCTTCGTCTAGAGACTCGATGCGCAGCACCTGGAGGTAGGCAATGTTCATGAGAGGCGCAGGAATATTCTTAAGGACTAAATGGGGTCTGCTAACGGATGACTGAGCGGTCGTAGCACAGTATCCTGCACCTTACCCAGTCAGGACTACAGAACGCCATAGGGTAACAGTACCCTGTCATGTTCTGGCCATTAAATCGGTAGTCCGATCCAACAATCATATCCTACTAGGGCTGCTGGGTTGCTTCACTACTGTTCAATCAGCTCATAAATAAGGCACAATGGTTCGGATTAGTTTGATTAGTTGTCTCGTGCATTGGATCTGTGCACGGGATCTCCATGGCAGGCCGTTAAGGACTGTTGGATTGGTCTAATTAATTTTCGTAATAGTTTAATATTCATAACTTTTAATTAATGAAAATTAAATAACAAAATGAGCTCCAAAAAATCTCAAAAAATTCACATTTAGCTAAATTAGGGGTGAGGAACTAAAAAATAAAATCATATTTTAAATCGGAGATCAATTTAGTTATCCTAATTTACTGAGCATTTAAATATATTAAAATATTCAAGAAAATTTGATGACTTCCAAAAAGTCCCAAAATTTCATCTTTAGTTAATTTGGGGGTGAGGAGTTCAATGGTGAACTTTGATTTTGATTTGGAGATCAATTTAATTTAAGTAATTTTCAAGCTATTTAAATTGCTCAAAATATTTGTCGACAATAAATCATCTTCAAATCACACCAAATATTAGGTGTTGGCTCCTAATGACATTAAAATGTAATGATACTGACTTTAACCTATTTGGACTACCAAAAAATGGGTAACAATACTAGAGCTGTTACAACTGATCTAAGTGATGGGGAAAAACTAATTTGATCTCCTAAGTCAAAGGGGCTAAGCTCAAATGAGACTCCTATTGATTTTAAACTTCAAGGAGGCACACCAGTTCAAGAAAAATGTGACGACCCCAAACTGTCATCAAGTTAAAACTCATCCTAATCTAAAAATGATTGGGTGGCTGATCATTAAGTATGATTTTTCCATTAACACAAAGTACAATTGTATAGGAAAAGTAGCAGAGTGCGGAAGTAGATATAATCATCCATACATCACAACTATCTATAAATAAAAGAAGAAACATGCATCTCAGAAAAAGAAACATAAATTACATCCAGAGCATTTATAGTTATACAAATTGAATTTCAAAATGTGAGAATTAAAATCTATCTCTCATAAAAAAACTAAGGCTGCAAAAAGAACCTAATCCAAAATTAGGCAACGGGCTCCTCTTCAAGCACCTGCTCCTCCTCAACAGCTAGCTCCTTGAACAACTTCTATTCTAATATGTTGGTTTCATTTTTCAAGGCCCCATAAAAAAAAGAAAATATCATGTTAGATAATTTCCTAAGTATATTTTAGGCTGATTAAATAATTTTCTTATGTTTAGAGATATCACATATAAGCAGTTAATAAAAGGTACAACAAAGCTAAGAATTATAAAAGGTATAGTCATAACTTATCAAGTTATAATTAAGTAAACTGAGGTAAACTAGAGTACTATCTCACTAACCATAAGATACAAAAAAGGTTAGGCATAAATACATATAATAGATTGAAATAAAGGTTGACAGGAATATGATCACAAGGCATGCTGAATATACTATAATGTAAGTATTGATACAAGCTTGCTAGCTAGAAAAATTATAATCATAGATATATGGAAAGAAATACTGTTGAAAGTAAATACTCAAAAGAATCTGCATAAATAAATATAAAAGTTGAAAGTTATACTACACTATTTGTCTGGCTAATGAAGAAAGATTGATCTATAAATATCAAGCCACTCATAGCTAGAACTGAATTGAACTAAAATAGTTAGTAATACATATGTAATGCTTATTTTTAACTTGCTATACTTTGCATCTGCAAGCATGTATAAAAGAGGTCGAGGAGTCAAGCATATCTACAAGATTAAAAATGATTCTCCAAACTTACACAGCTCTCCCGTATAACCTACCAATTAGTCGTAATGTGCATGCATAATCTTCTGTCCAGAGATGAACCCAATGTTGGTGAAGTCAGGTTAGGTGTTTGAGGAATATAAATAGTGTCTGAGTATCATCTGGCTTCTATTTCCTTAGATGTTAAGTATCTCTGGCCAAGATATATCATATTAGTTTGACCATCATATGCATTTATTTAAATTTGGTGGATGAGATTTAATCAGCTATATTGAAATATTTATTAACCATCAAATTTCTTATTTTTTTTAAGATAGTTGATGAAGTGTCTGTGGTTCTATTTTAATATCTTCTTTGATTTGATCTAGCGATCTGGATTATGCCTGCACTTTATATCTAATCATGAGCGATATCTAATCTTTAATACAATGGTTTAGGCCTTTCCCTTCATATGAATAATGATATATACCATTTTTATTAAAATAAAATCTTATTAATATTTAATCAAATAATTTTATTTTAATTTTATATATATTTTGATGATCTTGTATCAAAATTTAATGCAATTTTAACCATAAATTCATAATAATGAAAAGAACTTAAATATAAAAATATTTGTTAGGGTTTAATCACCACAAAATCTATTATTACTCCTTCTAAATAATAAATAAAATGTTATAATTTCCATCATGCTCGCTTATCAAGAGTTCCAACTCTACACACAAAGGATGTACTAGAGTTATGTGAACATAATTATAGCCTTTTCAAGTAAAATTGAAACATAATTATTTGATTATGTAGTTAATTTAAGTTATATTTAAATTAATCAAAGGAATGAATTATTCTTTCCATAGAATGTTTACAATACTTCTTTGGCTTTAGAATGTTTTAGATGCATGGCTGTATCTCTTCCTAATCATATACATTATACTTATTGATGATTATTAAGACATGACCTATGTTGATATAATTAAATTTAAATGAGTTTATAAGGTGAATTAAGTTACCTCTTAAGCTATAAGAATATATTCTCTGAGATGGGTTGGTTCTTGGATGCTTGGGGGTTTACTTTATTTGTCTCCAATCAACGCCAATTGTTACAATGACAATCTAAGCTGTGGATGAAAGAGGATACTCCTTGGCAGCAATGGAGCTTCACCACACAACCTGTAGCTTAGGGAATAATAAGGGGTCTGATGAAGTGATGTGGTGGGTTGGTGGTCAGAAATCACCTCAAGATATTGGAAACTAAAGAGATGCTCAATAGCTTAAGAGATGTGATTTAGAAGAAATTGGTCGGTTTCAAGGTTTCAATGCTCATAAAGTAGTACTCACAAGGGTGATAGGGTTTATATATGGGTTTCTAATGGCTTACAGTCATTGGATGGTAATTTGGTTATCGATGATAATTATCTATTTCCTTTCGATGACCTTGATCTTCTGAGGTTACTTTCTAGAAAATAATTTGTACAAAGTTAGTTAGGTTTGAACACAAGGGCACGTGGAACTTTCTTGTGGCTTTGGAAACATATATAAGTCATCAAAACTGGGTATAACAATGTGAAAAAGCTTGGATGTGGCATCGCTGATTTGGCTATCGAGTTTGTAGATGATGAGGATGATCTATAGTGATGAATTTTGCATTAACCATTTGATCTCAATGTGTGATTGGCAGTGGTTGACCGGGGAAGGAGGAGAAGAGAAGAAGAGGAGAGAGACTAGAGTGTTGCCGAGGGAATATGGAGGGGGGGTAGGGAGTTGTTTGCGAGGTGCAGAGGAGGGGGAAGAGTGTTGGTGGCTGGTTGGAGGGAGGGAGGTGCCCTTTTTATAGGGAGGGGAGGGCTTGCCCGGCCAAGTGGCGGGTAGAGTGTCGAACAGAGGGCATGCGGCCCCCAAGAGGAGGGTCGGCCCCTTTTCCACGTGCCCTAATTAGGTAGGAGGCGAAGGGGGAAGGAAAGATAAAAATGGGAAAGGAATTTTAAATAAAAAATGTATTTTAAATTAATCATCTTTTTCATCGCCTGATTTCCAAATTGGATGAAACTTGAACATGAGGTCTGTCTTGATGAGAAGAATGTCCTCGACCAATTATTTTTCAATTTGGAACTATATTTTATTTTTTATTAATTTTTGAAGATAAAAATTTTAAAATTAATTACAGACAATCTAACTCTCAAATTTTGACGAAACTTTATGTATGGTCTTATTTTATTATTACAAATTCATTGGCACTAAAGTTTTTGAATTTGGACTTGTAATTTATTTTCCTAATTTTTTATATTTAAATAATTAAAAATTTAATATAGAAATATATATTAGTCAGATTGCTCTCAAATCTGAGCATTATGATCACAAAAATATACTCTTTTTAATAATATATATAGCTTGTCCTAATTTTGCACTTGCCCGAGATTTTAATTTTGATCTAATTGAGTCAGGTTTTAGTCCTAATTATTATAGTAAAAATTTAGGTTGTTATATTTGGATATAATAATTCCAAATATCTTAGAGTGACTAATCCGTTTTGTCTTAGTGAATATGACTCGCTAGTAATCATCTATATCATGCGACTCTAAGAACTCCTTGATTTAGGTCATCCAATCTAAAAAATGATTAGGGTCATAGATGCAATCATAATTAGGAGCTTCTATTTTGATCAGGCTTAAAATATCATTATTAGGGCGACTCTCTCACATATATTAAGTTTATGCAAAGGATTAGTCCATAGTATCCCATGGATATTATTTATCTCCATTTTGACGATAAGTCCCCTAAGATACATGCCATTAATGTCATCCTCAAAATTATCATTAATGTCATTAATTTCATCCTCAAAATTATCATTAATGTCATCCTCAAAATCAATATTAATGTCATTAATTATCTTAGTAGAATTTTACCTCTCATATAGTTTGAATTGTGCCTAATCTCATAAGTTTAACCATCCTTAGCTCTAGCATGGTGTGCAGGGTACTTAAGTGGTGGGGGAGGGTGTTGATTATTTCTCATATTTAGTGCTTTTAGTACCTATATATCATAGCCATAGAAGCTTTTAAACCCTTCACTTGCTGATTTAAACCATTCCCATTATGTTATGGGTTTTTAGCCATGGTGCCATTTAAATGTAAGGAAAATCATCATTTTAACAAATCAAGTGTGATTTTTTTTTTTGTGTCAAGCTTAAATTCAGGAAAGCTTTTGACCTTCTTAAAAGTGATTATGTGATCGTTAGAATATTTGAAAAATGATTCCCTAGACAATTTATTAATGGGATTCATGCTTGCATTTTGGATGCTCCATTTTCTATCAATGAAACACTATTTGCTTTTTCCAATAGTTTTAGACAAGGATGTCAGTTTTCTCCTTACTTATTTACCATTGCCATGGATTGTTTGTTGATGCTCCTTAATCTACATATCCTTGAATACACTTAAAACCATTCAAACAAGGAACCTTTGTTTGTTCACATCAGTTATTTTGATGAAGCAATAATGAAGAATCTCACGTCTTTAAGAAAACTTGCTTGTCTACTTTAAGCAGTGGCCTGATCTATATATCATTATTGATAAATCATCTTCTCAAAGGAAATTGTTAATGGAGATGTCTTGGGTGCCACTGATTGTTAATTTGATAAGATAACCTTTGAACTTACCTTGCATTTTTATAGCTAGTAAAAAGATCAAGATGGTAGACTGCAAGCGCCTCTTTGTAAAAATAAATCATTTGTTGAATAGGTGGAAGAAATTATTTTTTTAGAGGAAAAACTTAACTTCCCAAAATTTTAGTGTGAAAATTTTTCAACTATTGGGAAACTTCTATGAACCTTCAAAATACTATCATTAGAATTATCTCTTCTTTTTTTAAGAGAGTGAGAAAATAAACTTTTCAAATTGTAATAAAGATTCTCAGACTAAATACAAAAGAAATGTAAGAAAGAAAAAAATGTACTAGAAATAAAGAGTAAGAGTGAGTAGTAAAGAAAAAAAATAACAATGTTAATAATATTTTTTTTATTAAGGCTAAGGTTTCAACACTACTTAAGAGGCAAAGGTGAGGCCCGTGACCCATTCAGGTGCAAATTCTAAGTAGCTTCAAATTTGTTTATGTTTAGAATAACTAAGATAAGTAGGAAAGTGTCCAACCAAGGACATGGCCCAGGTTGAACTATTATCCCTCATTGCCTAATATAAAGAAAAGAGAGAATTAAAAAAATTGCTAGTGTGAGCCATTTACCTTCCAAGAGCAACTTTTTTGTAGAGATATAAAATAACTAAATTGGTATGTCAGAGATTCGGAAGATATGAAATACTCTTTTATTACAAAAGGAATTGAAACTAGCATTTAACTAAATCTCCAATTTATTATAATAAATATGAAATACTGTAACATTAAAAGAGCAGAGAAGATCCAACTATAGCTCATAACAATTGCAGAAAAAACAACATCCAATTGTCAAATTTAGTATAACCCTCTGAATATAACCGAACCACAATTCTTGCATAAACAAATTGCTGCATATATAATAAAAGCATAATCAAATCTGCAAATAAAGTTTAATGCGTATCCATTCCATAATTTCATCAATTTCAAAATTAGCAAATATTAGGAGAAATTTTTCAAGAAGCCACAATTATTTTCAAACAAGAACGACACAATATCATCGAAGTAAAAGAACAACAACCTTTGTGCTTAAAGGGTATGTTGTTTCTTGCATATCATATGTAATAGATAACAATATCAATGAATTGGTGAAGTATTTTTGTCTTTCATTTACCAAAAGAAATTATTGAGGGTCAAGGTTGAGTGGCACAAGCCAACTGGTGTCTGGAAAGTTTTTCTAAGTACCTCAAGAGAATATTTGCATTTAAAAAAAAAATGAGAATGTGTTTTCGTACTATAAAGAGACCAAGAGAGCATAGCAACACATCTAACATTAAGCAAATTAGATGTACACTTTCCAAGAAACCATGAAAAATTACAATTTGTTACCTTTAAATCATATTTTTTGTGCCAATCAAGTAGTTAAATGGGAGTATTTTATTTAATACTTATCTCTCCATCGTCTTTTTTTCTCATTTCTGAGCATCATGCACTGCTTCTGCTCATGGACGAAACCGATGGGCCACCTGCCCGTTCACTACCTAACCAGAAGCAAAATTTTAAACTTCAGGCCAAATCAGCATCACAATCTTGTACCAAAGCATCGCGATCACAAGAAAGCCTCTTGCCCGCCTGACCTTATTATTTCCAGTTCTCCAGCAACACACTTTACCGATGTTCAAGTCATTCTATTGCTAAAATGGAGAAAGGTGTCCTTTTGCGCCTTCTTAAGCCAGAATGCCACAGAAACTGAAAAAGACGTCGCCCCTTTCCTTACACTGAGTAAGGCACCTTAAATCCTCCATCCCCCCTTCTCTCTCTCTCTCTCTCTCTCTTTCTCTCTCTCTCTTTCTCTATCTATCTCTCTATCTATCTATCTACCTCTATCTCTCTCTCTCTCTTCCTGCTCTCTGTGTCGCTATGCACAATTCCTGCCCTATTTCAGTCGCAGAGAGACAAAGAGATTGGGGCATTGCCGCATTGGCTGGGACAGAGGCCTAATTTTGTGTCACCACAAGCAGCGAGGCACTAAAGATGAAAATTTGATTTCTCTGTTCGGTCCTTTTGGCCTTTTCTACATCTTTAGTGCTGACCATGTAGGGGACCCACTTGATAAGCGGCTCAGTGCTCTTGCATTTCGCTCCCTTGTTATTGTTTGGCTCTTGCCTGTTTCTTTCATTTAAAGATCCTTTTTTGTATGTTGTTTGAGACTTGAAAGCTATGCATAGGGTTTGGTTCTTTGTGTAGGAGGTGAAAGGACCGCTTGGAACAGGAATGGGTCCTCGTTTTGCTTGTGGAATCTACATTTTTTTTTCATTTCTTTTGAGGGTTTAATGAGTACGTCTTTAATTGCATCTGCATTTTTTTCTCTTTTTTGGCATTTAGACACCGTCGGTTTCATTCGAACCCTAAATATGATGCCCAAGAAACCAAGAATGTTAATACCAGTTGCTTATCTTGTATAGAATTTGAATCATTATGATTTAATTGTTCCTCTAATGACAGATGGCTCAGCCCTTTTCAGATCATTCTGCCCTTTATTTTTTACACTAACCATGCATTAACCTTTCCCATAGGCATTTTTGGTCTGAGAAGCTCAAGATGCTTCCTTTGCCCGATTATTAGCTCAGCTCGTGTCATAGCGCAGTTAAGAGAATCAACAATATTCATCCCATTGCAACTCTTTCAGCCATGGTTTCTCAAAACTTGTCCAAGGAACCTGTTTCTAGTCTTCTGCAGCAGCGTGCTGTCTCAGACATGAATGACTGTGACTCTCACTCTGGGGAACTTTGCTATTGCTCACATTGGAACGGCCTAGATCGCCCATTGGATAAGCTTCATAGCTTATCATTTAATTTTCAGCCTCAAGCCATTCAGATCTGTAGGCCTTTGGAGCCATTGAGATGCAAAGATGATGAATTTCTTGGTTTTAATGATGTGCAGAATCATGGTCTGTCTCTGAGTCTTGGGCCTGAGCTGGAGCCTGACAATGTTAGGCCATACAATTATAATCAAGCGCATGTGATAGAAAATGTTATTAGATATAAATCTATGTTCGGAGTGGCCTGTGAACCTTCCTGTTCTTGTGCCCGATGTTTACGAGATGACTGCATGATATGCGAAAAGGATGGAGATTCTGGCAGCCACAAATCTAGATATTCAATTTCCTGTTTACTTGGAAAGGAGCCTATTTTAAGTGCTCTCCAGAAGTCTCCATATCTTAATGCAGCTCAGCAATTGCTTGATGAAGTTGTTTCTGTGAGTAACTCTGTCCCCAGACCATCTTCGGAGAAGAATGCCCAAAGCATGAATCAGATTAAAAGAAGCATTCATGCTGCACAGTTGTCAAGGGAAGAACTATTGATTGATAAAATTACTAAACTTGCTGCTCTGCAGGAAGAGGTCTGGCCTTTCCAATCTCTTGTTAGTATTTTTTTTCCTTATATAAAGACTCATGCTTAGTGAGCAATATGCTCATTTTGACTTGCGATAATGCAAGCTTGTTTACTGCAAATTTACCTTTTTCTTAACATTTATTCAAAACAATTCAATGTGGTGAAGCAAGACAAAATTTGCCTATGTTTTAAAGATGAATTAAGCCTGAAGAAGCTTCACCATGTTTGCTGCACTTGCATTTCCATTGCTTGAAATAATGTTGGTGTAGTAGCTTCACTGAGTTAATCATTACTACCCCGTTGGTCTTTCAGTTGTGTATTGACTAGAAAACTGAATCTTTATTTAGTTTCTTTGCTACATTCCAGCTTGAGAGTCGACACAAGCAATACTTTCATCAAATGGATGAACTTGTAACATCCTTTGAAGCTGTAGGAGGTTCAGGGTCTGCATCTGCATACACAACTCTCACCTCCCAAGCAATGTCCAAACACTTTTCTAATCTCAGGGAAGCTATCATAACTCAAATGGAGTCTTCAAGAGAGGCTTTCTCGAAAGATATTTCGAGAAACCATAAGCCGAAAAGAGAATCGCTTCAGCGCCTTGGCATGATCCACACACGACAAATTTGGAGACCAGTAAGAGGATTGCCAGAGGACTCGGTTATGGTGCTGAGAGCTTGGCTCTTCGAACATTTCCTTCACCCGTAAGCTCTTTTATTTCATTTCCCTAATTTATGTTTTACTGAATCTTCAACTCCATTGGCAGCTACCCAAGTGATAATGAGAAGCTTTTGCTGGCTTCTCAGACAGGCTTAACAAGAAACCAAGTAATGCTTCTGCATTGTTGAATGCTGTTCTATCTAAATCGCTTGCTACATGATCCAAAAACACTTGCCTTAAGTTTATTTTTGCATATTGTCCAGATTTCGAATTGGTTCATAAATGCTCGTGTTCGCCTATGGAAACCCATGATCGAAGAGATGTATACAGAAGAGTTTGCCGAGGACCAAGAGGATTCAAATCCTTCTTCTTAGAAGTGAAATTTTCCTGGCAATGCTATCACTGTGGATTGAGCATGGGATGAATGTTGTTTTTTGAAGAAAATGAGAGTTTTGTCAACATCTGACTGCTGAACACAAATCTAAGTAGCTAGAAGTGGTTGGTTTACTACAAATTGTCCTTAAGTTGCAGCAAAGTGAATGTAGATAGAATTAGTTCATCGCTGGAGGCCCTGGCAGTTTTGTTAATTTCTTGTAACAAGTTAATCTAAGCTTCTTCATAATAATGTTTCATTAGTTATTTTCACAAAAGCATGCTGAGCATTATGGTCAAGTATCAATTGAATTTCTGTCCAATTACCATAAAACTAACGGATACTAATTTTATCAAATCATGATAGGTTTGGAAATTAATTTACATATGTTTCTCTTTATGATTGTACTTCCAAGCGGTCATCAAACTGAAAGGAGATGCAAGTAATAGTTTTGGTGAGTCTTTTAACATTTTGCTTGTGGAAGCCAATCGTGAAGCTTGCAAGCTGTACTTCTACCAGTTAAAAGGATATATTCAGATAATCAAAAGAAAAAGACTTCTCTTCTCTACCCCTAAATAATTGATACCAGAAATTTTTTGGAAAAAGAATGTGAGGTTCCCACATCAAAGTAAATGGCCAATGCTTAAATTATACTTGGCTATATACCATTTTAATATATATATGTATATATGCGCTATTTTTGACAAGGCACTAAAACTCAAACCCATTTATGTGTGATTAAAGGATTCACACGTGCTAGAGGAGCTCTAAGATGAGCACATACAATCTCTTGAAGAAATGGTAGAGTATAATCATAAACTAGCTGAGTTTGATTAATGTTTACTTGATGCAATTAACTTATTATTGCGAAAGAGCTATACTTCAGTTGTGACTACTGTTAACAATTTAGCATACAATTTTAGCAATTAAGTTATTATTGCGAGAGAGCTATAGTTGAATTGTGACTACCATTAACAATTTAAGATGCAACTTAAGCTGAAAAATTTCGTAGACGAGAGTCAAGTCATATTTTTTTATAATGTCTACCCTTGAGAATAGAGGAAGAAGTCGAACTTATATTAGTAAAGACAAATTCCCAATAAAGGAGCTAACTGAAATTTCATGACAGTAGTTGGTGATGCGGCTATACTAGACTCATAAAAAGGGATAGTCCATAAAACAATGGTAGATGGACTTGAATTTAATAGGGAAATCTTTGAATAATGATAAAAATGAATAGTCCATAAGACAATGGTAGATGGATTTGAATTTAATAGGGAAATCTTTGAATGATGCAAGTGATCCTCCGTATGTTAGGGTGATTTGTATTGACCTAATGTTGTTATTAGGTTAATTATGATTAAATTTAACTAAAAAATCAGGATCTCAAATAACTTCAAAATTAGAGTAAATCAAATATATCATTATAATATATTTTTGTGATCATAATATTCATATTTAAGAGCAATTTGGACAATAGATATTCCTTAATTTATTTCTAAATTTTTTAAATTTACAAAAATTAGAAAATTTAAATTCATGCCCATATTCAGTAATTTTGCTGCCTTTGAGTTAAGAATATTGAAATAAGGTTTAACAAATAATTTCGTCAAATATGGAGCTCCAGAAAAACTAATATAAAATAAAATGCTGCTCCATATGAAGAAATTTTTGTATAGATGTGTTCGTCTTGTTGAAATATACATCCAAATTAAGTTTCATTAATTTTAGAGATCAAATGATGGAAAAATTTAAAAAATATAATTGAAACGAATTATTTTAATTATTTTATATTTTCTGCTACAATGCCGCCGCCTCCCCCCTCGCATGACGAACCTCGTCCCCAAACCGCACGAAGGGGGCCGTGCAACATACGGCTTCCTCCCTCCTTTGACCAAGGGGCAGTCGGCGAGCCCCCCGGCGAAATGCCAACCGGCCCGGCCCCACGGCTACCGGCCAACCGACCTGTCCCTTCGCCGCACCTACCCCCTTCCTTTATAAATAAACCCTTAACCTTTCTCCTCATCTTCGCACTCAGCCTCCCCTCTTCCTACTTCCACCGTCGGGAGCCATTGATCTCTTAGCTGCCTCCTCAACCGTCGCCTCTCCTCTCTTCCTGCACCCTCCGACCCCTTCAGCCGCCGGCGAGCCCCCTTTCAGTGAGGAGCTGAGAGAGAGAAAAAAAATTATATATATATATATATATATATTTTTTTATGTGTGATTGGTAAGATTTGAACTCATGACCTAAGTTAATAAATCATGAACCTCAACCACTAGACTGCAATAACATTCACACAACACACACACGTAGACACATACACACATACAGATACACACACATATATATTAATTGTGTTTTTAATTTTATTCTATTTTCTTAATTTTTCTTTTTCTTTTAATTTATGTTTTATTAATAATAATTATGATTATTATTAATTCATTATTATTATTATTTTTACTAATAATAATAATACAATTATTATTATTATTATTATTATTATTATTACTAATACATAATATTAATAATAATAAAAATTCAAGTATTACTATTATTATTATTATTATTATTATTTGCTATTTATGTGTGTCATTTTATTTTTATTATTTTAATAATAATAATAATAATAATAATAATATTATTATTATTATTATTATTTTTTTTTTTTTTTTTTTCTTTCATTTCAATAAAGTCATTTTCATTTCTCTCAATTACTATTACTATTATTATTATTATTATTATTATTATTATTATTATTACTATTATTATTACATTTTTATTTTTCATTATTATCATTTTCTTTTATGTTTGTTATTTATAATTATCCATATTATTATTACTATTATTATTAATTATTATTGAGCTATATTTATGTTTTTTTTTGCAATTTATGTGTCATTTTAATTATACTATTTTATCTCTATTAATAATAATACTAATTTTGTCATTTTAATTATGTCATTTTATTTATGTCATTATTATTATTATTATTATTATTATTATTATATTTTTTTTACTATTATTGCATTTTTTTCTTTATTGTCATTTTCTTTTATGATTTTTTATTTATTATTATCCATATTATTATTATTATTATTATTATTATTATTATTATTATTATTATTCATTATTATTGTGCTATTTTTGCTATATTATAGTTATTTCATTTATTTTGATATAAAGGAAGAGAGAGAGGAAGAAGAGATGATAATTTCATATAAAAGAGAGAGAGAGAGAGAAAATGAGATAAAGAAAGAGAAAGAGAGAAAGTGAGAGGGAGAGAGAAAGAGAAAGAGAGAGTGAGAGAGAGAGATAAAAAAAAAGAGAGATAATAAAACAAGAAGATGGAGAAATAAAATGAAGAAAAGAAATATCATATCTCATATATATTATTATAATATAATCTTATTTTAATTTTTATTTTATTTTCACTAGTATTATAATATCATTATTTTATAATTATTTTTCTTATATTAAATTCTTACAAACAATAATTTGTCATTATTAATAAAATATGTTACAAATTTATCCAAGTCTAGAAGCTAATTAAAAGCCAACATTATGTGTATACGCTTGACAATTGACTTTTGAACACTTAGAGAAAAAGATACCCAACATATATTATTGTTTGCACTTGCACATTTTTTCATGGCTGCTTAGCATTGTTTTGAGCCTAATGCATATAGAAGCTTGGTTGGTTGAAGGAAACCAACATCCGCTTATGCTTGGTTGGTTATATGAAACCAATAACCTCTTATGTTTGGTTGGTTATTGGAAAAATGAGATCAGTAACATATGTTTGATTATTTATTGAAAAATGACAACACTAATATATATTTAAATGGCTACTATAAAATGACATAGTAATAGACAATTAGTTGGTTACTGAAAAAATGATATCAGTAATATACAATTGACTTACTATGCAAGAATAAATTCTATGCAATAAGTGAGAATAATTCTTCTTTTGTGCTATTAACTATATTTTTCTGAATTTTATTTATATCCTTATTTTTGCTAATCACTTTACTAATTGAAAAGTACAATATTTAATATTTATTGTGATACTTAAAGTATTATCTAATTGCTAATAATTTCAATTATGGTGTTATTTTTATAATGCCAGGTTAGGTACTTCTAGAATGACACGAAGGTAAACTCTAAGTGACTACTGGGAGTTTAGAGTTACTAATAGAATTGTGTCATCAATTTTTTTTAATATTTTGTTATTTTAACAGAGCAGTACAACAGGCTTGGAACATCATAGAAAGTTCAGTTGGTTGATTTATTTTTGTAATATTGAATTATGATGAATGAAACTATTTCATTGGTTTGTACTTATGCATTATTCATTATCCTTTAAATTGCTCAATAGGATTATGTGGTTAATGAGTGCCTAATGTCGGGTCAATTCCCGCTAAACCAGCATCGAGTTTCCATAGTTGGTATAAGAGCCAGATTGAGCACATTTAAAATGGAAATAATAAGAGAGTACAAAACCTAGATAAATCCATTCATACAGTTCTATGTTATAAGAATATGGAGAATAAGTAGCTAGACCAAGTTAGAGAATTTCTAACTTAGCAAAATTAGTAAGAACATACATCATATAGGAAACACAACTAAAATTAAATGATAAATTAATACATTTGTGTAATATGTTAATAATCATTTTACTTCTAAAATATGTAGATGGATCATGATAATGATAGGATAAAATATTTTGAGGAGGAAGTCAATGATCGAGACTCTTCTCATTCTTCGATTACTGATCTCGTCATAATTTTAATGCCTCAATATCAGCGACAGATATGAGCTAAGTAACATGGAATTTAAGTCAGATAGATAGCACTTTGGCGTGGTATGTATCAGTCTCTCTAGAGAGAATATGAGACTTGGAGATAGAAGTTCAAAAGTTAACAGGTGTCTTACATGGAAAAATAACTACTCTGGAATGGTAAGTAAAGAGAAAGATAGAAGCACAGAAATATAACTATTAGAGTTACAAGATGAGCTCCATCACTTCAGAGGCTTCATTAAGGTATACAACATGACTGATACTTCCTCCGGAGTAAAGAAGAGGAGGGTAAGAAACTTCTGTGAGTACTAGAAGTCTCTAATGAAGAAGAAATCAATCAGTCCCAATTCCTATAATGATTAGATATAACATAAGTATAAACCTTATATTCCAAGATATCTTTTAGGGATTTGTATATAGTATGAATTAGTCCTACTATTAATGCAACCCTTCATATATTTATATCTTTAATTTTATGTAAAGGTTAAGAAGCAAATTGTCAACATTATATGGTATTATAAATAATTTCATGCATAACTTTAAATTGAAGTCTTAGTAAAACTACTAGAGTTTATAAGATTCTAAGAATCATCTTTGACAAATGGAATACAATGAAGGCTTTCTTATTATACCATCTGCAACCCCAGATAAAACCCCAATACCTATGATAATCCTAAGCAATAGAGCAGGCTGACTATCAGAGGTAGCGTTGCATGCCCTTACAAACTTGGGAAGAGCATTCACCTCCTTGCTTGCACCAAACTCCTCATAAGAGCAAGGATTTAGAGTAGATGATGCTTTGCAGACCTTTTTAAAATTAAATTTGCCAACATTCAGCGGCTCAGCCCTCCCAATGGAGGCTGAAAATTGGATCCAAGCTACTGAAAAAAAATTGGATAGTCTAAAGTGCCTCACCCCAGAGACAATCAGGCTAGAAAAATACTTGTTAGAAGGATAAGTTGAGAGATGGTGGAGAATCACTTATGAGACAACATTCAGAAGCATAGATCAAAAGGACATTCATTGGGGAGATTTTACCTAGGAATTTTAAAGTCGATACATTCCTCGCTATGCATAGAGGATATTGAAGGGCCACTTTATAAAAATAATTCAAAGAAATAGAACAGTTGAAGCTTACAAAATAATGTTCATAAAAATCTCAAGGTATGTGACTAAATTAGTAGATATTGAAGAAATTAGGTGTAGTAGGTTCCTGGAGGGATTAAAGGATAGCATCCACACCAATCTATTTTTGCTTAAGCATACAAAATTTGTTGAACTGTTATATTATGCTACGATGCTAGAACTTTAATAGCCCAAAATCTTAAGCACCAAAATATTATTTGCTTTGGCCTGAAAGACCTCACAATTTTTCCATAAGAAGGTAACTTCCTAGCAAGTCACCCATCTTAGTAGTGCTCCTACATGAGCATACTTAACTTTAGAGTTTTTATCAAGAACTCCACCATTATCTGAAAATGTGCCTCGATGTTTAAGAGTTTCACTTATTACTATTTAAGTGGGTCTTTATAATCTCCTCAACTTAAGTAATGAACGTCCTCATCAGTATCCACACATGAATCCAAGAACCATCCATTAGGTAGATAGAACTAGAGGTGGCCCCTACAGGCTTAAGAGCTACCCACAACCATGTAGCACCTTAACCATCATAGGTTTAAGAGATTGCTCACATGAAGTGGTACTTTATCCTGTATGGTACTTAGCTCCTATTTGGCACCCTATGGCCTGCTCTGATATCATTTTTAATAGCTTAAACTCTTAAGCACCAAAGTATTATTCGCATTGGCCTGGAACACCTCACGATTTTGCCCTCAAAAGATAACTTAAACTCCATTGTTATCAAAAAAAGGTACCTTGATGGTTAAGAGTTTCTCTTATTACTACTTATGTGGGTCTTTATAGAAACACAACAAGCAGGTGATCACTGAGAGGTAGGGAAAGATGTCGATTCCCCCCACCAAGAATAAAAAGGTGTTCAAAATACCCCATTACCCTCTACCTCACAAGGTGTACCAAATGTTTACTAAAGCCCATGGAACAATAAAGGCAAAAATTGTGATCGACTTCACCCAATATGGAGATGCTACCATGATCAGAATTGTTGTTATACTTGTAGTAACAACCCTAGTTGTTACCCTTACTAATCTAAGTTAATTTAAGCTTAATCAAACTTTAATTTTCATTCCATTAGACTTAATGGGTCATTTGAACCAAACCCTGGAAGTTTGAAATCATTCAGAGTTAAATTGATCAATCTATATATTTTTGCCTATTTTTGGACTCTAAAAATTGGCTAAATTAATTTGATCTCCAAATTAAAATCTGATTATATTTTTGAATTTCTCATGCCCTAATTAACTAAGAGAGAATTTTTGAGAATTTGTGGAGCTTATTAAGTCCTTAATTAGATTTAAAATTTATTAGGATTATTATTTAATTAATTAAATAAATTATATTATTTAAATTAAATATATTTTAATCTTTTATATATGTGGGATTTGCTATCGGGACCATGGAGTATCCACTGCGGGGACCCAATAGCAGCACATCGATCCTTTCTAATGGATGCGCTAGCACGCATCCTAGAGTGTTAATCCAATGGCGGATTCACCCTGTGCTGAAATCTGATCCTAACCGATGGATCACCCTTTAACATATGACAACGAATCTTTAATCCTTGTAAGTAAATATCACGGGGTGCATTAGGACTGTCCGGAACCAATGGTCGATCCATCAGATGGCCCAGAGCACCCCGAGCCCTATTCATCTTCGTCCCCAACTTGCTCGCTTGATAGCCAAATATCCTTCATACAATTCGTTGCCATCTTGTCCCCCACTCCTCTCTGCCATATTCTCTTGGCTGTTAGGATCCTCCTCGTTAGTGGCCGAACCTCCTTGGCAAGTCCAAAGGGTTGAATTCCTCTAATTAGGATAAGCTGAATAAGCCTCTTGGCCTGAGCCTAAGCTTCAAACCCAAGCCATGGCATTCATCCCTAATCCCTCCTCTGACTATAAATAACCATCCCTCAACCCTATGAGCTACTTTGCTTACTTGAACTCCTGTGTTTTTTCTTGGCTTTCCATGTCGAACTCCATTGGAAGATCTTACTATTCCCATGAATTCCAGTGTTGCGAATAGTTGATAGAGGTTGTGCATCTAGTGTTCAGACCCCCTGCTAGCTGCTGCGGACCTCCAATTCCTCTCGGTAGCACCTGCATCTCCAGCCCCAGGAATTGCCTTCACCTCGTTGGATCTAGTAGATCCAATTTTAATCCATTAAGCATTTAAGATAGCTCTGTGATGCATTGAATGTTCTTATTTAGTCCTTAGAGAGTGTGGGATCAGTTGGGATTGAATTGGTTCAATCCAGACAATGAGGAATCACTATATAGATGAAACTCAGTCCAGGGGAAGTGTCTACACTTCTCTAGAGTCTCGAGCCCCAATTTATATCCATTATTTTATCTAATCATTCATGCGAGATAACCATACCTAATGCAATTTTCCCTAGGGTATAGGCTTGCTCATTAGGATCATTCTGATTGATCGGTTCTGCCGAGAGTTTATAATCGAGCTCGAGTAAGGACCTAACAATTTGGAGCCTCCCAATTATCATGGCCATAGGTCTTCTATTTGCCTCACCATCAGGATGGTGTATGGATTAAGCTATGGCTAGTTGGCTACCTTTGTGAGGAGAATTAGCTTCTCATAGTAAACCCTTGATGTTGTGATAGGGTCGAACCCATGGAGTAGCCATTTCGCAATTTTGTGACTCCCAATTAGGGCTTCTTGGTTCAATAAACACGCCTTGACTCCTGGATGATGTGGCGATTGAATATTGGTCATGGCATGGGGTATTGACAGATGTAAATACATATCTGCGCTTGCACGCTATTGTACGTGGTCTAAAGTAATAAGTGGAAGTTTAGTTCTGAGATTTATCATTCTCTAGGAACAGTAGTGTTGATAATAGGTTATATTTTCTTTCAATAATGTTTAGAAGATTGATTTTTGGTTTGGGTTGGTTCCTAAATTATAATACAAAATATATTAGGATAAGATATGATTTATTCAAAAGGAGAGAGTTGGGGTTTCATTGTAGTACTTGTAAGGACTTGGTGTTGTCACTTCTTTATTTAATTGTATAAATCAATTTATTTATGCCTTATTAAATCAAGTGAACACTGCTAGAATTGGAGCAATCCTCCAATTACAACAGGTTCAGATTTAGTGCAATAAGAACTCCCCTTAGGGTTCTACCTCAGCACTTAAACCTTTATGAGATCGTCGTTTAAATTGATCCTTTATTTTCTATGTCTAGATTACCAAATATTCTCTTTTAATTGTTAGATCTCACAAATATGATTTTCATCAACATTGCACCATGCGCTTACACATGCGGTTTAGCTAGATGAGAGGATGCGTTGGGTCAATGAACTATGTCACATCATCCATTGGATTTCCAGCATCCTCTCATCCCTTCTACTTTGCTGAGCAGCAGAGCAAAGTTGATGGGAACTTGGTTCACAAGCTTAAAATCTTTTGGTATAGCTCTTAAGGAAAGGTGCAAGTGAGCTTGAGAACTTGTCACATAGTTCTCAGCTATACTTGCAGTACTTCCCTTGCTCTTGTCCAATTGATGAGCTTGGAACACAAGTTCTCTTCTTAATTAATAATTCATTTAAATTTCATTTTAGCAAGTAAATTGAAAAATTTTCTTCCAGGCATTAATTCATAATAATAATGATAAACATTAACATAGAAATCAATTTTATTCATTTAAACATTTTTATTATAGCACCAACACAGCCTTACATTTTCCTACAACTACATCCTAACCCTCTCTAAGGGGATTTAGCTTTCCATTATAGAATAAATAAAAGCATACATGCAAAAGAAAGTAAGCCTTGATATCAGTTTATAGCAAAAAATAATCAAAAAGAGTTTAGAAAAAGTACTAAGAAACACCCAGAGATTTTCTAGGGTTCTCTTGATCTTCCTCCTGCACTTCTACTTGACTTCTCCACTTTTTCCTTGCTGTCTTCTTTTCTTTACTCTTCACGATCCGCTGCTTGCCCCTTAGAAAGTTCTCCTCTTTTTCTTCCTGCAACCTCTCCTTTTGATCTATTGAATATTAAAAATGGGAACCCTTCTTTGATCTGAAATTAGCCTTTAAATAGGTGAATTTTCAGCCCCATGCATTAATCACCAATGACCATTCAACTTCTTCTTCCTCAATGCAAGCCATTTAATTTATTCTGGTTTAGTCTCTTGGTTTTCCTCAAAATTATTGCTTAACTTAGGTTTCAAGAGGTGGTGGAAAGCCAAGGGTCTCAATCTGTGGCCTTCCCTATGCTGCATTCAATTCAGATTCTAAAAGTTTATGTAGCGAGCACTGTGGCGTGTTGTAGTGGACTTGATTCAAATAACCACTGCTTATCTGCCATGGCACGTTGCAGCAGCTGAAGTTCAAATACTATTCCGCTGTATATTTCACTCCTTTACCTTGAGGTCGCTGCTTATCCGCTGTGGCGCGCTGAAGGCGCGCTGCAGAGGTTAGACTTTTGAAATAGCAGAATAGTAATTGTGCAATTAACTCACATAAAGTTTTCATAAATAATTAGAAATTTCGTCATGGCGCGCTGCGGTGCGCTGTGGCGGTTAAACTATCGTGCACGTAGAATAGTAATTGTTCAATTAGTTCACATAAGATTTTTCATGATTAATTAGATATGTCATCGGGGCACACTGCAGCACGCTGCGGTGCACGGTAGCAGTTTTGTCCCAGGTCAGTATTAATCCTTAAAGGCATAATGCACTGTGGTGCGCTTGGAGCGGATTGGCACTGTTCAATTAGTTCATATAACATTTTAATATTACTCCCGGGAAATGACGTTGCGGCCCGCTGTGGCGCGCTGGGGGGAGCTGCAGCGGTCTTCCTTCCAGGCCATCAGGCACACTTCCATGTGAGGGAATTTAGTGACCCTCCATGGTACGCTGTGGTGCGCTGTGACGCGCCGCAGTGGTTTTCATCCAGAATTGTTCAATTCAGCTTAGGCTTGCCCTTTCCTTTATTTTTCCTGAAAATATATAAATTCTACTCAGAGTACTAGTTTATATGATGTTTTGAATATATTTAACACTTAATTTTGCTAAAAATTTTAGATATATAAGGTATCGATCGAGAATTTTGCGATCTAAGTGCGCCCCTAATCGGCTTGTCGCGGGAGGGGAGTGGGGATGACGACACTATCGCATTGGGCTGGGCCAGCCCAGGCCCACACGTGCGATAGTGCCGACCCAATCGGGCCTCGACCTGACTCGTGCGGTTTGAAAAATGGGCCGAGTTATTTAATTTAATTATGAATTATTTTCCTTCTATAAGTTCAATTATAAATCCATTTATATAAATATCATATGATTTGATTAATTGAAAACATTCAAACTAAATTAATTCAATAACATAATTAATACCTATTCAAATGGTATGATCCAATATACTATTATAACCAAAATATCATAAGGAACAGTAATATGCAACAAAATTTTAGATCTAACGATTAGATTTTCTAATTTAGCTTAATCATTCTCTAATCTTAATTAGTAAATAAAGAATTCATTTTATCCAAAATCTATGATTAAGGTCTCTGATTGTTCATGAGATAGAGGAGAACTTAATTATGCCCTTAAAAATAATTTAAGAGTTCTAAATTTGTTAATCACCTCTTAATCACCCTAAATCTTGATTAGTGATTAATGACTTAATTAATCCTCTAATTTTGGTAAACCAAGTTCTTATTATCTTTTTAAGTGTATTTTAACTTGCATATGTGTTTAGATTCCTATTTTAAACCCTAATTTCCTTAATCATTTTTCTTAGCCTTAAAAAGTGATTAGTGCTAATTAATCTAATCTCAAGTTCAAACTTAATTTTAAGTGCCTCATTTTCTTTTATTAGTCAATAGTAAGCCTATGAGAATTGATTATAGTTAAATAAGATGCTTTAATCTTAAAATCCTAATTTTAGCCTTACGAAGAGTATTTTGGTCATTTTGGCCAAAAGTTTGTTTAAGAACCCTTGATCCACAAGAATGTCATTAATATGCTTTTATCAGTAAAAAAAATATTAAGATCATCATTTAGCTTTTAAACCTAATTGATTAATCTAGATGGCTTAAGTTTAAATCTTCTTAAGTTTTCCCTTAAATAAATCATAAAGATCTTAAATTAATCTTAGACCCTTCACTTAATCTTAAAAAATCAAATTTAACTTTATGAAACAAGTCTTAAGTGCCTTATTAAAGTTATTCATAATAATTATTCCTAAGAGAATGTCTTAATGAATACTCTAATTCTAAATCCAATATGAAGTCTTAAAGTGATTAAGCATAAGCCTTATATCTTAGATCCTTAATAATCTATTTGAAATGTACTATCTTATTCTTGAAATTCATATTTGATTTAATCCTTTGGAATCCTTCTTGTGTGTTTAGGTTGGTTCACCCTATAGAATAATGTGATTATTCAATAGATTGAGCTTAGATCTTAGATTCTTAAGCTCTTATTTGATTATTTTGTCTTATAATTATAGATTCAGCTTTTGTTTAAGATTATAGTTTCTTAATACTTCAACTTTTAAAATATCTACCTTTAGAATAAGGGTGGGTGTGAACCTTTAGATCCTTAGAAGATTAGTACCTTGGATTCAGGATTATACCCCAAATTGGAGTTTAAGCCCAAAATCCTAAATCTTGATTTGCATAATCAATATTGGGATTGAGTTATTAAAACTCATTAAATAAGTTGATTTATTAATTCAACTCTTTATAGTCATCACTTCTGAGTATGAATTAGAATTATTAAGTTCTAATGTTAACTTTAAGTCATAAAATCTGTGATTTTACATGATAGTTAGATATTGGAGATCCTAAGCATGTACTAGCTCAAAATAAATAGAACAAATTAAATTAGATAATAAGAGATATCGCATATGTCTAGTTGAGTCTCTTGCTTACTTTGACTATTGTTGCTTCACACACTTTGTGTTTAAGCCTTTTTTCCTTGGACATACTAGTTAGACATAGGATATGTGATGAGTATCCCATGTTAGATTTGAAACTGCATAAACATAATTTAACTTCATTTTGTTCTTTCAGTTCATTCAGTTCTCAGTACAGCAGAGTGTGTTTTAACTTAGTCTGCCTCTTTAGTTCAATTCTTTGGATATATAATAGACTTAGACCTAGCTCTGTGCTTGGCTAGGGGATACATGTCTAATTGTATAAGTTCAACTCGGACCTAGCTCTAAGGATGCTTGGGGACACATGTTGAACTTTTTGTGTAGTGGCCCTATTTTGGCCCATTTCTGTTATGGTAGTACTAACTAAGGCATAATTCTACTTTTTAGTTCAGTTGCAGTTTAGTGGCTTGTTTAGCCATATATTTTTCTTGCATTTTTACTATTTTTTGTACTTTTTTGCAGTATTTTCAGTTCAATATTTTTAGTTTAGTATTTATTTAGAACTTGCATATTTAGGATGCTAGTCTTGTTTCAGTTCTCTAATGCTTCAGTTTATATTCTTTTTATATAAATCAGCACATATCTATATGATCATAAGCATATTAGGATGAGTTTACTTTTAGTAATTTTTACTTATTTATATATTTATAGCCTAATCTTGTTACAGCTTCTGGTTGAGGTATGTTAATTTACATACTTTACTTATTTATTTATAAATTCTTAATTTATAGCTATCCTATATGTTCTTATGGCTTGTTGCCCCTTAATTATTACATGCTTAGTAAAAAAGTGATATCTCAAATATTCTGTTTCATTTATTATATCCTTAAATGTGCTTAGAGAATTTGTCTAACTGTAAGTTTTTTTTTTTGGGCTAAGGCCCGGGCATTGTGATAATGTCAAATTTGGAGCTGTTGATTGAGGTTGCTTTTAGAGAGGAGCTTGGCCTAGAGGAGGACCTTCCTGCTGTTGTAGCTTAGTTAGATTTTATTTTTGGCTGTGAGGATGGGTGTTCCTTCTTGCTTTTAAATATTTGTATCTAATAATTTCATATTCTTGTATTTTCTGCATTTTTCATATTGAACTTAGCTATTATTTCTACCTTCCTTACTATGCTGTCATGTGGATGTTATACTCTTTCTTGCTTCTACTACTTTAATATTTTGATGCATAATTTTTAGTTTCAGGTGATAAGTCTTCTAATTAAAATGGGTTGGGTTGGTACCTGACTCGACTTTAGTTAGGAGGTTTGCCACAGTTAGAGACTATATTTGCCATAATTATGTTAATATTAGTATTTGTAACAACCCTTAGTTGTTACCTTGCTAAATTTAAGTTTAATCATATTCCAATTATAGTTTCATTGCATTTAATAGGTCATTTTATAGTAACCCTAAAAATTTGGGGTCAATCGGACCTCTTTAGGTCAAAAAGGGAATTTTGGTCCATTTAGGTACCCTAAATAATAGCTAAAATATTTTGGTCTCCAATCAAAATTTTGATTGCATTTTTGAATTAGTCACCCCCAAATTAGCTAGGGGTGCAAGTTTGGAAATTTGTGGAGGTCATTTAGGCCATAATTGAATTTAAGTTAAATTGGGAAAATTACATAAAAGGGTTCCTAACATTTTAAAATTACATTTATACCCATAACTGAATAACCCGTCTGATATCCGTTGTGGAGCCCCCAGGTCACGTGATAGCGGAGCCCCGCTTCATCCATCTGTCCCTCGCACTAATCCTATGGTAAGGATTCAGATCTGCAGAGCCGCGGATCTACCGTCAGATCCACCTCGTGGATCCTACGGTCTGGATTGCTTCCGCGATTGGCCATTAAGATTCAATTCATCCGAGCCATTGTGCCTTCTCCCTCGATCAATCAAACAGCTGCGAAGGGTCCTGCAACTATGAATCTTTGTCTCCACAGACTCGCGCTCCCAACAAGCGAAATTTGTCCGTACGCCAGCTGCCGATCCTGTCCCCCACTACCTCCTCCACCTCAGCAAGCCATTGGGGATATTCCCTCAATGGTTTGGTATCCCAATCAGGTCCTGTGGCCCGGTCAAGCTCAAAATAGAATTTGAGAGCTTGGTCATGGCTTGAGCTCTCGGGCTGTCTCCAGCTAGCCCTCTGCAGCCCAACCCATTCCCTGAGGCTATAAATAGCCTCAGAATCTGTAACGCCCCGCCCCATCACCGTGCACAAGACAAGTGTATATATAACAAATCGGTGGTGGAACGGTGTGCTACTCGGGGATGGGAGAAAATGACAACAACATCCTCCCGAATAGGCTAAGAGACTGAGCCACACTAAAGGCTGCTGACTCAAACCCAAGAGTAGGATTGAGAGTCAATACTTAGGAAAAGAGTAGAGTACTTGTCTTAAGTATTAGACTAACATATACATTAGATTTAATGAAGTAGATATGAATCTGATATACGTTATAAATATATCAGCATTTCCAATATGCTGATAGCATCACAATACTAGCTATAGTAGTATAACAGAGTGCGGAAGCTAAAGCAAAATATTCAGAATATATTCATCACAGAATAGTATTAAACATTTGTCTCAGAAAAGAAAAAGTAAAATACATCCAAAATTATTACAAACTGATTTAAATGATGCAAAAGTAAAGTCTATCTGAAGTACTAAAGTATAAAGAGTAATGTAAAAAGGTGGTAGACAAATTCATTAAGGCTCCACGTACTCCTCCTGGATCTCCTGCAAGTCCTCCTGCCCTATCTCAACAAGTTGCCCGGGATCTAGCAAATTGCCATATCCCAAAAGTACCTCGTGTTAGACAAGAAGTCTAACATGTGGCAACTAAACTAACAAGTACTAAAGTAAATACAAATAGACAGTAAAGTAAGGAAAACTGTAAAAAAGCAGTAAAACAATGAACCACTGAAAAAGGTAAAGGCTAAAGAAGGTAAAAATGAACTGAATACTGAAAGTAAATGAAAATAACAAATGCTCAGAATTCAAGGTAAGAATGTCTAATGCTGTATTATATGTCACTGGAAAAATGCATCTAAATATGCTACGACATGGTATGCTGCATATATATAACAGAACTATCACTGAAAGGCTATGAGTTATACGGTCCAATGTATACATATACCCAGTTGGGAATATAGTTTACTATGATGCTGATGCATCCTGAAATTCCCCAGTCAAGGTATATAACATTCAGTAACCCATAATTCATCACTGATACTCATACGTCTCCACTGAATCATTCATCATGATCATGCTCATGTTTATGCCCATGCTTCTAATCTATATGAGTAAAATCCAGAAATTCATAAAACTTCAAATACTGATGATAAATTTAAGGTCTCTATTGTGCAGAATCCTGTTAAAAGGATTCTGACTCCTAGCTTCTAGAATGATAATTGGTTAAAGTTGAAGATTTACTTAAAAATCATTAGACAGGATGATTGTATACACATATTTAGTGTACTGCAAGAAAGGTGGTTCTTAATACTTAGTTTGATTAAGCCACCCTAATGAAGCGATCTCGATAGGAGGCTTCGCTCATTGGCGATTTGTATCTCAAACTAAGTCATTAAGATGCCCGACTCACAATCACACTCAGTGTCTTAAAGAAGGTGATTCTGATTACTTAGTTTGTTTGAGCCACACCTATTAAAGCGATCTTCTCTAGGAGGCATCGCCCGTTGGCGATATATATTTCAATCAAAATAAGGAATGAGTCCCTATTTAATGCACTCTTGCTATTGGAAGATTTACTCTAACGGGATTGTATTTATCTAATCCCTCGGGATAGCACCTGGTCATAAGTCCACATTAGAGTGAATCAACCAACCCTGAATACTACTGAAGAAATTCAATACTATGGGTATACCATAATACACCAACCAATAATCTGGGTTTAGACAACTCTATTTAATCAACAAGGATTCATCAAAACTATTAATCCCTATGCTAAATAGGTAAATCTTATACAAGGCTCCAAGAAAAATGTGATCAAAGATCATTTAATAAATTCTACCACAAGGAAAGGTATCATTCAAATATCTTAAGTGATTTCTACCACGAGGGGTTAAGATCAACTTTTAAAGTTAAGGGATCATCTAAGCTTCTACCTTAATGAGTTATACAAAATTCTCCTACCTCAATGTATATTTAAATCTTGGTCTTAAAATATTTCAGAGACAATCTTATGATGAGATACTTAGGATCTCACACTCTTACTTCTAATGCTAATATTCTAGGTTTTACTTATCATTTAGGTTTATAGTAATCAGATCAGATGATTAAGTCATCTAAGCATAACTTATTCTAAGATTATGGGATTTAAATCAAGGATATTATTAGAGTTAGATCACTTGTTCAATCAATATGATTCTATTAATCTTCTTATGCTAATAGTCTTATTTAAGAGAAAATCAAGGATCCAAAGTTTAAATTCAGATTAAGCAATCACATAGCTTTATTATTAACCTTAACATGTCTAATCCAAATGTTTAAGATCAATATCAAATCAGATGCATTATTGGAATAATGATGAATGCATTATCTTATAATTAATTCAATTTAATTAAGTTTAAGAGTTTGGATCTTAATCAAATAGATTAGGGTTTAACCCCTTACTTATATGTAATCAAGATCAAATGTTATTTATAAATCAATGCCAAATCAATGAATTTAGGATATATTATTGGTGGCAAACTTAGACCTAGATCAAGTCTTAACAGCTTGATCAAAGTCTTAAGACTTCTTAAGGTTAATTAAGAGGTTTAAGTTCTCAATTTTAGATTTGCTCAATTTATACATCATAAATTTGCATAAATGATCTCAATACATCTACCATACTATTATGAATCATATTAATAGAAAAATTTCAAAAAATAAAAAATAATTAGTGCTAATCAAACCCTAAATCAATCCAAAAGGAATAACACATAAACACTAATCCAACCATCAGAATTTTATGCATTTTGGCACATAAGTTCTAATTTACCATACAATTAATTAGAGACTATGTTTGCAAAGATCCAATAGTTGCAAACCCTAATTTTCACTGATCATGATTTAACAAGATTAGGGCATAAGTTGAAATACAGAAATCAAAAAAATAAACTACCTAGCACATTCATTCTACTAACCATAAGGAAGCCAATGGCACCCTAAACATGCAATTTGGTATAGTATAATTGCTAAATTACCCTAATCAAGATTTTCAATAATTAAGAAAAAATGGAAAATCTAACCATTGGATGATCCATATTATTTTATATTCTTATTTCTGATGATTTTCTGGTCAATTTGAGATATAATATCATAGGGTTTGGACCAGTGGATTAAAAATTATTTCATTAATACATTCTATATTTTTATTTAATTAAATCCCTATGATTGGAATAATTGAATTATTTTCCTTAAGGAAAATAATTCCAATTATTTGAATATTATTTAATACGGGATCGGCCCGAATCCAAAACACGCGGGTCGGCTCGGCCAGAATCCAAAACATGCGTGTTGGCTCGGCCCTGTGACCCGTTACTGTTGAACCGCGCGGGCCATGGGTCGGCCCGACCCACACAATCCGTCTTCTTCCCCTCGCCAGCCCCGATGCCTCACTGATTAGTGTAACCCTAATCGGCCAAATCCACAGCTTACGGACCACGCCACGACCTTGGGTTGATCGAGAATCGATCCCCTAGCCAAGACGTGCCGATTGACACTCGAAGCCCCCTGTGAGATGGTCTGGATCAGCCGGACCTTACTCTCCCGAGGGCTCCCTTAATGGAGCTACTGTGGGAAGATAATTCTCCCCACAGAGGCCATGCCAGACTCAGGGCTCTATCCATACACCTTTAGGGAGGTGAGACGGATCGAAGCCCCTTGGTCTGAGGGCCTGAGGTGGTGTGGAACGTCATGACCTTACTCAACCCGAGGCGTTCCTTTAGGACTTAGCCCAATCGATTGATTCAATTGAATGGGGCTAGCTCACGGCTCAAATACGATAGCATTAGGTTTGATTCAATAATATGTTGCAATACAAGTCAAATGGAGATGAGCATGAGCCTCATTGGCTCAAGACTTATAAATGGGGGTACCTGGTTCGACGGTTGAGCTCGAGGTGGTTGACTGAGAGCAAGGTAAGTGTTGGCAAAGGTTCCAGAGAGTGCAAAGGGTCCTAAACACCAGAAGAGCCTACTATCAGTGGTTTGGAGTCTCTTGAAATCACCTATGCGAGCTCGGACATATGGTAATGGCGAAAGAGTAGACAGTGGAGAGTTGAGGGCAATTGAGCAGCAAAGGGGAAGATAGAGGATTGCTAAGGCAATTTATAGTCTCAGACAAGTTTAGGGAAGCTTCCAAATGGGCTGGCTTGTCTGGGAAAGGCCCAAGAGGTCAGGCCATGGCCGAGCTCTCACTTTTCCTAATTGAGCTCGGCCAGGTCACGAGGCCCGATCAGGACTGATATGCCGTTGAGGGAAGATCCCCAATAGCATGCTGAGGTGGAACAGGTAGTGGGGGATTTGCAAGATTTCTTCAGTCGGATGCGGGTGAGGCAAAGATGAAGATCCACAGTGCAGGTGCACTATGGGCTATCTGATGGATTGATCAGGACCGCGAAACGGTCCAGATCCTTCGGATCGTAACGGCCGGATCAGATTGAATCCGCGCCGTAAGATTCATGGGGCGCATCTAATGCCAGATCCTTGGTTCCACAGGATCTAATCCTAGCCATTGGATAGGAAGGCCCAACGATGATATTTGCGGGACTCCGCTATCGCACAACCCACGCTCCGCAGCAGATCGCCCATGGTCCGCACAATGGATCTCGGCCGTTTAAATGGGTATAGGGTAAAATATGCAATTAGACCAAAATAAATTAAATTGAATTAAGGTCTAAATGATCTCCAAATTTCACCAAACTTTCATCCCTTGTTAATTTGAGGGTGAGAAATTCAAAAATACAATCAGATTTAAATTTTGAGATCAAAATATTTTAAGTCTAATCTAGGGCATCTAGACTAATCAAAATATCATTTTGGACTTAGAGAAGTCCAATGAATTTCAAATTTGCAGAATAGGCTCAATTTGATATTCTAAAAACAATGGCATTGAAATTATGGAGCAATTAAACTATAGATTAGTAGGGTAACAACTTAGGATTGTTACAGGATCCTTCCTAGAGTGGCTTACTGATTAATTGAGCTCAATTAATATTGTCCCCCAATCTGACATTGTTGGTCTGCTCGAGCTCTCAACGATGATCCAATGCTTGCATACCATTGAGAGAGGGTTAGTCCAGGTGTTCAAGACCTCTAGCATCTTCATCAAGCTCTGCAACATCTAGAGTTTCCTTTGTTGATCGATCCGAGCACCCCAGCCAAAACTAGGTACTCTCACTGAAATGAACTAATGAGGCTCAATTCATTCTTCCTTTTGATTTGTAAGTACTCATTTAGACTAATAGAACTCATGGAAAATAATTTTAGAACCTGTCCTAACCCTGATCGATCGAATGGATCGATTAGGTTCTGGTCTGTTCGGTGAGCTGGGTATGAGTAAGGACCCAGCTATCCAGTGTATCTCAGATCCTGCCGCCATGGGGGTTTAATTCGTCTTACTTAACTGCATGTGTAGGGATCAAACTCGGGGTGAATTGTGTTTTTTGTGGGGAGAATTGACTCCCTAGAATAGCTCAATAGCGTGGCTCTAGGGTGAGTAAGGTTCGGGAGTTTCTGGCCTTCTCATAAGGGGCTTAGGGTTCTAATCAGTGCATCTGGTCATGGTGAACATGTAGTGACCCTCTGGTGATCGCACCAAAGCTTGGATGCTCATGATTTTGGTAATTAGGGTTCCCCTAATCAGCCTAAGGAGGGGACGAGGGATCTGGGATGACTGCACTGTGTGGATCGGGCCAGCCCATGACCCGCGAGGTGTGGCAGTCCCGAGTCACTCGGGCCCCGCGACCCGCGAGGTGCGACAGTCCCGGGTCTCTCGGGCCCCACGACCTGCATCTTTTGGATGTTGGGCCGAGCCCATTTAATAATATTAATAATAATTATAATTATTATACTTAAGGAAAATAATCTGATTATTTAAACCATGGGGAAATTTCAATTGGAAAATGGTAGATTAAATTAATTGAATAACTTTTAATCCACTCATCAAAACCCTATAAATTTTATACCATTTTGTTCAAACAATCATGAGGGATCTAAATATAAAATAATATTGCACTTCATGTGGTTGGATTTTTTGATTTAGACTAATTACTCCATAACTTGATTAGCGTGGATTAGCATGTATACTTTGCCAAATTGCTTGATTTAAGTTTCATTGTGCTTCTTATGCTTTGTAGAATGTTTGTGCAAGGAGAAATATTTTTTTGAATATTATTTTGACAATTATGCCATAATCTTAGAAATGCATGAATAATAAAAATTAGGGTTTACATTTAACCAAATTTAGCAAACTAAGTCATTGTTCACATGGATAAATAGAATATATTTGTCAAGTTTCATAGATTTTGAATGGTTTGCTAATCCTTTTTAGCTTGATTTAGAGTTTGAATAGCTTTAATTACTTTATATTTTTCTTAATTAAATGTTTATATGCTTAAATAACAGTACCATGCATGTTAAAGAACTCAAACCCTAATTTGAATACTTTAAATGATTGATTGGATAATTTTTAATCTTAAATCCTAAGGATCTTAAGGAATAATTAAGATAATCAATATAACCTTAAACTTAAAAGTGACATCAATATTGCACAAATAACTTACTGATTTTTTCATTGATCATTAACTCAATAATTTATCTTGGTTTGGTCAAGTTAGGGATTGTATTCTAACTTGATTAGATTAAGGTCCAAAACCTTAATTACCTTAAATAAAATACTTGATTTGAATAATTAAAGGACTTGCATGGTTTCAATAATACATTCTGATTTGACTTTGATATTAAATCATTAAATTATAAATATTATGATCTATAATTAAGCTATGTGATTTATCATCTGAACATATACCTTTAAATCTTTGATTTTCTTCTAAGCATGAGATAAATCATAAAATGATAATAATTTGCAAAATGATCAACTCTTAATAAATTATATGATTTTATCCCATAATTATAGTATAAGTTGTGATCAGATGGGTCTACCCATCTGATTTGTGTAAATAAGTCTAATGTACTGAGAATTGAAAGCTTAATATAAATCTTAGATCTTATATTATAAATTATATATTTCAGTACAAGAGCTTTAATATTGTGATATAGTGATATTAATTCAATAATTGCTAAGCCTTGTCAATAGATGAGTTATTGAGGTAGGAAGAACTATTATTTAATTTTAAGGTAGGATCTTAGATGCACCTTCTTAGCCTTAAATACATGATCCTAGATCCTTGTGGTAGGATAACCTAATAATTTTGACTGAGGTTATTTCCTTGTGGCAGTATCTTGAATTGAGTGACTTTTAAATCACATATTTGGAACCTTTGTGTAGGATTCACCACAATGGAGAATGGATTCATTAGTTTGATATTCCTGATTATTACATATAATTATTGAAATTAGTAGAACTATCAGTTGGAGGTGATAGTGTGTATCCATAAAATTGAATTACTTCAGTAGAAAATAGAGTTGGTTGATTTACCCTAAATAAAACTATAGAGTCTCAGTCTTATCTTAAGTAATTAGATAAGTACAGTACAGTTCAGGATAAACATCACAAGTCCAAGAAGTGTTACAAGTAGGGGATTGAATACTTTGTTTGAGAGAATATACTGTGACCGGGTCATGCCCCTTACTATCATGCATTTCAATAAGTGCAGTTAAATAAACTAAGTATTTCAAGCTACCTTTCTTATGACACTATAAGTATGTTTATAATAGGATATTTAGCAACTTAGTATGAGAGAATAAACTTTGACCAGGTCATGCCCATTATCATCATGCATTTCGATAAGTACAGTTAAACAAACTAAGTGTTAAAGTCACCTTCCTCAAAAACATACCAACTATGTGTATACAATCTCTTTAGTTGATGAGTTTAAGTTCAAATATTAGCTAATTCCATGCAGTTGATTAGACGTAGGAGTCTAAATTAATTTAGATCAATTTTGCAAAATGGAGATAATGGAATCATCACTTCATATTGCTTTGATTTTGATATTTTGATGGTTTAAAACTTATAGTCATAATGTCTTGGCATATTATGAAATGCATAAGTCATGTCAGTATTAGCAGTCACTAAGGACTCTGTTAACAAAGCAAATGGGCTCACCTAGGACCTGTGGAGTGTTACAAGTATTTAGGTGCATAATTATAAATTCAGTGGCATACACCATAGTTTTAAATCATCATTTATTCAGTTTAAGATTGTTTACTATTTTCCATAGATTTCAGCATTTAGTTGTAGTTTCAATTCACTTATTATTTTCTCTACATTATAGCATTCAATTTATAGTCTTAGTTATACTTTACTTTCAGATTTATACTATTTTGAGCCTTCAACTATTTTACTATCTTTCTACCATCTTACTTAAACTATTTAAATAATAAATAGTAGATAACTATAACTATTAAAGTAGTTTTCAATGTGTTAGACTTATTGTCTAACACGTGGTACTTTTGGGATTCTACAATTTGCTAGATTTAGAGCAGCTTAGGGAGCCAGATCAGGAGCCTTCACTAGAGATTTAGGAGGAGTTCGTGGAGCATTAGAGGACTCTTTATTAGCCTTTATTTTCCACATATATTTCTGTCAATTCAGTACTTAACTATTTTCTTTATTTTTAAGTAAACAGCTGTAATAATTCTAGATGTATTTTTTTTTTAGATGAATGCTTTACTTAGCTTCTGTGATGAATGTTTTTGGATGTATTCTCTTGCTTCCACCCTCTATATTTATTACTACTTATACTAAATATTGTGATGTGATCAGGATATTCATAAAATATTAGTATCCGTGTAACTTAGATATTACCCTTATTCATAATCCAAAATACATAAGTACCATATTTAATACTTAAGATAAGGATACTACACTTATCTTAAAGATTAGTACTCAGCCTTCTTCTCTTGAGGTTGAGTCTTAGCAGTTATGGTGCTCAGTAGGTGTCTTTGGGAAGGTTTAGTTTTCCTACCCGAGTAACATACCGTTCTGCCTCTAAATGTTACTCCTTAAACTAACTCATTTACGTGGGGTGACGGGACGAGAAGTTACAGTTGGTATCAAAGAAGTATCGTAAAGTGTCAGATAAGGAAAGTGTTCCTATCTACTTTATGGTCTATTCTCTGGAACATCTATGATCACGATCGCTAAGTGTAATGAAAAGCAACATCCACAACTTCATCAAGTCAAATCTTAGAAATGGAAACTAAGAATATTTAGAAAGGACACTTTAGGGATTGAACGAACCTTAAAAAGTACTTAAATGTAAAATACAAATAATAAAGGTCATCTTAGGATTTGAACATACTTTAATGAAGTAAAATATACATGTATTTATAATTGAAATAAATGAAAAACTAGAACTAATAATTTAATGAAATTTTAGGAATGGAATATAAATAATTCGAGTACTACTACTACCTTAGGTTATTCAATGAGTATTGGGTAGATGATTTCCAAGATGGGAAAATCTATGGAAGAATCATTGAAGGAGTGTCCCGTCATGGGATAAAAGCTCTAGATAAGATATTAGTTCGCTCAACCTTCAAAGGGACTAGTGTTCTTGTCCTTGTCAATAAATGGTTGGACTGAGTGACCACTACTTTCTGAGAGATAACTTATCCAGATAATTACTGCCTTCAGACTTTAGGGACTCTACTTGGAGGTTTAGCTGATAGGTGGTGGTGCTGGACTTATAAAAAGCTCTCAAGGAAGTGTCGAGTAGTCTCATACAATGATTTTTGTGCTGCTTTTAGGGTAGAATATTGTAGTTGATGTTCTTAAGATATCCCATGCAACTTCTTTTCGCATTAGAATATTGTAACTTCTCTTTTGAGAAAGTGATTTAAAGAATAATGGTTTTTAATTTTTGCTAAATTCATATTTCTAGATATTGCAGTCATGAATCTAAGTTCCCCGTCAGTTCCTACACCCATCAAGAACACGGTCTCATCCTTAGGCAGACCGGATGAAGTTAACTCCCTTGCTAGTTTAATGGAAGCCTTCAAGAGAGTAATTTGCAGCAAGCGCAAGAGACTCGAGCTCTGATACTAAATTCTAGTCAACAGCCTTTTTCTCAGATGGGAGCTATAACAGCCTATGGTTGTTACCATGTTTATTTGACATGAAGTTATTCAAATTAAGATAAAAATTAAGTTCCTGATTTACGTCAAATAAAAACTAAATACAAATATTCTCAAATAAACCGTATTGAGGGATCCTCTTGCGAAAATTTGAGCACAATTGGGATCCTGGATCGTCCTAAATAAATTTGTTAAGTGTAAACTTCAGGAGCCAATAATAAGAAAAATATAAATTAGAATTTAGAAATTTTTGTTTAATTAGGTTAAGTATCAAATAAGGATGCTATGTTTTAAGTTACACTAATTGTTGAGCTCCCAATTTTACATGGTGAATTTTTAGAGTTTTTCTCTTAAACCTTTATATAAAATAAAATACTCATTCAAATTTAATAATTTTTAGACGTATATGTTCATTTCGTCGAGACGCTCATTTTGATACTTAGTTTGTAATTTTTGGAATTTTTTTGTCTATTAAATATAGCTCAAGAAATTTCAACTGTTAGATTTAAATCCATCGGCTTAATTCGATATAGAGTTGTTTTATATATATATCTCTTCTAACCTATTTTTTTTCTCTAAACTTAAAGATTCTTCCTTCTCCTTAGCTGACCTATTCTCTTTTTCTTTCTCTATCGTGCGGCCAAATATTGGATCTTCTCTACCTTCTCAAAACTCATGCGCCAACCTGCTCTCCTTGCCCGAGCATCTCCTTCCTCTCAATCGAAAGGTCGAGCACCTCATTCCTCAAGGCGCAGTAGCTCCCCTCCCTCCGTCCTTGAGCCGAGCTATATCCCCCTCTGATCCCATGTTCGATCTATTTTTTTCAGCCAACCACCTCTCTATTGTTTTCCTTTTAGAAGCACGCCGAGCTCGAGGATGCTAAGGTAGATCATGAACACCGTTGAGCACCAGTCATCATATCTCTTATCTGCCATCTCCTTCGTTGCAGATGTGGAGGAGTGTGTTCAGCACTCTATCGCAATGATGGATGCCCTCAAGGTACTTAACTATACCTAATTAAAACTTAATATTAACTTTATAATCATGTAGATTTAATTATAGTCAAACTTCACAGATTCTATCCATTTCTTTTTATGAGTTATTGAAATGATACATATATATTTTATCTTGATATTAGATGTTAATGTTATCCTGATTCATTCTAGCATGAGTTAGAGTGATGGAATCTCATTGAGATGCTCACGCATGACCTGCCATTTCTTTTTACAACTTTATACCATGAAATGCTGTGTTATACTATTTTATTGTTGCCACTCTAAGTAATAGAGGAAATCTCTTTCACTATAAAAAGTACCTGTTCGTTGATGTAAAAGTGTAGCAACATAGGCCTTCATTTAAACCACGTAACATAGCAAAATATGGGATTTGTCTAGTCATAATCCATCAGATTTCATTTTTTTAGGACAATTTATAACATGTTAACTAATTGTTTTTCTTATATATATCATACTTATAATATAAAAAGAATCTTTGTCAATAGTTTAATATCTGGATTGAGCTTTAACTCATGCGAATGCATAGAACTGCTGAGATCATTATTTATGGCAGTTTAACAATAAACCCTTTAAATACAACTTGCAAATGAACTTGTTGCTATTGTCATACATTGAGTATTCTTAACGTGTATGTTAAATAGTTAAATGAATTGCAAAGAATTTGTTTTGCGTACAGATTATCTATAAACTCGCAAGTACTTCTAAAACCTTACTTTAACATGATGTATTCGTGCACTGAGCTGCTCATTATTACTTAATATGTATATTCATTATTATTTAATGTAAAACTTGAGTGCTAAATATACATATTAAATTCATTTCTAAATTGATGATTAATAACTAAAAAATATGATGCATCTTCTATTTTATAAATGGATTTGTCTTTCACTATTCTAAATAGCAATAATTAAGAACTTGATTAAATTCATTTATAAATGTTAAAGAGATATTTTGAAGTTAATTACATGTCAACGACATTATAGTAACTATGCAGCAAACATTATAAATTAGAAACAAAGAGATATAAATCCTAAGCAATATAGAGAACATCTCCAAGATATTATCAAATGTTGTATATATGGTTATATTAGTTGTAAAGATATATATACAAAAGTTAAATATATACAAAAGCACTTTAATTTTTTAAAGTGCACGCAACATGTCATATCTATTTATGATTATGAGTTTTAGATTTATGAAAAGATAACATTTAACAATGGTGTATAAATTTGAGTGATTGATATGCATTATTTGAATATTTTGGCGCTATGCATGTGAAAATCACTATATGATTATTTTACATATTTGAATCAATAAATCGCATCTTATTTGTAGATTTAAGATTGAGTCATCATTTAGTTGAATGCGATCAATAAAGATATGGTATGTATTTAGCATGTTTAGAATCTTAATGATACTTATTATTGTTGATTCAAGGATTCTTTTGAGGTTATTCTAAGGAATCCTATTCTTATACGTCCATCCATCTATAAGGAATTGATTATTATTAAGCTATTATGTTTCATCTTGCAGATCCTGTCTTTAGCTTATTGTAGAAAGTCTTCTTTCTTGTAAATTGGAGAATGAATTGGTTTGGTTTCATATTTGTCTAGGACCAAATAAAGTTATCAAAAGAGAGTATGATTTAGATGTACTTTGCTTAATTATTGTAAGTGTTGTGATTGTCATTCAATCTTTGAGCTTCGAGTTTGAATCACTAAAGGTACATAAGTACTTAATACTTGTATTGAGTTCCATTAAATTAAATCATTTATTTAGTACTATGTTAAGTGCGTACATCACTTGCATAGTTCTTATTGCTGTTGTGTATTGTTATTTTCTGGAATCCTATGCTAATTTACATTTATTTTGCAAATTGTTTTAAGGGAAATATTATAAATTGGATGTTAGGCTTACCACCTTGTTAAAATGCGATGGGTTTAGGAGGAATTATCTTTATTATTGTTTCACAATTGCATTTATCAAAAATGAGCAAACTAATAATATGTGATTTATTTCTTGCATTAACTTCTACATGTTAGATCATTAAGTCTCATAAAGGATTAAGGTGTTTTGATTCTATCTTGGACTTAAGCTTATATCTTCTTGAATTTTCTCTTAAATAAGAGAACTAGCATGTAATAATCTTTAATTAACTAATAAGATGTATTGATTTATCAAACAACCAAATCCTAAGAATTTTAATGACTTATCCCATGAATGGGATTAAATGAACATTTGATTTGGTACACTCTATAATATGCATAAGTCCAACAACTCTTATTGATTTGCCATTGATCTTAGACTAGTAAACTAGAAGAAATTAAGAGCTATAACAAACTTATGTAATTTATTATCTGAACTTAAGCTTAAGATCCCTGATTTTTTTTTATATAAGACTATTAGTATGAGAATGATAATAAAACTATATTGACTTGTGAAATGATCAAATTTTAATAATATTCTTGATTTTATCCCATGATTGTAGCATAAGGTGTCATCAAATGGGTCTAACCATCTGATCTAATCAAATCAATTTAGGCTTAGTAAATAGAACTTATGACTTAGCATAATTATTAGAGGTGTGAGATCTTGATGATCTTGCTATAGGAGTGTTTTGTAATATTTGAAAAGCCTAATAAATGCTAATACAATTGAGGTAGGAAGAACTTATTGTGACATCTTGAGGTAGGAACCTAGATGATCCTTATTAAGCTTAGAAGCTTGATCTTAGACCCTTATGGTAGAATCACCTAAAGTACTTAGAATGAGATTTCTCCTATGTGATAGTAACCTATATTGAGTGATCTCCTTGGTCACATACCTAGAACTTTGTGTAGGATTTACCTCTTTGTAGTCTAAATCTCATAACCTTGGTGATCCTTATTGATTAAATAGCATTAACTGAACCCAAATTATTAATTGAGTATAGTAGTGTATATCCATAGTGTTAGATCACTCCAACAGTATTTAGGAATTGTTGAGTCACTCTAAGTAATATTTATCTTTGTGCTATCTTGCGAGCTTAGGCAGATACAATCTTGCTCAGAGTAAATCAATCAATCCTAAGAGTGTTATGAATAGGGACTTAATTCCTTAGTTTAATTAAAATAAAAATCTCCAATGAGTGATGCCTCCTAACGAAGAACGCTTTAATAGGTTTGTCTTAAACAAACTAAGTGATTTGAGTCATCATCTTTAGAACACTAAGTATGCTTGTGATTAGGGTATTTAACAGCTTATTTTGGGATAGAAATAGTGACTGGGTTTTGCCTCCTATTTTAGTGTGCTTCGATAAGTGCAGTCTTAAACAAACTAAGTGTTATGTTCACATTTATTGGAAACATACTAAATATGTGTATACAATCTTTCCAACTGATGATTTTAAGTAAAATCCTAAGTAAAACAAACTGTTAGGCTTAGACCAAGGAGTCAGAATCTATTTAGATGAATTTTGCACAATGGAGACATTTGATTTATTATCTGATTTTAAATAATTTTTTGGATTTTTGGAATTTAAAGCATGTAGTGTGGAGATATAAGCATGAACAAAAGCATGAATATGAGCATGGCATATTAGTATCAGTGATGAATTATGGATTATGGAATGTTATAGATATCAATTGGAGAATTTTTAGTATGACTACTACTAGATTCCCAACCATAAAATTCATACCCGTTCAGTGATATTTTGGTTGCATATTAGTTGCATATCGTATTGTGACATATACTGATGCATGAATTCAGTGACATATAATATAGTCTTACATGATATTACTTAGTTTTAGATTATTTACTATTTTATTTACTTTCAGTATTTAGTTTACAGTTCAACTTTATTTTACTTTACTTTAGTTTTGTATAGTTTTATATTTTAGTTATTTTATAGTATTTCTACAGTTTGATTTTTGTTTTACTATTATGTTGAATAATATCTTTTAAATGCAAGCATATGCTATTTTCCAACTTAATTGTACTTAGACATTATAAGTCTAATATTACTATTTTTCTTTGTTGGCTTGGCCATGTCATATGTATACATATGGCAGCAACAAGTTTTAGCTCAGACCTTGTGCTTGGGGGTGTGCTTATAATAGAAGGTCAACTGAGGTTGGTGTTCTGCAAAGAAGGAAACTTATCGTTATTAAATTTTTGCTGCCATATTTAATTCAAATATAATAAATGAGCTTCTTTCTTATTATTCTACATTTTCTATATTGTATATGAATAGATAGATGTGGATAATGTTTGAATGCTTTTTTCTTATTTTATGCACTTCTTTACTTATGTTTCTGCTAAGGTCTTGCTCACATTTTGATTAATGCCATCAATATCCCGCTTATTATCTGTGGTGTTAATGACGACCATCACTTTATTGTAGTTGAGTTAGTGTTACTCGACGACGGTCAAGTGGTGGCCATTACAGGAGCCTCCTATGCACCACACTTCTCGGGAGATGGAATTCTCCACAGTTTTCAATCACCTCAATCTTGGCTTTGTCTACCTCAATTCCCTTTCTAGATATAAGGTGACCCAATATAATCCCTCTTCTACCATAAAATAACATTTTCCCAATTCAAGATAAGGCTAGTTTCTTCGCATTTTTTTAGAACTTTATCGAGATTTGTCAAAGATTCCTCCAAAGATTTACCTACTACTGAAAAATCATCCTTAAAAATTTCTAAGAATATTCCTATTATAATTGAAAATATGGCCATCATACACCTTTATAAAGTCACAGGGGCATTGCATAACCCAAAGAGCATCCTTCTGAATGCAAATGTTCCCTATGGGCAAGTAAAGATTGTTTTCTCTTGGTCTTCCGGAGCTATCAAAATCTGATTGTACCCTCAATAACCATCGAGAAAATTGAAGTATGGATTTCTTGCCAACCTATCTAGCATATGATCAATGAATGGGAGAGGATAGTGATCCTTCCAAGTTGTGTTATTTAGTCTCCTATAGTCAATATAGACTCTCCACCCCATCGCTTTCCTGGTTGGAATTAATTTATTATTTTTGCTAAGGATCACTATTATCCCACTCCTCTTGGAGACCACATGAATTAGACTTACACAAGGGCTGTCAGGAATTGGAAAAATAATCCCAGCATCCAAAAGCTTAATAATTTCCTTATGCACCACTTCCTTTATGTTTAGGTTTAATATTATTTGAGGTTCTATGGATGATTTAGAATTGTCTTCCAACAGGATGCAGTGCAAGCATAAAGTGGGGCTAGTCCCTTTCAAATCAGCAATGCTCCATCCAATCGCCCTCTTATGTTTTCTCAATAGCTCACACAATTTATTTTCCTGGGTTTTACTCAATAAAGTAGAAATGATTACAGGTAGTGATGTTCCCTCCCCAAGATAAATGTACTTTAAGTGATTGGGCAAAGGTTTTAGTTCCAATTCAGGAGGTTCATCAAGAGATAATTGTATTTTCTTCTTTTCCTGAATTAATTCATCAACCTTATTTTCTATCTCAAAATTTACAACTTCCTCATATTCCTCATCATCTCTTGAAATCAACACCTCTTCCATTAAATCTACTTCCCAGCATTCTTCATTTGGCTTACTAGGATGCCTCATTGAATCTTTTATATTAAACCTTACCTCCTCGCCCTCACAACAAAGGCTCAATTCCCCCATATCTACATTTATCATAGTCTTTTTAGTTTTAAGAAATGGTCTACCTAGAAATATAAGGATTTATTTGTTTTCCTTCTCCATTTCTAAGATTATGAAATCAGCTGGGAATATGAACTTATCAACCTTGATGAGAACATTTTCCAAGATTCCCATGGGGGTTCTTATGGATCTATCAGCTTGTTGAAGGAGAACTGAGGTAGGTTTCAATTAATCAGTTTCTAGCTTCCTGAATATATAGAAGGGCATTAAATTAATGAAGGCCCCTATGTCATAAAGAGCTTTTTCAAATGAATGATTTCCTATAGTGCAAGGGATAGTGAAACTCCCTGGATCCTTCTATTTTATGGGAATTTTTTGTTGAAGAATTGCACTACATTCTTCAGTTAGAGACATGGTTTCTTTTTCATTTATTTTTTTTTCTTGGAGAGGATGTCCTTCATGAACCTGGAATAGCTAAGCATTTGCTCCAATTCTTCAGTGAAAGGAATATTTATGTGGAGGGTATTGAATACTTCCAATAATTTACTAAATTGGATGTTTAATTTCTCTCTAGCCATTCTTTGAGGGTAGGGAATATTAGGAATACACTCAAGTTGTTTAGTCAATTGAGCTTGCATTTGAATTTGAGTTTGAGTTTCTTCCCTCACTTCCTTCTCCCTTGCCTGATTAGAATTTTCTTCCTCCATTAGTTTCTCTCTTAAAACCTTAGATCTATCCTCAGAATTACTAAATACCACAGGTTCAGTAATTTTTCTACTTCTTAATGTGATTGAATTTCTCGATTCATTCTCATAATTTCTTAGAGCTCCAACTAGGGCTGGTTGACTAACTTGGTTCATGATTTCTTGTATCTGCTTCTCAATTCTTTTAACAATTTCCACTTATCTCAAGAGGGTGTATTCATGTCTATTCAATGTTGCATCTATTTTGTTCATAAATTCAATGGTTGAGGTTCTAAACTCTTTAAAGAAGTGCTCTAGTCCTCTTCTATCCTCACCTTATTGATTCCTATAGTTTAGGATAGTATTGACACCTTCAGTTTCTCTATTATGAAATGAATTCAGTTGGATACTCTCAAGTCTTTGGGCTAATTGGGAAATTTGATTTCTTAGTTTAGAAATCTGGTTAACTTCCCTTTGTAGGGAGGCCAATTGATTTGTCTCATTCAGGTTATTTACCTTCTTTTAATTGGAAGTAAGGGCTCATTTGGCCATTGATATGCATTATTTGTCATTTCCTCAAGGAGATCAATGACCTCCTCTAGCGTCTTACTACTCAAACAACCACCCGTGGCTGCTTTAATAAGTGTTCTTGTAGGTGCATTCAATTCATTATGAAAAATATGCACTTGCATCCACAAGGGGAACCCATGATATCGGCAATGCCTTAAACAACTTGAGTGTATTCCCAGCCATCATGCAAGTTTTCTCTATTTTGCTGAGAGAAATCTGAAATCTCATTTCTCAGCCAAGCAGTCTTAGCAGGTGGGAAATACTTAGCTAGGAATTTCAAAGGGAGAGAGTTGGGGTTTTATTGTAGTACTTGTAAGGACCTGGTGTTTTCACTTTATTATTTAGTTTGATAAATTGATTTCCATGCCTAATTAAATCAAGTGAACATTATTTGAATTGGAGTTAACCACCAATTACAACAGGTTCAGATTGAGTGCAATAAGGAGAACTCCCCTCGGGGTTCTACCTCGACACCTATACCTTTATGAGACCGTTGTTTAAATTTATCTTTGATTTCCTAAATCTAGGTTACCGCCTATTTTCTTTTAGTTGTTAAGTCTCTCAAACATGATTTCTATTAATATTACATCATGCGCTTACACACGCGGCTTAGCTAGATGAGAGGATGCATTGGGTCAATGGATAATGTCACATCACCAATTGGATTTCTAACATCCTCTCATCCCTTATACTTTGCTGAGCAGTAGAGAAAAAATTGATGGGAACTTGGTTCACAAGCATCAAATCTCTTGGTTAGAGCTCTTAAGGAAATGTGCAAGTGAGCTTGAAAACTTGTCATATAGTTCACAGCTCTACTTGCACTACTTTCCTTATTCTTGTCCAATTGATGAGCTTGGGACTCAAGTTCTTTTATTGATTGATAATTCATTTAAGTTTTATTTTTAGCAAAGCATTTTGACAAAGTTTCATCCAGGCATTCCTTCACAATAATAATAATAGACAGTTAAATAGAAATCAATTTTATTCATTCAAACATCTCTGTTACAACACAAATATAGCCTTATAATTTCCTGCAACTACATCCCAACCCTCTCCAAGGTGATTTAGCTATCCATTACTGAATAAATTAAAGCATACATGCAAAAGGAAGTAATCCTTAACATCAGTTTATAATAGAAAACAATCAAAATAGAGTTTAGGAAAAGTAATATGAAATATCCAAGTGTTTTTTAGGGTTCTCTTAGTATTTCTCCTGCACTTCTACTTGACATATCCTCCTTTCCTTTATTGTCTTCTTCTCTTCACTCTTCACGGTCTACTGCTTGCCCCTTGGAGAGTTGCCCTCCTTTTTCCTTCCTGCAGCCTCTCCTTTTAGTCTTTTGCATATTAAAATTTGGATCCCTTCTTTGGTTTGAAATTAGCCCTTAAATAGGAGAATTTTTATCCCCCATAAATTAATCACAAATGACCCTTCATCTTCTTCTACTTCAATGCAAGTAATTTATTTTAGTCTACTTAGTCTCTTTGGATTCATCAGAATTATTATTTAACTCAGGTTTCAAGAGGCAGGACAAAGCCAAAGGTCTGAATTTGTGGCCTTCCCTATGCTGGCTTCAATGCAGATTCTAGAGCTTTCCGTAGTAGGCACTGTGGCGCGCTATTGCGGCCTTGATTCAAACACTATTCTGTCGTGGCGCACTGCAACAGCTAAAGTTCAATACTATTCCGCTGTATATTTTAAGAGATTACCTTAAAGCTGTTGCTTATTTGCTAGGGTGCACTGCGGTGGTTAGACTCTCGTGAAAGCAGAATAGTAACTGTTCAATTAACTTACATAACATTTTCATAAATAATCAGAAATTCTACCATGACACGCTGCGGAGGTTAGACTGTCGTGAACGCAGGATAGTAACTGTTCAATTCTTTAATATAAGGTCTTTCATGATTAATCAGATATGTCGTTGTTGAGCACTGTGATGCACGACGGTGGGCTGTAGTGGTTTTATTTCAGGTCTGTATTAATCCTTGTAGGGCATAGCACGCTGGGGTGCGCCGCAGCGATTAATCTTTCAGGGAAGCAGATTGGCACTGCTCAATTATTTCAAATAATATTTTAATATTGCTCTCGAGAAATGACATTGCAGCCCACTGTGGCGTGCTAGGGCGCGCTGCAGCGGTCTTCCTTCCAGGCCTTTAGGTACGCTTACAGGTGAGGGAATTTAGTGGATCGCCATGGCGCACTGTGGCGTGCCACAACAAATTTCATCCAAAATTCTTTAATTCAGTTCAGGCCTGCCCTTTTCTTCATTCTTCCTTAAAATATATAAATTCTACTCAAAGTATACTGGTTTATATGATGTTTTGAATGTTTTTAACACTTAATTTTGCTATAAATTTCGGATATATCAGCGCGCTGTGGCACGCTTAGGCGCATAATAGCGGTTTTATTGAATCTTCATTTTGCTGAGTCTAGTTTTATAAATATTGCAATGGCACGCTATAGCGCCTAGCCTTTCAAATTGAATCCATCATAGCGCGCTGTGGCACTCTTAGGTGCGATAGCAGTTTTCTTCCAGAATTTCCCTAGCTTGTCTTTTTGGTCTGAAAATATGGGGAAAAAAAATCAAAGTAGAGCATCCTAACATGAATTTGCTTGTATTTCTTCTTTTAATTTGTTATAAATCTTGGACTTATCAGATCTTAACAAAACCTTTTGGTGGTTACGTATGAAAAAGGACATAACAATTTTTGTATCTGATGACCCCAATATATAAAGAATTTTGTGTTAGAATTTATATTTTTCTTAAGAATAGTTGTACTTTTAGTGTATTTTTATGACATTTCAGGAAAAAAGAGCTCAAATTGAAATAAATAGAAAAGTTGACTAAATATGGCACTGCAGCACACTGCATTATTATATGGCACGCCACTGCACCCAAATTCTCAAGATCCAGGGGCTACAGTGTGCCATAGTGCTCAACTTCCTGAGAGCTAGGTGTGACAGCACACCATAGAGCCCAACTTTTTGAGGGCCAGATGCTACAACATGCCACAACACCCAACTTCATGAGAGACATGCGCTATCACGTGCCACAACACCCAACTTCCTGAGTGCCAGATGCTACAACATTCTATAGAGGCCAACTTCTAGATAGCTAAGAGCTACAATGTGCCATAACACCTAACTTTCTGAGAGCAAGGTCCTACATGGAACCACAGTGCCAAAAATTCTGAGAGCTAGACGCTACAACATGCCACATCGCTCATCTTCCCGAGGGCCAGTCGCTACAGCGCACCATAGTGCCCAACTTCTAGAGACAAAGGCGCTACAGTACGCTGTAGCACCTAATAGTTCCTCAACTCAAATTCAACTAAAATATTAGATTTCAATCTATTGATTGGATTTACTACGTATATCTGAACTAATGATTCCACCTCCGACTCCTTCCCCGCCGAAGCCGGAGGGTAGGATCTTGCAAAGCTAGTAGGGTAGGATCTAGTGAGCCTTACATACATGTTTTTTAAGCCTCAATCTCAATATTGTGGCCTCCGGCCTCAGGTGGCCTCCGGGCCACCTACATTCGACTAGCGTCTCGTATATAGAACCTATAGAGCCTATAGAGATTACCCGGAGAATGGCCTCTGGGTGGCCTTCACTTCTTTCTTCTTATTAAGGCTCATCTAACCTTTAGGTTCACTACTTCATATCCCAAACTTCCCTATAATAGCTCAACAGGCTTTACGCAGTGACTCTAATACAAAATATGAGTAGGTCAATGCTAAGTTTATGGAGAACCTAAGAAAGTCTTTGATTTAGGTACTAAGGTGCTATAGCATGTCGTAGTGCTCGACTAACAGAAATTAAGGTGCTACATTGTTAAAGTTAAGAAGACAGCAAGTTAGAACCAATTTAATACACAACTTATGGACAATAAAAGAGATAATCTATGAGAAGTTCATGAAAATAATAGGGGTAGAGCCTTGAGAGATTATGCCCGACCCACTGTTAGTGGAATCCCACATGCCATAGTCCAACCAAATGTGAAGGTAAAAAACTTTAAAATAAAGCCAACGACTCTACAGATAGTCCAAAATACTCAGTTATGTGGGTAGGCAACTGAGGACCCATACTCGCATATCTCTAAATTTTTGGAGATATGCGATACATTTAGGTATAATGACATCACTGATGACACAATTAGATTAAGATTGTTCCCTTTCTCATTGCCAGAGCTAAGAGTTGGCTCAGTTCTCTTTCTGGCAATTCAATTCGCACATGAGATAATTTGGCTAGGAAATTCCTAGCTAAATATTTTCCCCCATCTAAAATAATCAGATTGAAATTTGAGATCACAAACTGCTCTCATCAAGAAGGGGAACATTATATGACTGTTGGGAATAGCTTAAGATGTATATAATGTACTACCCTCATAATGGATTCCTATAGTGGATATAATTTCAAACATTTTACATTGGATTGAATGCACTTACTAGGACCCTGCTAGATGCAATTATTGGGGGATCCTTAAGCAGTGAAACCCAAGAAGAGCCTTATGACCATTGGAAGATATGACTAACAATGCTTATCAATGACCTACTGAGAGGCTAAAATCCTACATGAGTGAAATTAAGAACATAACTAAATCTCATAAATTAGTTGAATTTCAATGTGAGATTATAATGTTCAGTCAAAAATTAACTTAAATAAGTGTAGTTCAAGAAGTAGTTTGTGGGATCGGTAGAGAAAATCATCCTGACACCTTCTGTGATAATAATAACCACCCATCTCATTGGGATTCAAAAGATGTTAATTTTGTTTGAAACAATGCCAACATTCCCACGCATACATTTGATCCAAAGTCTGGTAATATTGGTTACTCTAGTAATTAGGATTACTTAGAGTGATCTTTAAGTGTGTTTAGAAATTCTACAACTAATTTTATGAACAAAACTAATGCTTCATTAAATAGACATGAAGCTACATTAATAAAATAAGAAAATACTGTTAAGAGAGTAGAGAAACAACTTGTAGTCTTACTTAACCAACTCAGGGATCTACATTGGTGGGCTCTAAGTGAATGTGAGAACAAGTAAGGAAGTTATATAACCTTACGAAGCAGAAAAATCACCAAACCCTTAAGCAATAGCGATAAAGAAATTAATTTAAATAAGAATGAAGAGGAAATAAGAGAGAAAAATGATAAATAATAACATGTAGAAAAAGGGACTGATTTGACTGAACTTACAATACAAAAACAAAAAGCCAAAAATCACCAACCCATATAATTCCCTCAACGTATTACCAGAGACAAGATTGATTTGCAATTCTAATGGCAGTAGGATGGAGCATAACTGATATTAGAGGACTCTGTCCTACTATTTGCATGCATAGAATTTTGATCGAAGATGAGTTTAAGCGCTCAACTTAAACTCAAAGAAGATAAAATCCAAATATTAAGGAAGTTGTTCATTAGAAGATAGTAAAATTCTTAATGTGGGAATCATATTTTCCATTTTTTATAACTAACAAACTTAATTTGTACGTCTGCACTTACATGCAAGTGCACGTGGTCTAAAGAAATAATTGGGATGGCGAGACCCCGAGATTTATTGTCCACTGAGAATGGTATGTTTCTTTACTAAAGTATATTTGAGTTTACAAATATTTGAATAATGTTTTAGTGTTGATGTTGGTTTTAATTTCATTAAATCATATTTTCTTTGATTAGATACTACTTGATGAGGAAGTAGGGAGAGTTGGGTTTATCATGAAATTCATTAAGGGTTTGTGTAAGTACTAATTATAATTAAGAAACATAGTTTTCTCTAGGGTGTCCCCTAAATATACTAAGTTTTACCTAGTGCTCGGAGATGAACACAAAAAGGTTCGATCTAGGCACATAGACCCTCACGTGATCAATGTTAGTTGAATTCAATGCTTACATCTAAGTTATCAAATCTACAATTTGAGTTGTGCATCATATGAGCTTGATTCCACCAATGGCTCACATGCTCAGTTCTAGGTTTAGCTAAGGAAGAGAGTTGACAGACGAAAATACATGTCTGCGTTTGCAGGTAAGTGTACGTGGTCTGAAGTAATAAGGGTAAAGTTTAGTTTTTGGGATTTATCAAACCTCAGGGAACGGTTTTTTTTGATACCAAGTTGTATTTTCTTTCACTAATGTCCAGATAACAAATTTGGTTGATTTTTGTTGGTTCCTAATTAGCAATACATAGGACTTTGAGTAAAGATATGAATTGATTAAAAAGGAGAGAGTTGAGATTTCATTGTAATATATGCAAGGGTTGGTTATATGACTTCATTGTTGGATTGTATATGTTCAATTTAATTGCTTAATCAAATCAAGTGAACACCATTGGAATTGAAGTATCCTTCAATTACATTGGGTTCAAGTTTAGTGCACAAAGAGAAGTCCTTTTTGGTTCCTTTTTAGCACATAAACTCTTATGAGATCTAGTTTCATTAATTTGATTTTGACATCATACATCTAGGTGACCAAAAACATCTCTTAATTAAAATGATCTCATAAGCAAGATTCCATTTACCGTGCGTCATGCCCTTCACATGCAGTTTAGCTAGATGGGAGGATGAATTGGGTCAATGGATTATGTCACATCATCCATTGAAGTTCCCAATGTCCTCTCATCCATTCTACTTTGCTGAGCAGCAAAGCAAGGTTAATGGAGAACTTGGTTCTCAAGCATCAATCAATCATTTAGGGGAGATACTAAGCGAGGGTGCAAGTGAGCTTGAGAATTCTTTCATGTAATCCTCATCTCCACTCGCACTACCTTCCTTGCTCTTACCCAATTGATGAGCATTGGAACACAGCTCTTTTAATTAAAATAAATAAGAATTCAATTCATCCAAGCATTAATTCAATATTAAAATTAACAATACAACAAACAGTTTTTCATTGCAATTAAACAATATCATCATACACTAATATTTTCCTTACATAATTCTATAACTACATCTTAACCCTCTCCAAGGGGTTCTTAGCTTTCCATTACTAATCAAGAAAGAACATACAATCAAAGAAAAGTGAACATCGCCATCAGTTCACTGCAAGAAATTAATCAAGGGAGTTTAGGAGAAATACAAGGAATCACCTGGAGGATTTCTGGGGTTCTCTTTACTTTTCTTGCACTGGACCCATGAAGCTCCACACTTCGTTCTTTGCTGTCTTTTCTTCCTTCCTATTCTTGGTCCTCTCTTCCCCTTGGAGAGTTCTCCTTCTTTCTCTACTGCAGCCTTTCTCTTGGTCTTTTGAGTAGCAAAGGTTGGAACCCTTTCAAGGTCTGAGATTGGCCCTTAAATAGAGATGCACTCAGCCGCAAGCCCTTAATGTGTGACCTTTCCTCTTCCTTGACTTAATTCCAATCCCTTTTAATGTTTTCATATGTTTAAACTTATTGGAATTTAGTAGGGATTTAATTTCTCAATTTTCAAAAGGCTGGGAGAGGCCAAAGGTCACATTTTTGTGGCCTTCCCCATGCTTCTTAATTGCTATCTCTGGAAATTCTGGGTTGTTCGCGCTATGGCAGCAGCAATTCATATACTGTTCCGCTGCGGCGCACTGCGGCAACCGCGTTCAAATCCTATTTCATTGCGGCATGCTGTAGCAGCAGTGTTCCAAACACTTTTCCTGTATATAAGTTAGTCCTTTTTTGTTCGACCACTGCAGTGTACGCTATGGCGCACTGCGGTGCGCTACAGCGGACAAGTTTCGGGAACACTCTTCAAGTAGTTTAACTAAGGTTTTATAAAATGAAAATTTACGCAATGTGGCGCGCTATGGCACGCTATAGTGAATAAATTTTGTAGGATCACTGTTCAATTAGTTCAACTATAGTATGATAAAATAAAATTTCACCCGCTGTGGCGTATTGCGACACACTACAGCGGATAAGTTTTGCATGATCACTGTTTAAACACTATATTTTTGCTACAAATTCCAGCTATATCAAGAGTCATTGGGCTGGGTAAGTTATATCACATCACCCAAAAACACACAATGCATCATAATCCTCGCATAAACTTTGCATGAGCTATGGAGATCAACTGGTGGCTCTTGGCTCACACGCATCAAATTCTCAGCTTAGCTAAAGGAACTATGCTATGACGCTCATGGAGCTTGTCACAAGGCTCTATGCAATCATGCACATGTTCCTAGCATAAGCTAATGGAGCAGTGGAGCTCAAAGATTTTTTATTATTCCATCATTTTGTTTATCATCTCAAACCTAAGAACTTACATTGGTCATCTTTGCTCAACAATTATTGTCACACGCATTCACGATAAGGACTACATGCATACCCTTAGTTCCAATAGATAAACTCGCATGATGGTTTTTTTAGTTTAAAATCTTCATATGCTTAAGAATTTATTCATGACAAATAATTCTTCCAAGCATTGTCCATATCTTTTAGTAAGAAAAAAATGACTAAAGAGAATCTTCATTGATAAATTCAGAGTACAAAAACATTTTATTCATTAACTCATTATATGCATGTGCCCAACCCTACCTAAGAAAGATTTAGGCTTCCATTAAAAATAAAATACAAAGATAATAACTAAGAATTGAGAGCTTTTGCATGGATCTTACAGAAAGAAAAAATGATTGAAATAGAGATACAAGTCTAGGAACTGTTGTCGCATTAATCAAGCCTTCTCTCGATCTCAGATCACTTTCTGCTTTCTGTTTATTGTATTGGATCCTTTCTCCTTCAGTGCAAACCTACTCCTTCATTGGGCACGAGGGACTCTCCTTCCTAATGCTCAGTAGCCTCAAATTTTTTGAACCTTGATTATCAAAATGTGAAACCCTTCTTTAGAGTTAAAAGACTTTTATAGATCTCTCTAAATAATCCTTCAGCATTTAATCATCCTTTCCCATTTTTTGAGATTTGAATCTCATTAAGTCTTTATTCTACTTTGCTCTTGGAAATGAAGAACTTTAATGCATTTGCAATAATTCCTTTCTATGGGAAGAGAAGTTATGCTCTTTTGCCTTCCCTATGCTATTTTGAAATCTTTTACCTGGCAAACTTTACGGTGGGGGCTACGGGATGTGATAGCACAAGAGCATCATTTTTGAGGGCGTTACGGCGGATGGTGGTGCCAGAGTCTCGATTTGGAGAGCGCTACGGCGCGCAGTAGAGCCGCGCGAGAGTGCGGGAGTTTCGAATTATGTAGCCCTGCGATGCACGTTAGCTCCAGAATCTCAGTTTTTAGACCTCTACAGCGCGCGGTAGCATGGCACTTTTGAATTAGGTCCCACTGCGGTGCGTAGTAGAGCGTCACTTTTGAATATTTTCAATTATGCGGTGCACTGGGTAACATTTTATATCCACTAAAGCGAGCGGTAGCGCTAGGCTTTCAAATTAGTAACCGCTATAATGCTCGGTAGCGTCTGATTCTCGGTCATAGGTGTACTATGGCACACGGTAGCACGACAGTACCAGTCTCGGGTCCGCTACGGCGTGCGATAGCGAGGTACTTTCAAATTGATTTGTGCGTCACGTGATTCTTCCAAATTTTTTGGTTTTTATTCCAGAACTGAATTCAATACTTCTTTGTCCAAAAACTAGCAAAAGAATATCAATGCATATAAATTTTAGTGAAAAGTGTTTATTTTTATTAATCTAATTTACTATAAATCTTAGATTTGTCATACCCCATACTTAGCTTCTTGCTCATCCTAGATCAAGCATAGAAATGAATTTTCTGAATTATTTATTTGCACAATCTTAATGGTGGTAGTGAACTTTTTCTTCTTTTAGAATGTAACTTAACATGGTGATCAGTGAAATATGGTTTTTTAATTGTACTTAGCCTGGTTTTTCCACTATTTTTACTATTCTGTTCTCCCTCTCTCTTGATGTATGATGCAAGGCTTAAATGTTCATTGGGAGATTTTGAGGCTTTCTTTGGTTCAGAATAGGTAAGATTTAGTGATTCTTATAATTTTCTAGTGCTATATGTGTTTATTCTTATTAATTGCAATGAATGTGAATTTCTAGGAGAAATATTTATCTTCATCCCACTTTTCTCAATTTTCTCATTAATTTGGGAGAGATATTTTTCTTCATCCCTTTCAAATTATTCATTGCATTCAATAAGTCCCACAAAAACTTAGCACATTCTTGATTCCACCATTTCTTGCTCATCTCAATAAAGTTCCACAATTTCCCACCACCACACTTAGATTTCAGCGGCACAAAATTTTGAGTTTATGATACTATAGTGATTAGAGAGTAATCTTGCATCAACATAAATACTTAAGAATCAACAAATTTCAAAATTCACATTTTGTTAAGTAATTCAAATTTTGGAAAAAATTTCACATATACCATTGCAGATAAAAATTTGTGCAATAAAAAGTTTTTAGAGAATTAAAATAGTAGAATCAAAATTTGAGCAGAACAAGTGTAATAACCCAGGTTGTTACTTTGCTCAATTAAGACTAATCTAAGTCTTAATTAAGGTTCTAAGTCACTAATTAAGTAATTTGGAACTCATCTCTGAAACCTAGGTCAAATCTGAAGTCAACAAAGTCAAATCAAGAATCCTAGAAAATTCCAAACCCTGGAAAATTGACTTTTTATCTAGACCTCAGATTTAAAATCTGACTTCGCCATTGCGTTCAGAGCACCCAAATTAGCTAGGGTGCAATTTTGGAGGCATTTGGAAGTCGTTGGATTTTCGTCAAATATTTAAATAATAATTAAATACCCCAAATAATCAAATAAATAAATACTCATCGAAACGAAAATCCGAGTGCACCGTTGCGTTCCTCACCCTTCAATTAGCTAAGGGTGATTTATTGAAAATTTTTGGAGTATATTTAATAGGGTAAATTTGGTTAATTAAAAATCTGAAAATTATGAATTAAATAAATATATTAATAAACTAACTTAACGGCACAGTCAATCTAAGCCATTACCGTCTCATATGACGGTTTGTGCGAGCCGTTCGATCAGAGGATCGAACGGTCCTCGTACGTCTTCCTCGCGACGGAGCGAAGGATCTCCGCGTGTCTGGAGTGTAGCTGCTTGTCGCTCTGCCTCTTCTCCACGCGCCTTCCACAGCCTAGAACCACCGTTCGACGCCTGATTAAAGGCTCCAATGAATCTCAGTCGTGAGTTTTGGCAGTGGAGCAGCTTGGAAAGTCGAAGGAGCTCGATTTTGGATTGAGATATTCTGAGCCGTTTACTTTAAGGTACTCATCCATTTAAACGTTACTTCAGCATATCGTTCTAAAACCATTCGTAAGCTTATTTTAACTCATGGATTGGCATGTTATTGCATCTGATCGTCGAATCAACGGTTCGATTAAATCAATTTTCAATTTAAGCACAGTACATTCCGTTATACTGCTTCGTCCCGATAGACATACCCTAGGGTTTGATCTAGTCTGTAATGCATGACTCCTCTAGTACCTTTCGATCGGTATGCGGATTGGCCGCTGAGGACGCCGGAACGACCTCCGATTTAGCTGCCCTAGCTGAGGGCGTCTCGGGTGTCGGCGAAGACAGCTAGGCCCGTGTTAAGTTGGACCGGCTTAACCCGACCCGATCATTGAACCCGGGTCCAGGTCATGATCACAAGCCATAGGTTTTCGGGCCGCACAGTCGCTATCAGTCTGGAGATCGCCACGTGTAACTTTCCTGTGCAAGTGGGAGCCACCATCTCTTCATTGTCTGCCGTGATTTAGGGCAGGTGGGGGCCCGCCGTGGTCTCCTCAGCCACCGGATGAACGCCACGTGTACATGTAATTATATTTATAAATTTGTATATATATATACGAATAATAATTAATTAATAAACGAAAATATATTTGTATATTATAACAATAGATTTATTTAATTTAAATAAACAGTTAATTAATTAAATCCTAAACTTTAAACCTTAATAACTCCTAGAATACTCATCCAAATTATACAAATAAATATACCATTTTGATCAGCAGAAAATAAGGAATATTATGGAATTATCAAAATTTCATTTAGAGCTATATTTAAGATAGTGACATTTATGATATTTAAATAACCCTAAAAAAATGTTATAAATCTTATTTAACCATAACTTTGTGTAGGTTAATCCAAACATACCCAATATGGGTCTTAAAGTGATCAGAAAATCCTAAGGATTATTTTGGTAGTATTCATTTTACTGTTAGGATTAACTTTTGCCTAATCACATTTAGGACCTAACCCTAATTACCCTAATTAACTCTAGAACTTCAAATGACCATAAGTTGGTCATCTTAGCTCCAAATTAGGTGATCCAAACACCAATTTAGATCAGCAAAACCTAATTAACAGTAATCTGTAAAAATATTTTAGATCCAACGATTAGATTTACTAATCACCCTTAATTTCTCTAAATCTTGATTAATAAATATTAGCCAATCTAGTAATCCAATTTGAATGATTTAAGTTTCAGAGGACACCTAGAACCATTTAGAACCTATTTGTAAGGTTGGATTAGTGTTTGAGTGATTAATTTTGCTAAACACTCACTAATCACCCTAAACCCTAATTAGGTCTTAACTTAGTCAAATTAGGTCCAAATTGAGCCTACCACATGTCATTATGATCAGTGGACTATTTGTAATTCATAGCCATTGATTTTGCTTAATTTGGACACTAATTGGCAAAGTTATGATTTTTGACCCATAATTAAGGATTCATTAATCACCTTTTAAACCCTATATCTTGTATTGGCCATAACTTGGCCAATACTTATAAGAATTTAGCAAATTTAGATTCTATAGAAAGCTTAGACAGAAAAGAACAATAATCTAAAGGAAAATTTAACTTTCACTTAGTCAAATTACTAAATTGCCCTTATGAGTCAAATTCACTAATTTGATCTCATATGGCTTAATAATTACCCAAAATTAATTTAGTTGCTGCCTAATCTTATATTAGACAATAAGAAGCACTTTTCAAAAGAAAATTTCAGAATTTTAAGCCCTAGATCAAAATTTGATCTTTTGAACCCTAAAGAATGGGCAAAATGGTCATTTTGCCCAAATTTAGGGATTAGCCTTTAAAAGCCTTAAAATCAGTTTTTAATCACTAAAATCAGTAAATAGAATGACTTAGAACTAAAATTAATCAAATTCAAGTTTAAATTAGATTTTGTTTAAAATCTCAAAATTTGCTCCTTAAGAAAATTTCTAAGTCCTATGTGAGTGTCCTCCTTCTTTAATCATTCTTAGACCCATCCTTAGGTCTTATAACATTAGTTAGGATGTGTGTCTTGAGAGTTTACTTTCAGTTCTTTTAAACTTATTAAATGTTGTAATAATACAGGTTTATATTTCTCTTTCAGCACTTTACTTATTCTGTATTATTGTATTTATACTGTATTGGATGGATGTTATACCTTTTATTGCTTCCGCACTCTGAGTTCTTGTATGATCATTTAGTGATAAATTCTGAGATGAATGGCAAGTCCTTATTTAAATTGAATTAGAATACGTGTCTAATCCAATCTTAAGTGGGGACCTTGTCATTTGGCGAACCCTCCACCGTAATTATGTTAACTTAAGGGTTAACAGGACCACGGCGGGGTAGGGCCGCCACAACAAGATAATGGAGAAATGATTTTCACTAAAATTTATCAAAAACAAACAAAAATACATAATACTAAGAGAATAACAAAAAGAAAAAAATGGCAACCTGTTCATTCATCATCATTATCTTCTTCCTCTTCCTCTTCTTCTTTTCCTTCATCTTCATCCTCTTCAGGCCATTGTGAGTTTGAAGGGAGTTCAAAATCTGGGGGTTGTGAAAGGACAAATTCTCCCAGTCCACTATGCAAACTCCAATTTGAAAGCATTGTTCCAAGAGCCAAGTGGAACTGGTGTTGTTGCGACAAGACGGCTTTGTAGTACTGCATGTCTACCTCCATACACTTCCCCTTTTTTTTTTACACTCACTCATTTTAGACATTCCTTTTTGAATATTTTTCAATTTTGACAATATGCCTAAAGAAGAAGAAGATGCTTCTCCTTCCTCCCCATGTCTTCTTCTCTTGCTCTTATTCCCTTCTTGTTAATGCGAGTGCAAGTTGTAATGGGTAAGAGGAACACGGGGAGGAATCACTGTGTCACTAAAGACTACCTTGACACCTTGGTTAAGGAAATTCCCTAACAATTGGTAGAGCATAATCCCTAAGGGTCATACCTTTATTATTTTCTAATACTTCCCTCGGATTTCCACCAAAATTTTCCATTTCTAGTTGGGGTTAAATTATCCTAGGTTGTTCTCTTCATGCTCTTAAGTATGTTCTGTCATAGGATCGAATAAAAAGTTTGAACACTCTCTTCTTCGCTTGCAATTCAAATTACAATTAAAAGATGGCAGTTCACAGCAATTGACAAAAACAATAGCAGAAATTTAAAGAAAAGAAGTAAAGTAACAAAATATACAAAAAAAAAAAAAATTTTACAATATAATTGATGAGTCCAAAATTTATTGCATAATAAAGCAGAAAAACATACAAATGTTTCACTTGAACACCATACTTTGATGTTATTTTAAACTTTTTCAAGGACAAAAGGAGAAAATTACAATTCTGGAGTAGAAGAAAGAATTCTGGGCAAAAACTACTGCAACACAGCCAAGTGCACTGCAGTGCGCCATAATGGATGATGAAAAACTCAGGAACCTGGGAGCCATCTGCAAGCCTGTGAGAAGAACTGCTATAGTGCGCCCTAGCGCGCCACAACACGCTCAAGCAAACCAAACCTAAGAGCTCGACGCTGCTGCGCGCTGCAGCGGGTCCAACCCGAGAGCTCGGGCACTGCCGCGTGCCGCAGTGGAACCATTCAAATCCAGATTTAGCATTTATTTAGAAGCCCTCACTATAGTGCGCCGCAGCGGTCTCAACCCGAGACACTGGTGTTGCCGCACAATGTAGCAGATCCAACCCCAGAGCTCAGCGTTGTCACGCACCGCAACGAATCAATAGGGAGAAAAGACTTAAAAGTAAAATATAAAGCAAGCCTGCTACCGTGCGTTCGGGAGTGCCACAGTGCACTCGAGCATAGTATTCCCGAGAGCTCGGCGCTACCACATGCTGCAACGGGCATCCATATAAAACCATCCTATGGCAGAACCACTGCAGCGTGCCCAAGCCCGCTGCAGCATGCCACAGTGCTAGATGTAGATTACCCAGTTCAATTCATTTATGATAGCCTCGGGAAGGCCAGACAATCAAACCATTAGCCTTCCCCAGCCATTTGAAATTTGAAATCACAATAAACTCTGCTGTATTCCAAGGGAATAATAGAATCTAGTTTAATTGCTTGCCATGAATTCAAGGAAGGGAAAGAGGAGGCAAAATTTATGCCAAAAGGCTGAGAAGATCATAATATAAATTGCCAATTGAGACTGTGGCAGGGTTCCCAATTTTGACACTCATTAACTTGAAATTAGAAGCTATTGTGAGAAAAAGAAGGAGACCTCACCATGGAGAGAGAGAGAAATGATCCATTCAAGGGAAGGAAGGGAGACCACACCAAGGAGCTAGAGGGAAAGAAAGGAGAAGGCAAAGGAGAAAATCCAGTGAATGCCAAGGGCAGTTCCTCGTATTCCTCTTAGCCTATCTTCTCTATTTCTCTATAGTTTGAAACATGAAAAGGTTTAGTTCCTTGTATGTAATTTCATGTATGTTTATTGCAAAGGAGAGCTATAACCTCATTGGGGAAGGTTGGGATGTAACCATGTAATGAGTAGGGATTATAAAAGGTGTAGCTGTAAATTTTCTGTAATGGATAAAATGTTCTTAATTTTCTATTTATATTTTGTGCTTATGAATGAATGAGTGGAATGTTTGCAAATCCTTAATGAATTAAAAATTGTTTATTAAATGAAAATTGCTAAGTCATCTAACCAGTCTAGATCTAGAGAGAATGCACATAAAGGTCCTTGCTGCGACATAACGTCGTTGAGCGAGGATTCTCGGTGTAAAACACCGCAAATTTTTAATGGAAGAAATGACTAAGTACATAATCATCTTGAGCTCCAAAGATCACCAATTGGTCTAGAGCATAGGTGTGTGTGCAGTTAGATCTTAGAGCTATGTGACAATCTCTTGAGCCTAATTACAGAACTCCTTGAGCTCAGCCTAGAGGATGATGCTTATGAGCCAAGAGCCACCAATCAAGCTCTGTGGCTCAGCAGACATTAAAAGAGGAAGAGGGCTTAAAGAACTCATGGATGATGTGAAATAGTCCATGCAATCTGATGAGTTCACTTCCTTAACTAAACTACATATGAAGCACAAGAAGCTAGTTGGTGGAATTCAATGCCTGTGAGAACAAAGAACTAAATTATTATTTTTGATAACCTAGACGTAAGAATTCTTAAATAAACTTAAAGTGGTCTAATAAGAATCTATGTGCTAAGGTTGAACCCAAGTGAGTTCACCTTGTGCACTAGATTTAAACTTGTCAAAATTAGAGGACCAATCTAAGGAACACAATGTTCACTTGATTAATTAGCATTATAAAAAGTACCTAAAATTGCATGAATCAATCACAACACCTGTCCATGATAATTCACATGATGGAATCCCAACTCTTCCTTTTTAATCAAATAGTATCTTCATTTAAGTTCTTTGTATTGTCTAATTAGGAACCATTAAAAAACCAAAATACCAATTATCTAAACATTATTTAACATAGATATATCTTAGTAACAAAATGACTATTCCTTGAGGATGATAAAATTTGAAACTCACCGTTCCATTATTACTCTAGACCATGTACACTTGCGTGCAAGCGCAGACACAAATTTAAGGTCTGTCAGTAATCACAAAGTATGTATATATATATATATATATATATATATATATATATATATATATATATATATATATATATATATATATATATATATATATATATAGTAAAAATTTCAAATCACCGATTACTAACAAATTATCTTTAATATGAAAAAGTTTACCATTCCCCGACAATGATGCCAAGAAGTTGACAGACTTAATTTGTATTTTTGTGCTTACACACAAATGCACGTGGTCTAAAGTAATAATTGGGATGGTGAGATCCCAATATTTACCGTCCACTGATAACAGTATGTTTCGTCACTTAAGTATATTCGAGTTTACTGATGTTTCAATGATGTTTTAGTGTTGAGGTTATTTCTAATTTTATCAAATTAGAGTTTCTTTGATTAGAAACTACTTGTTTAAAAAGTAGGGAGAGTTGGGTTTAGCATGCAATTCATTAAAGGTTTATGTAAGTACTCTTCTTTATTAACATTTAGTGTCAAATAATTTGGATATTTGATTGTAATTAAGAAGCACAGTCTTTTCTTGGGTGTCCCCTAAATGTACTAATTCTTACTTAGTGCTTGGAGATGAACACAAGAAGGTTCAATCCCGGCACAGACCCTCACGTGAGCAGTGTTAGTTAAATTCGATGCTCGTCTAAGTTATCAAATATACATTTTGAGTTGTGCATCATATAAGCTTGATTCCACTAATGGCTCACATGCATTAGTTCTAAGTAGGTTATGTCACATCACCCACAAGTACACAAAGCATCATAATCCTTGCATAAACTTAGCACGAGCAATGGAGCTCAACCAATGGCTCTTGGCTCACACACATCAACTTCTCAGCTTAGCTAAAAAAACTATGCTCTGATGCTCATAGAGCTTGTCACAATGCTTCAGGCAAGCATAAGCTAATAGTGAGCAGTGGAGCTCAAAGATTATTTATTATTCCATCACTATGTTCATCATCTCAAACCTAAGGACTTGCATTGATTATCTTTGCATAACAAAGGTTTGATTTCCCTTGACTGGGTCACCTCACTTAAATGCCCAAATAGCATTATTATACTGGAGCTAAGAACATGCCACACATTGCACGGGTCCTTCAAGTGGGCTCGTGGAATGTTAGCAAGGTTTTCTCTCCAATTTGAGTCATAAAAGTAAGGGCGCTTGCGATAGCTGAAGGTTCAAATTCAGCATTAAGACAAGCTTGGTAGGCACAGTTTTCTCCCACCCTAAGTCCATAAAATTGGTTGATCTGCTAGAGCCCGAGACTTATCACCTTCCCTCATACAACTTTTTTTCTCCCCTTTGCATTGATTGCATTAGGGAAGACTTCTTGTCTAATGGTCGAGCAATAATTGATCTGCAAGCTGAACAAGCTATCCCATCCCTGATGTGCCATGTCATTGTGGCTCACGGGATAAGGGAGGGTGAACCCCCTTTCCAGAATGAGCTTTTGCTTTGAGGTGATTTGGACGAACCTTTGCTTTGCCTCAATGAAGGAGAACCGCTTATTTTTGAAGCTACCTACTAAAGTTGAGGTAGCTGCACTCTTGTTAGCCATGCTTTTCTCTTGAGAAGCCATTTAAGAAGGAAATATTTGGGTGCTTAGGATTTCGAGGTAGGAAATATCTAAGGGAATTGAGTTGTGAATGATCTACTCCTTCCCTCTCAAATTATACACCTAGAATTCTATAAGCATTTCTCACAAAAGCTAATTCTAACTCACTCAAATTGGTGGTCAAATGACCCTTAGGGCATGTCATAAATGTGAGTTGAAAACAGTCCTTGGGAAGGTAAAAAAAAGATTCATTTCAGCACTTTTTCAGGTTCCAACTCAAAAAATGTGCCGTGGTGATTTTGACTATTTGGGAATTTCCTCCCAGTCAATAAAAGCTCCATCTATAAGGATTTCCATCACACGATGCAGCTTGCTATGGCGCGCTGTGGTGCACGATAGTGCCTCACACTCAAAATAAGGAATGCTATGGCATGCTATATAATCAAATGCTGCTGCGGTGCGTAATAGCATCAAATGCCGCTGTAGCGCACTACAACACTGAGATACATTGTGGTGCGTTGTAGCACTACTGGAAAAAAAATTTATGCAGTTAAAAATTGTACTTACAAACCAGAATGCCAGTTTTATTCTTACCTAAGCAAAAATGCTAACAATACAGTAAAAAATAATTACTCAAAAGGGATTGGGTTACCTCCTAGAATCGCTTGGTTTAACGTCATCAGCTCGATAGATTTAAGCATTTTTCTTAAATTGTATCTAGCGGAGAGATTTCTCTCCAGATTCTAGGAGGTTTTGGATGAGCACTAACAGGTTTTTTAGCTGTTGAGCTCAAACTCAGGCACTCATAATTAATTTTGGAACTGCATTGGCAATTCTTATTTTCTTTTTGCTTTTTCCTCGACATGTTTTCTTTTTAAGCTTTTTCTCCTTAGCACTACCACCTCCAGCCGAGGTGCAGTCTATTTTTTCAAAATTAGCATCACTTATTTATCACAATGAGTCTCAGGTGCGAGGTTGGGAGTCTTACTTATCATGATAATATATGGGCTGGAATGAAAACCCATTTATAAAACAAATACAAAAGCCCATAAGACTCAAAAATAGGAAAATAAAATATAGTACCATTAAACTAATTTATGATCTGTCATATTGATGATAATTTCGTTGATGCCCCTGCATCAGAATAATAAAATATAGTATTATTAAACTAATTTTTGATCTGGCATGTCGATGATGATTTTGTTGATGCCTTGCACCATGGATTTAGCATGCAATTCATTAAGAGTTTGTGTAAGTACTCTTCTTTATTGACATTCAATATCAAATGATTTGGATATTTAATTTTAATCAAGAAATATAGTCTTCTCTTGGCTGTCCCCTAAATGTACTAAGTTTTGCTTAATGCTCAAAAATGAACACAAGAAGGTTCAATCTCGGCACATAGACCCTCATGTGATCAATATTAGTTGAATTTGACACTTATGTCTAAGTTATCAAATATACAGTTTGAGTTGTGCATCACATGACTTTGATTCCACCAATGGCTCACATGCATCAATTTTGAGTTTAGCTAATGAAGAGAGTCATTAGGTTAAGTAGGTTATGTCACATCACCCATAAGCACACAAAGCATCATAATCCTTGCATAAATTTGGCATGAGCTATGGAGATCAACTGGTGGCTCTTGGCTCACACGCATCAACTTCTTTACTTTGCTAAAAGAACTATGCTATGATGGTCATAGAGCTTGTCACAAGGCTCCAAGCAATCATGCACATGTTCCTAGCATAAGCTAACAGTGAGCAATGGAGCTCAAAGATTATTTATTATTCCATTGCACTATTCATCATCTCAAACCTAAGGACATGCATTGATCATCTTCGCACAGCAAATTTTGTCAGAGGCATTCACAACAAGGATGCTCAACATGCAAGCATTCTCCACATGCTTGATGGTTTTCCTAGTTTAAAACCTTTATATGCTTAAAAGTATATTCATGATAAATAGTTCATCCAAGCATTCTCCACATCTTTTAATCAAGAGAATAATGACTAAGGAAAATATTCATTGATAAATTTAGAGTACAAACACAAACACATTTTATTCCTTAACTCATTACATGCATGTGCCCAACCCTCCCCAAGGAGGTTTTTGGCTTCTATTACAAAGAAAATACAAAGATAGCAACTAAGAATTGAGAGCTTTTGTATGGCTCTTACAAAAAAGAGAAAATAATTGAGATTGAGATACAATACTAGGAACTGTTGTCACATTCACTGAGCCTTCTCTCGATCTCGGATCTCTTTCTTTTCTCCTTTTTCTATGTATGATCCTTTCTCCTTCAATGCAAACCTTCTCCTTCCTTGGGCAAGGAGGACTCTCCTTCCTAATGCTTAACAGCCACAATTTTTTGAACCATGATTACCAAAATGCAGAACCATTCTTTAGTCTTAAAGCTAGGCATTTATAGATCTCTCCAAATAGTTCTTCAGCATTTAATCAGTCATGCTTTTCCATTCTTTAAGATTTCAATATCATTAAGTCTTTATTCTACTATGCTCTTGGAAATAAGGAACCTTAATGCATTTGTAATAATTCTTTTTTATGGGAAGAGGAGTTATGATCACTTTCCTTCCCTATATAGTTTGAATGCTTTTAACTAGCAAAATTTATGGTAGGCGCTATGGCGCACGATAGCTCCAGAGTCTCATTTTTTAGGGCGCTATGGCGCGCTGTAGCGCCACAGTCTGGATTTTGAGGGTGCTACAGCACGCGGTAGTGCCAGACTGTCAGTCTCAGGACCACTACAGTGCACGGTAGCGCAAGAGTTTTGAATTATATAGCACTGTGGTGCACAGTAGTGCTAGAGTTTTGGTTTTGAGACCGCTACACCGCGCGATGGGTGGCACTTTTGAATTAGGTCCCACTGCGGCGTGCGGTAGTGAGACACTTTTGAATATTTGCATTTATGTGGAGCATCGGGTAACATTTTATATCCGCTGAGGCGCACGGTAGCTCAAGGCTTTCAAATTGGTAATTGCTATAGTGTGCGGTAGTGTCTGATTCTCGGACATAAGTTCACTATGGTGCGCGGTAATGTGGCAGTTTTAGTCTCGGGTCTGCTACGGTGAGCGGTAGTGAGGCACTTTCAAATTAATTTCTGCCATAATGCGCTGTGGCGTGCCATAATGTGATTCTTCCAGACTTTTAGGTTTTCATTCCATAATTGAGTTCAGCTCTTCTTTGTCCTAAAAACCAGCAAAAACATATCAAAGCATACAAATTCTTGTGAAAAGTGTTTATTTTAATTAACCTAAATTACTATAAATCTTTGATTTATCTATAACCCTTGGGTTAGCCACATTTATGCTTTACCCAAAAAATGTGGGAAAATTATTATAATAAATGAAAATAATGAGCTTATTCCCACTAGGAATGTAATAGGTTAGAGAGTGTGTATTGACTGTAGGAGGCTAAATAAAGCTACTCGTAAGGACCATCCTTTGCCATTAATTGATCAAATATTGAATATATATTAGTTGGAAATCTTTTCTATTGTTTCTTGGATGGTTATTCTGTGTATAATCAAATTTTAATAGCTCTTGAGGATCAAGAAAAAACTACATTCACAGGCTTGTATAGTATGTTTGCTTTAAGAAGAAAGCTATTCAGGTTATACAATGCACTTGCCATTTTCTAAAGAAGCACGATAGCCATATTTTAAAAAATGGTAGAAGACCTCCTAGAGATATTTATGGATGACATCTCGGTTGTAGAATCTTTGTTTGACCATTGCTTATCTAATCTAGATAAAGTGCTTAAAAATGTGAGGAAGCAAACTTGGTTTTAAATTGGGAGAAGTGTCACTTTATGGTTAACATCTAATTTATGAAAGGGGGGTATAGGTTAATAAAGCAAAAATTGAAGTGATATAAAAGCTCCCTTCTCCATCAAATGTAAGAAACATAAGAAGATTCTTATGAAATGCAGGTTTCCTTAAAAGATTTTGTAAGGACTTCTCTAAGATAAGACTCCCCCTTTGTAGACTCCTAGGGAGGTATGTTGAATTTAATTTTGATGTTGCATGCTTGAAAGGGTTCAATCTGATTAAAGCCGCATTATTTTCTGCTCTAATAATTTCCACCCCAAAATGGAAACTACCCTTCAGAATCATGTGTGATGCAAGTGACTCAGCCGTAGGAGCAGTTCTTGGACAAAAGAAAAAGAGAACATCCCATTCCATTTATTATACCCGTAGAGTTTTAAATGATGCCCAAAAGAATTATGCAACAACTGAAAAAGAACTCTTGCCTGCAGTTTAACTTTTTAAAAAAGTTAGATCTTATTTATTTGGCTCAAAGACTATTGCTTAAACTGATCATGCAACCATTAAATATTTGCTTTAAGAGGAGGCAAGGCCAAGATTGATACAGTGGATATTATTGCTCTAAGAATTCAACTTAAAAATTATGGACAAAAATGGAAGTGATAATGTTGTTGCAGATTATTTGTCCAAATTAACTCACCTTGAGTTAGATCAAACAAATGAGATATGTGAAAATTCCTTTGAAGAATAATTGTACACCGTTGCTTCATCGGAATCACCTTGGTTTGCCGACATTATTAATTATCTAGTAGGAGGTGTCATGCCAATTTATTTAACCTACCAACAAAAGAAAAAATTCCTTTCTAATGCTAAGAATTACTTTTTGGTATGATCATATTTTTTATAAACATCAAATCAAATCGTGAGAAAGTGTGTGCTTGCAGCAAAAGTTAATGAAACCCTTTTCATTATTATATCTCACCTTATGGAGTACATCATGGAATTGAAAGAATGGCAGCCAAGGTCTTATAATCAGTTTTTTTTTGCCGTTCAATTTTAAGGATGATACTGTCTATGTAAGAAAATATGATCAATATCAAAGAGCAGGGACCTTTGCAGCGAGTCCTTAAGCCATATCTAGACAAGTTTGTTATCATTTTTATCAATGATATTCCTATCTATTCTCGAACTACGAAGGATCACAAAGATCATTTGAAAGCCATATTAAAAGCTTTGCGTGATCATCAACTATATGCCAAAATTTTCAAGTGTGAATTTTGGTTAAAATCTGTAGCAATCTTGGGCCATGTAGAGGATGCCCATGGACTTCGGATAAATCAGAAGAAAGTAAGCACCATCCAAGATTGGGTAGAACCCAAGTCAGTGACAAATATTAGAAGCTTTTTGAGTTTAGCCAGATACTATAAAAAAATTATTAAAGGTGTAATAACCCAAGTCATTATTAGGATAATTTGAACTAAACCCAACTCAAAAATATGGATCCTGATTGACTTTAAAATTTTGGCAAACTAAAAAATACAATTGGATAGAGTATATTTTTGTGATCATAATGTCTAAGTATAGGAGCAATCTAGATAACAAATACTCTTAAATTATTTTTTGAAATATTTAAATTCAATAAATTGTGAAAATTAAATACAAGTCCAAATTTAGCGATTTTAGTAACATTAGATTAAGAATATTATAAAAAGGCTACATAATAAGTTTAGTCAAATTTATAGCTTTGGATTGGCCATAATTAATTTTTAAAGTTTTTATCTTCATAAATTAATAAAAAATAAAATATTACTCCAAATTAAAATAAAAAATTATGCAAATATGTTTATCTCATCAAGATACACCTTCATGTCAAGTTTCGTTATTTTCTGGAAATAAATAAAAGAGAGAGAAAG